>JAZDUH010000098.1:44577500-44852500 GCA_036419115.1 Scarus forsteni
TCTATAAAAGCTTGGTAAAGACACACAACTGCAAAGTATTCATAAAACTTAACGGATCACCAGAGGAGTCCAAAGTTCTTGCCATCAAAGACATCACTGAGCTGGACAAGTACAAGAAATGACAATCTACTGGAGAGTGATAATAAAGGACAATCAGTACATTCAAAAAACATGACAAACCCTGACACAGTTGGAGATATGACATGGTATCAAGCACAGAGCACTGAATATGAGACACTTGGACTGAAAACCTTTGAATACACTGATCACAAAGACTATGATGTTGAAAAAGATATTGACCCCGAAAACAACTTTTTCGTAAACACACAGAACCAATGCCAGTATTATACAGAGGAACAGTTTAGCAATACGGTTAAAAAGGATGGGGTAGTCTCAATCATACATTTCAATAGTAGAAGCTTAAACTCAAACCTGACAAAAATCAAACATTGCTTAAAACAGCTAAAGAACAAATTTACAGTAATACCAATCTCCGAAACTTGGCTAAGCGATGAACAAGAAGCATTGGTTGAAATAGATGGGTATGAGATGTATTATATGAATAGGAAACAGAAAAAGGGTGGAGGAGGCGCTGTATACTTTGACAAAAAATACAAAAGTAAAATTATTATAGACATGTCTGAAGCAATAAACATCATAATGGAATGTATTACGTAGAAATAGAAACAGTGAAATCAAAAAATATACTGATAAGCTGTGTATATAGAGCACCAGGGTCATGTGTTGAAGCATTTAAAGAGAAACTATCAAGTATATATGAGAAAATAAATAAAAATAAACTGTTTTTTGCATGTGGGGATTTCAATATTGATTTGTTAAACCCACAAGACAACAACAATATTAAGGAATTCATTCACTCAATGTACAGCATGAGCCTCTATCCACTAATAACACGTCCAACCAGGATAACCACTCACAGTGCAACATTAATAGACAACATTTTCACTAATGCAATCGATGTGAACATAATTAGTGGGATTGTAATAAATGACACAAGTGATCATTTGCCAGTGTTTGCAACTATCCAGACCTCCCCAGGGGCAGACAAAGAAAATAAAGAATACAAGATGATACGACTTAAAACTGAAGACTTCATTGAATCTTTCAAACATGACCTGATGAAACAAGACTGGAACAATGTCTATGTTGGCGATGTAGATGAAGCCTATGACACATTCCTGACAATTACAAAAACTCTCTATGATAAAAATTGTCCTCTGGTAAAGAAACTGGTGAAACACAAACTTGAAAAAAACCATGGTTAACTAAAGGTATATTAAATGCATGTAAGAAAAAAAACCAACTGGATAAAGTTTTTCTCAAGAAAAGGACAACTGAAGCTGAAACAAAATACGTGACTTATAAGAATAAACTAACAGCAATTATGAGAACCAGCAAAAAGGAGTACTACAGTAACTTACTAGAGGACAATAAAAACAATATAAAAAAATACATGGAAAGTACTGAATGACATCATCAAAAAAAGGAAAAACATAGAGGGATATCCAAATTACTTTATAACCACAGATAATATTACTAGTAGTGACATAACTGAAAGTGTAAATGGGTTTAATGACTTCTTTGTTGGTGTTGGTCCTGGTCTAGCTGGAGAGATTGCAAACGCTGGCAATATAAATGAAGTGGAAAGTAAAACCGTGAATGTAATGGCATCTATGTTCATAAAAGAAACCAATGAAAAAGAAATTCTTGACATTGTCGATAAGCTCAAGAACAAGAAGTCAACAGACTGTAATGATTTTGATATGTCTTTAGTCAAAAGAATCATTGAGTGTGTGGTGCAACCACTTGCATATATTTGTAATCAGTCTTTAAAAACTGGTGTTTTTCCAAAGAACATGAAAACTGCTAAAGTCATATCGATATTCAAATCTGGAAATAGACATATACTCTCAAATTACAGACCTGTCTCCCTATTGTCACAATTCTCTAAAATACTGGAAAAACTATTCTATACAAGGCTGGAAGACTTCATCACTAAACATAATGTACTCAGTGAACAACAATATGGTTTTAGAACTAAATAAAACAACATCACTAGCTCTTATGGACTTTACAGAAGGCATAACATCAGCAATAGAAAAAAAACAATACGCGTTGGGTAAATTTTTAGATCTAAAAAAAGCTTTTGACACAGTGGATCATGACCTCTTATTAATAAAACTACAGAATTATGGAATTAGAGGTCTAGCACTTTCCTGGATATCCAGCTACTTAAGTGACAGAAACCAATATGTGCAAATCAATAACAACAAATCACAATTGAAGAAACTAAAGTGTGGGTGTCACATTCTCAGTCTCTGCCTCAGACTGCCACATTCCTGCAGCAGTCTAATCAGCTGAGCTCCACTCAGCTGTGCTCTCTGCCTCAGTCTGCCACATTCCTTCAGCAGTCTAATAAGCTGAGCTCAACTCAGCTGTGCTCTCTGCCTCAGGTGGGCTTTACACGAGGACGAATTTGTAAGACTCCGGTAAAATAAACTATCGATCTGGTGATATTGACACACGGAGACGCGTATTTGTCCATGACTCCGCATCTTTTTTGAAAACAGGTTTGCAAGTGGATATCTGCGTATTCGTCTTCATGCCGTAGTTGGTGTAAACAGATGAGTCCGGAGAAGACGGTGACCTCATAGCACCCCTCCTCCTCCGGGGGATCCCCGCCCAACCCACGTTGTCACACACAACAACAACAACAACAATGGCGCCAGCCGAGCTGATTCTGATCTTGTTCCAGCAGCTATAAGTATTACTACAACTTTTATACCAACATTTTCTCACAGAGCACGAACAACACCAGCTACGGCAACAACAGCAACAAGTGCTCAAGCAGAGACGCAGCATGCTACGCGTGCATGAGCACTTATTGACGTGGAATCCACCTCGGAGCAGAACTGTGATGTTATGAGTGTAGTAACCCAAGAACTACATTACCCAGCATGCAATATGGGTTGGGAGCATGCGCGGAAACCCACAGGTATGTCCCGGCGTGGATTTTGCGTTCTCAAGTAAATACACAAGCCTATCTACAATACGATTTGTAAACAGCGATCCGTGTTTTGATGCCGACACCAAGACAATACGGTGCCGTCCTCGTGTGAGGAGGGCCTCAGTCTGCCACATTCCTTCAGCAGTATAATAAGCTGAGCTCAACTCAGCTGTGCTCTCTGCCTCAGTCTGCCACATTCCTTCAGCAGTCTAATAAGCTGAGCTCATCTCAGCTTCAGCCTCAGTCTCATCCGCAGCCTGTCACTCCCTGCTCCACTCCAATCAGTCCAGACTCACCTCACCTGTGTTGCTGCTCACACCTGCACCTCGTCTCCGGCAATCAAGCCAGCTACATAAGCCCCAGCTCCACACTCAGTCGTTGTCAGACTGTCGTCGCACTCATGCTGAGAAGTCCTGACTTGTTTCCCGGATTGATCACCCGTTGCCGACAAGTTTCGTCTCAGACTCTGCCTCATACGCCTGACCCTCGGCTTGACTCCAAGGTATCGACTAGCTTCTGTCCTGCATTCACCCGCCTGTCTGAATCCCCGGCTTTCGATCCTGCTTCAGTCTCCTGTTGCCGAGCCCTGTCTGCTCTACATTGTGAACCACGTCTGGTATCTGATCCTGCTTCCGTCTCCTGTTGCCGAGCCCTGTCTGCCCTACGTTGTGAACCATGTCTGGTATCTGATCCTGCTTCCGTCTCCTGTTGCCGAGTCCTGTCTGCCCTACATTGTGCCATCCGCCTGGTATCCGACTCCCTGCCTGTCTTCGACTACGTGAGTTCGCCTGAATCACATCTCCGAGTGTTCCTGAACGCCTCTGCTCGTCTGTGTGTGAGTCAAGCCTGCATCACCTCCTTCTGTAAAGACTGTGTGAGCTTCAGTCTGTGCATCTCCTGGGTGGCTCAGTTGGTAAGGCGTCCGACTACGGATTGAGCTGTCGCGGGTTCGACCCCCGCTCAAGCCACAGCCTGTTTCCTGTTTAAACTGTGTGGGTCTCAGTTTTGGACTCCTCCTGTGTGTTGCAATTCATCTCCTAAGTTCGCTGTCGCGGGTTGAAGCCCCGCTCAAGTCACAGATACACCCCTGTAAAGACTGTGCTCAGAGAAGTGTTCTCCTCCTGAGTTTGCTGTCGCGGGTTGAAGCCCCGCTCAAGTCACAGCTACACCCCTGTAAAGACTGTGTGAGCCCTGGGGTGCTGGTTTGGTGTAGTGGTTAGCACTAGGGATGGGAATTTCGACTAATTTCCCCGCCGACTAGTCTCAAATTTTATTTGCGACTAGTCGACTGGTCTATAAGCAAGAAAACTTGCAATTTAATACACATATTCAGTTAAAAGTTTAACATGCAAATGTGTAGTTAGAAACTATTTTAGCCCAAACATTCAGGACAAACTGTTAATTTAAATTCTATTGATGTAACAACAACTGACTGAATAAAGCTGAACAATTTAAAGAGAAATAGGCCTACATTTCTGATACGTTTGCCAATGCAATGCATGGCATTTATTATGAATACTGCTTTGGTATGAAACTTAGATGCAGCAGCATGACAATTCCAAACGTACAACATAGTAGCCTAGAATAGAATTCCCTGAAATCTCTGGCACTTAAGACTAGTGCACGATTCAAGAAACTTTCATTTCTTAAGAATATTTAACTGTAATTGGAAGGTCAGGATATTTTAAATAAAATAAATTGAACAAAAAATATTGTAAATTTAACAAACAAAAAAGAGAAAAAAGCAATGAAAATGAAATGGCCTATCTTTTAGCAAAATTGCATGTAAATAAAAATAATTATACTAGTCAAAAACAAAAAAAAATAGACCCTGTGTCTGTAAAGAAAAAACAAAACTCACACAACAATAAAAACTCTGGCCTAAATGAAATGGAGTTTATACAGTTCAGGAATTGTGACATGTACTTTCTCCCAGTCAATCCGTACTATCTGTCAAACGTTTGTAACTGCTGGCTTTTCAACCATATAGATGGGCTGCACTTCTTTTGCAATGTAGCGAACGACACTGTCTGTGAGCGCTTCATTTTGGGCTTTTATCTATATGTTCTTTGCCGACCAAATGCCTCATTAAGTGTTGACTGTCAGGACAAAGGCTCCGCTGCACCTGCACATCTTCGTCGCCACTACTTTCAAACAAATGCGACATATCAGCTCGTAGGTGTTCATGAGCTCACACCTTGTTCATCCTGTTTAAAACCAACACATTCTCACACTGGGGCAGCCGGCTTAAGAACCGTATCTTTTGTGCCATCATTCATATTAGCGTTTGTTTCCTCGTTACTCCTCAGGACGCTCACTTCAGCTCTCTCCGTGTGTCCGCGCGAGCGGCCCCGTCTTCACCCCAAAGATCGCATGTTTGACAGATGCTCACTCGGCTATAAATCCGCTAAATCCGCTATAGAACCGATGCACCCCGGTGTTAAGAAAGATAGACGTAGTGAGCCATCTTGTCATTCAGCCTCTTTGGTAGTAAAAGAGGAGGAAAACAAACATGCGGGCTACTGCAGGTAGCATTTCTCGCCAGACGAGTGACAGTGCTCAGTTTGTAGCAGAGGGAGAGGAATGTTTTTTTTTTAATACGGGAGAATTACAGGAAAATATTAATACGGGAGGACGGCGGGAAAGAGGGGTAAAATACGGTAGTTTCCCGGCCAAAACGGGAGACTTGACAGCTATGCGCAGAGGCGTGAAGAACAAGATGCATGATGCTTAATGTAGCGTTTAACCGACTAGTAAAATACTAAACGATTAATAAATAAGTAGGCGGTTAACCGATTAAACGACTAGTCGCGCACATCCCTAGTTAGCACCCCATGTACATGCTTCTGCCGGTCCAGGTTCGAGTCCCACCTGTGACCAGTTTGCAGAGTGTCTTCCCCTGCTCTCTCTCCCCCTTTCACGGGCCTATCCACTGTCTCTCTCCTATCAATAAAGGCACAAAAATGCCCAAAAATATACATTTAAAAAAAAAAAAAAAAAAGACTGTGAGCCCCTGCCTGAGCATCTCCTGTGTGGCGCAGTCAGTAGAGTTTCCGATCACAGATCTTCCTGTCGTGGGTTCGAGCCCCGCTCAAGCCGCAGCTTCTCCCCTGAAAACACTGAGCGAACCATCGTGTGAACATCTACGGGTTAGCTCAGTTGGGAGAGCACCCGTCTGCAAATCTCCTGGTCGTGGGTTGGCACCCTGCTCTGAACTATTTCTGGTCTTGGTGTAAAATAAAGACTGTTCATTGCTCATCTTACCTACTTGCTTCTGGGTCATAACTACCATCGTCACAGTGGGGTGCCTCAGGGCTCAGTATTAGGACCTTTGTTGTTCATTATTTACATTAACAACATTTGTGAGTTTTCAAAAACCGTTCAATTGATCTTATTTGCAGACGACACCAACTTGCTTTGTTGCGGGGACACTTTGGAACAACTTTTGGATACAGTGACAGGTGAACTTAAGAAACTGAAGAGTTGGTTTGACTCAAATAAACTTACATTAAACCTAAACAAAACCAAGTTCATAATATTTGGAAATCGGACTCATAACACACAGAAGAGACTCACGATAGATAACACTGAAATAGAGAGAGTAAATGAAATAAAATTCCTTGGGGTCATAATTGACAGCAAATTATCCTGGAAGTCACACATACAATATATTGCAGCCAAAATAGCTAAGTCAATTGCAATCTTGCACAAAGTCAAACATCTAATAAACCAGTCCTCACTTTACACCTTATACTGTTCCTTCATTCTCCCGTACATCACCTACTGCGTGGAAGTGTGGGGCAACATAAAACAAACACAGAAACAGTATTCAAACTCTAAAAGAAAGCAATAAGAATAATGAATAACAGCACCAACAGAGAACCATCAAACCCCCTCTTCATCAAACTGAAAACATTAAAATTCATGGACATGGTCAACCTCAAAACACTTCTAATAATGCACAAAGCAAATCAAAATCAGTTACCACTGGGCATCCAAAAGTTGTTTCAAAAAAGAGAAAATAAACACTACTCAGAAGATTATGCTTTTTCAAGAAACAGCCAGTTCGTACAACCACCAAAACACACTGTATCAGTCAAAGGAGTCAATTTGTGGAACAAATGTAATGAAAAAATGAAAACATGTAGATCACTTAAACAGCTCAAACAGATTTATATGAATCTTACTCTAAGTAGATACAAGAGTGAGATGGAAGCAAACTTAAACAAAACAAAAAAAAATGTGTTGTTTGGGTTCTTTTTTGTTTGCTTTTTTGTTTGCTTTATTGTGATATACTTTCTTTTCTTCTTTTCTGTTTTTCTGCACAAGCTCGGGCAGATTGGACTGTAAATATGTAAAGACAAAGGGGTAGGACTAGCAAAGTCGTCTGACTTCATCCTACACCCTTTCGGACAAAGTATAAAGATTTATGTTATGTCTTTCACTTGTTCGAATAAACAAATAAATAAAATAAATAAAGTAAAAGAGAACAAGCATGGCCTTATCAACATCAAAATGGGCCAATCACCGAAGGTAAAACAAACGCTGATGTCCCTTCTTACACGCAGCTTCACTGTTTTGTTTAAAGGACAGTTTAGAGTCAATAACAGTCCCGAGGTATTTGTAACTTCCCACACATTCCACAGGTTGCCCTTTGACAACTGAGGGTTTGTGGTTTGGTGCCTGGGTTCTAAAATGCAGGTCATATGCAGGCCACTTTAGCAATTTGACCTCTCTTGAGAGTTACTATTGTTTAACCACTTCTATCCATGTTTTCAGAGAGCAATTTACCCATTTACTTGCTGTCTGTAGGAGATCCTTTTCTTGTCAATACATCTGAGGACAGATTGGATGGGTCTATCCATCAGGGTGAGTTCCATACATTTCCACTTGCTTACATGAAATGGAACACACCAGAATACAATCGGTCTCAACTGTGCTGATATATAATAATCCCTTAAAGATGGGCGAGCCATGCCCCCCTTCTCCACTGGCAGCCCAAGAGAACAGAATTTCTCGCTTGTTTTTTTTCTATACATCAATTGATGTTGTATAGTTGTGATGTGTCTTTGGGCAGGCTTACTCCAAGATATTTGATTTGGGTGGAGTGCCAGCTAAATGTATATTTTCTACTTTTTTCTTGTGAAGGGACATAATTAAATGACAGAATCTGGGTTTTCTGTACATTAAGCACATATCCTGAGTATAGCCCATATGTTTCGAGTCTTTTCATTAGTAATGGTAAACCAGAGTCTGGATCACTTAGTGTTATCATTCACACAGACTTATTTTATATTCCTCACCACTCATCACATATTCACTTTAATTCTGATTCTTGCCCAATCATCTGAGCAAGTGGTTCAATAAATAAATTAAATAGGCTTGGGCTGACTAGGCAGCTCTGCATACAGCCGCGTTGTAAGGTTATGGGGTTAAAGAGGCTGCCATTTACTGTTGGGGAAAGCATAAAGTACCTGAATTCAACATATGAAATCCTCACAAAGGCCAAATCTTCCAATAACAAGAAAAAGACATTCACATCCAACTGAGTCAAAAGCTTTTTCAGCATCTAAACTTAGAATAACTGAGCAAATTTTCTTATTATTTATCTGTTCAATTATGTGCAGTGCTCCATTGTCCTAGGTTTGTCTATTTTTTATGAATCCAGTTTGATCCATCAATTAATATTCATGTTGTCTTTTCATTCTCCAGGCTAAAAGCGTAGATGCTTTTGGTCCTATTTCATAATATCTTTGCTTCATAAACCGTATAATTTTCTCTATCTCCTCACTTAAAATTTTATCTATTTCCTGATTAACTTTTCCTGATTTGTTGTATTGATGTTGAGCTAGGTTGTGTGTTTTTCCAGTGTTTCCTGTAAACTTAACAATGTTTGGGATTTGAGTGTTCTCAGAAAAGCCATCCGGGCTATAATTTTCCCCCTGATTGCAGCTTTAGCTGCATCCCACAATATACAAGGATCATCCTCTCCATTATCATTATCTTGCAGATACAGGATTAAGTCTTCTCTACCTCACCTCTAAATGTTGGGCCATTTAACATTCCAGTATTTAACCTCAACAATTTTTTTTCCTTTTCTAGCATCTTAATGTATTGTTATATATACTCATTCCAGTCCTAGATCCTTTAGTATCCTATTTATTCGTTTTTCTATTGGATTCCTTCCTATTCTACTATTAGTTGTCTCTCCACTGGGATATAGCAGCACATTGACGTCTCCCGCCCTAATAAGGGGTATGTGATGGGTATGGGTATGTGATGCAATTAAGCTGAATATCCTTCTGAAGAAGCCTGTGTTACTTCCCGGTAGAGCATAGACATTACAAAATGTAACATCTTTCCATCTAATTTCCCCTTTATTAAGATAAATCTGCCCTCTCTGTCACTTAGTTGTGTTTCATATTTGTATGCCAACTCCTTTTTTTTCCTTTTTATAGGACAAGAAGATGGTGTTTCTGAAACCTAATTTTTAAAACGTTTTTCGTGTTCAGCACATGAGAGGTGTGTCTCCTGCCAGAATGCTATAGTTATACTCTTTTTTAAATTTTGGCTATCATTTTGCTTTTTTAACTGGGTCATTTAGCCCATTTACATTCAGTGATAAAATATTATAATACTGGTAATGTGTAATACATGCAATAATCCATTGCCTTTTTCATACTCCAGAACTCAGGGCATAAAACTGGAAGAAGCTATAATACAAAGAAAAGAACTGAACTTCCAATAAAGTGGGTACCATGTTACCTCTAACAATGAGGGGAACTAGCCACAAGGTAGCTAGTCCATGCTGAAAAGCTAGTCCATGCTTTTGTTACCTCTGGACTGGACTATTGTAATTCTCTTCTTTCAGGCTGTCCCAGCAAGTCGCTTCAGCTAGTCCAAAATGCTGCAGCATGTGTACTGACTAGAACTAGTAGAAGAGACGACATTACTCCTGTATTAGCTTCTCTGCATTGGCCTCCCATAAAATTTAGAAAAGAATTCAAAATTCTTCTCCTCACCTTTAAAGCTCTCAGTGGACAGGCACCAGTTTATCTTAAAGAGCTTGTAGTGCCGTACAACCCGTATAGAACATTACGCTCCCAAAACTGTGGCCTGCTCGTACCATCAATCTTCAGAAGTAGTATGGGAGGTAGAGCCTTCAGTTACCAGGCTCCTTGTCTCTGGAACAATTTACCGACCATAGTTCGGGAGGCAGACTCCCTCTCTACCTTTAAGGCCAGACTTAAAGGGGGGGATATGGCACATTGGGCTCTATCCCTCTCTCTTATACTCTCTCTCAACGTCTGCCTTTGCCCCTTTTGTTTGCTCCTGTACTCGTCTCTGGCTCGTCTTGTAGTTGGCCTGGGATCCTTGGTGGAGACTGCCTGCTGCTGTGGAGTCATGAGGCCTCAAAAACTACAATTACAGACATGACACATATTTGGTAATTTCATTAAACCCATTCCATACTCCTATAAAATGATCACCACAACCATTCAGACATGAGGACCCTCCTGAAAATGAGATGTAGCATCTCAAGAGGCTATCCAAAGTCAGACGACAAGTCTATGGTTCATGGATCTGTCACTAACTATCGTTCTTACTTGAGTCCGCTTGTCTCCTCTTACCTACCTTCCTTCGCCCTCACACTCAACACAGCATCGTGTGGATTTGCTGTGGACTTAAACCAATCACCCCTAGAAACAACAGTCTCTAAGCCATCTGAAAACCTACAAAATGACAACCGCCACCTACCGGAGGTGAGCTTAAATGTTGCATTTCAGAAACATTAGCTCTGAAAGCATGGAACTGCTCATCCTTGCGTGGTGAGGCCTCATCAAAATGCCTACATGACTAAATACCCTCTCAATAGGTGCACTGATATGAGGACCTGATGCCAGAAGAAATAATAAATTAAAAGTAATAAAAATATAAAGTATTCATTAATAAATAAACTTAAGTCCTCCGAGTCCTAATGCAGCGAGAGTTTGAGTCCGAGTCCAAGTCCGAGTCATCAGTGCACAAGTCCAAGTCCAGTCATGAGTCTGACATATCTGGACACAAAACAAATCATTGTCTTAAATATGTTAAGTTGCCACAAAAGAGATTATTGACATGATTATTTAGAACAAACATTTCATAAAGATGGGGTTTAACTACCAATCATTCTATTTTGTCACAACCAAAATGGTTGTGTCTGTTGTGACTGTTTCGGTCGTGACATTTTTTGCTAATTCTCTGCATAGCTACAGTATGCAAGCAAACGCATGGCTAGTAAGCATACTTTAAAGATGTGTTCTCACAGAAAAACACAATATGTTGATAAAAATCCCAAGATTTTCAACCAAATTCATGTAAATATACGTACGTCTTGACATGTTCTAATGTAACTTGAATAGAATTCAAGATCCTTCTTCTCACCTATAAAGCTCTCAGTGGACAGGCACCAGTCTATCTTAAAGAGCTTGTAGTGCTGTACAACCCCTCTAGAACATTGCACTCCCAAAATGCTGGCCTACTTGTGGTACCATCAATCTCCAAAAGTAGTATGGGAGGTACAGCATTCAGTTATCAGGCTCCTCTTCTCTGGAACAATTTACCGACCACAGTTCGGGAGTCAGACTCCCTCTCTACCTTTAAGGTTAGACTTAAAACATTCCTCTTTGATAAAGCTTTCAGTAAGAGACCAGCTTATAGTTTATAAATTAGTTCATAAATTAGACTCATAGTTAAGATGCAATAGGCCAAGACTGCCGGGGGGGATCTGGCACATTGGGCTCTATCACTCTCTCTCACTCTCTCCACATCTGCTTTTGCCCCATTTGTTTGCTCCTGAACTCGTTTCTGGCTTTTGTTTTGTAGGTGGCCTGGGATCCTGGTGGAGACTTCCTGCTGCTGTGGAGTCACAAAGCCTCAAAAACTACAATTATAGACATAACACATAGTTGGCCATTTTATTAGGAACATTCCATTCCGATTATCATTGTAGCTGTTCATGTAGATATTAGCATGATCACCATATCCATGATCAATACATCTACAGTATCTTTTTATTACCACATAGGCATGAGGTCCCTCTTGAAAATGAGATGTAGCATCTCAATAGGCTAACCTCTAATAAATCAGACGATAGGTCTGTGTTCATGAACCTGTCCCCAACTTTAGTTCTTATTCTAGTCCACTTGTCTCCTCTTACCTCCCTTCCTTTGCCCACACACCCAACACAGCATTGTGTGGATTTGCTGTTCATCATGAGACTGGGATCCACATTCAAGATTTCCTGCTGCTTAACAGAAGATTTTTTTCTTGCCGCCATGATGGAGGGATTCATGATTGGCTATATGGATTCATGTTGGGTGTTGGATGTATATATTTGTATATATATGTATATGTGTATCTTTATATGTATATATGTATCTATGCATATATGTGTATCCACAAAATGAAGAGTTCTTGCTTTATTGTAAAGTGTCTTGAGATAACACTTGTTATGAATTGGCGCTATACAAATAAAGATTGATTGATTGATAACTGATTTTCAGACTTTAGAAGCCATTTATGTTAAAAAAAATAAGAGCAGTCAGCAACTTACTCTTAAGGCTGGGTTAAAAAAAATCAGTTTAATTATTTAAATCGATTTTCCTTTAACTGGTTCATAATCGATCCATAAAATCCAAAGATCGATCTTTTAACTTGGGTAGTTTTTTCTTCTTTGGATGTGCAGACTATCAACCCTGCTAGTCTCGTGTGATCAGCGTTTTGTGTTGCTTTCTACTGAACAAGATCTCATGAGATGCTACTACAAACAAACATGGTGGAAGCACTATATGGGCACCACTGGCAAGTTTAAAAGCTGATGTTTGGATGTACAGTATTTTAGATTTAACAAGTACAAAGGAAAATACGAGTTGGACAAAAAACAAGTAATATGCTGAATATGCATTAATGCATATCATTAAAATATGATTAATGTAACTGCTTTGGGTTTTGTTATTTACGTTAAAACATTTTTTAATGATGTACCAGGTCAAAAGGTCACTTTTTAAATTTACAGCACTATTTTAACTAAGATATCCCAGATTGAGGGCGGCACGGTGGCGCAGCTGGTAGGGCACGTGCCTCACAGTGTCAGGAGTCGCGGAATTGGACAGAATTGCGGACCAAAGAAAAAGGGAGGGTTCTGAAAGTTATTCTGAAGGAATAACCACTAAAGTCAAAACTGACCAAGGGGACAGGGAAAAAAACCCCCAAAAGAGCCAAGAAAACAAGGCTCACAGAACAAAGAAAAGAACCACCACTGCCAAGCAGCTGAACCGAAACTCAAAACAGAATCACTTTCAAGTGAAAACAAAAGATGAACACAAAGAGCTTGGTTTATAAAACACCAAGTTATTAATTATCTTGAATCTAAGCTTCTTATTGGGGTATCTGTGAAACAGCGTTGTGCCAGAAAAACCACACTAACTCTCAAAGCTCAGGAGCAGCCTCTCAGTAGGCCTACCTGTGAAGGTCAGGTAATGAGTCAGCACTGAGAGCTGCAGCCACAGCACCTAAATAACCTTCTCACAGGTGCTCCAGATCAGGAGCAATCAGGCACACTCTCACACACACACACACACCTGATCCTGCTCTGAGATGATTGTCCCACAGGCTCAGGAAGACCAACTGAAAACCCTTCACACACAGCAAGAAGGTTCCTGGTTCGATTCCTGGGTTGGGAGGGCTTTTCTGTGTGAAGTTTGCATGCTCTTTCCGTGCATGCGTGGGTTCTCTCCGGGCACTCCGGCTTCCTCCCACAGACCAAAAACATGCTCATTAGGTTAATTGGTGACTCTAAATTGCCCTTAGGTATGAGTGTGTGCGTGAATGGTTGTCTGTCACTCTATGTTGCCCTGCGATCGACTGGCGACCGGTTCAGGGTGTACCCCACCTCTCGCCCGATGATAGCTGGGATAGGCTCCAGCCCCCGCAACCCCGAAAGGGATAGCCGGGTATAGAAAATGAATGAATGAATGAATGAATATCCCAGACTGAATAAATATAGAATTGAATCGTGAATCGAATCGATTTGAGAGCTTGTCACATTGAATCGTTCCAGAAAATCTGAATCGATACCCGGCCCTACTTATATGCATTCATTAGGTAAAGGACTTCAGAGTGCTCCCCCCTTTTAAAGATTTAGGGGTGTGGCTGTAATCCAGACTCAACCAGGGAATTAAAACTGTTGTGTTCAGTTGTGACATAAATTCTGGGGACACTATTTTTCAGCATGTTCAAACTAATTTAAACCTTATTCCCACAATAGATCTAAATCTTTCAACTCATTTTAAGACTTAATCACAAATACCTGTTAAACCACACTTTTAAAAAAAAATTAAAAAATGTTTTTTGTGTTATTTACATGAACTGAATCTTAGAGGTCTAGGCTGGGGACAGCTTCTTCTCCAAGAAAGTAGGCATACCCTAAGAATAAATGCTGTTTTTTTTTTTTATAATTTAAGCTTATCTCTATCTCATTTTATGTTTTGGGTTTAAATAGTTAATAAAACAAGACCTTTGCAATCATACATGACTCAATACATTTTTGTTTGCTTTTGTACTTTTTTTTCGTCAAGGGACAGCATTTTGGACACGTTTGGTAGAATGTTCCATAATGGGAAAAAACAGTTGTTCATTTAGCAGGTATCAGTTCACCTGCTGTATGCACTGAATATATTTCAGAAGAGATATGTGACTTCAGTGACAAAATTTCCAAATATATTGGATTAAGTTGTTGGTTATTTACTTATTAGTATAGCCTCATGAATGTGCTTCATCTAAATTTGTTTAATTTAAAATGCTTTCAAGCTAATCATGGTTCAAAAGGACAAAGCTTAAAAAAATGTTAGAAGCATTTCCATTGCTGCTCTTAACTTTGGACTTATTTTAATTTATCTGTAAACTATGCAATATGTTTGTTTTCTGCAGTATATGCTATATTAATTACAAATGTAGATAAAATCAGTATTTACAACCAGACATTAGTCCACTGATATCTAAACTTGTATTTAGAGATGTAGAGAGAATTGTCATTTCTACTAAAACAGAAGTCATTTTAATACCAAAAATATTACCATATCTAGTCCTGTTTTTAGCTGTACGTGTATTATATTTTCATGTTTAAAGATTACATGTTCTGTTTGACAAGAAAAAAGCTTTCAAATATTTTTCTTTAATCTTTAAAACTTGAATTAAATAGAAAATACATGATTGTTCTAAGTGTATTTTTACCAACAGAACACAGTTCTAAACAGAAAGTCATTTTCAGTGCAACTTGAAGATCTTTATGATGTTCATTCTTAAGTATGTGTGGTGGTGGAATTAGCTTGTGTGGAGTAATTACATCTCATATGGAAAAATGCTACACTGTAAAAAAAAAAAAAAAGTCTGTAAAACTGACAGCAAAATGCTGTAAAACTATGATAGAAAATCACGTAAGCAGAAAAACAGTAAAAGCAAGTTTAATTGAAAGTAATATTTTGTAAAAAGTATAACTGAATGCAACTGTTGTTTTTAAAGGAGACATATCATGCTTGTATCTCCTTTTCACTATGCCAGACTAGGATGCCTGTAAAGCATTTCTGCCCTCAGTACAAGTCATTTAGTTCCTTCATTACCCCACAATAGCGTTCTCAAAATCCTCATTTTAGGCCATTATCAAGCTCTCGTTGAAACGCTCGGATCTCAGGCTGACCTACAGTAACCTCGTAACGTCACAGCCCTTTGTGCTCTGATTGGTCAGTTCTATCGGGGGTAGAGCCAGCCTGTTCTTCTTCTTCTACTGTATTTTCCGGCAGGCTCAAAGCAGCGACCGCGTATTGAGTCCCCCTACAGGCCAGAGCTGGTAATGAGTGAGTGTGAGCTAGGGAGCTATATACTGCTGCTGGGTGGATGTGTTCCTGACTGATGGTTATGGGGCCAACAGACATCACAGAGGAGGAAGTGTTTTATCAGATTACTCCAATAAAAAGAAATGTACCTTGTGTCGTCACGACGATTTAAATGTCGCGGTCATCTCGCAATGACCTATTTTCAGAGGCATCAAATCTCGTTCTAGGATATCAGAAAAAATACAATATTTCATTTTTTGAAAATTAAGGGGGTGTAAGGTCTTGTTTTCAAATTTATTATATTATATGTAAGTATTAAATCATGCATCAGCATGATATGTCTCCTTTAAAGTAAGAATGTGTTCAAGGAACATTTCTTTGTACATTAAGCACACTACTTTAATTCAGATGGACAAAAACTGTAGATCCAAAAATTGTACAGTACAGTAAAAGCAACAAAACAGTAGCGTTAAAATAATGTATATTTTTTGACAGCTGCTTATATTTATAAAGAATGGATCTGTAAGTCTTTAATATACAAGTAATTTTCAATCACTTAAATAAATAAGGACAACAGAAAACTAAAACTTAAAATATTTAAACTATGCCTTTGAAGGGACTTGTTGTTTCTCAAACGGTTTCCGAATGATGAGCCCTCAAAGTTAGGCCTCACTGCTCCTGCCATTCAAATGAATGGAGGAACGACAGAACAGCAAGAGACATCCTGTGTCAGTTGGGCCTCTACAGAAAAAATAAAACAAAGTACAGCTCTAATAGTTTCATAACTGGATTCCTGGCAAAATTTCACATAATAAGGTCATATTTTTAGAGAGATTAGGTCAAAATTGTGGCAACTGTGAAAAAATGTTACAGAGTTATCGTTGCTCTGCTGCTGAGGCCAGTTGGGATGACATCTGTGCCTGACTGACAGTTGAGTGCAGGACGTCACCCTTCTCTCTGTCTTTGATCTTCACAGCTGATGATGTGACTAAGAGAGGAGCAATAGAATGTCTCATTCACAGCCATTATAAAGACAGAGGCTAATGAAAGAGCTGCAGAAACACATATCAGTCTAACTTAGAGCAGTTTACAGGGATGAAAAGGGATGAAACCCTCAAAATGGAGGTCGACGGGGCATGAGGTACCTGTGACAGAGCGAGGACCCGTCCAACGCTGCTTGCAGCTTTAATTAGGATCCTTGCCCGAGGGGAAGGACCTCTTCTTGCTAGAGCGAGAAGACTATTGTTCCTGTAGTGTTTCTTTCTTTCTTTCTTTCTTTCTTTCTTTCTTTCTTTCTTTCTTTCTTTCTTTTTCTTTCTTTCTTTCTTCGTATTATTACGCCCACCAGGTCATTTAACCTTTCTTTGACCCTCTAAAAATGCTAAAAAAAAATAGTCAGCAAAACGGGCACACCTGCGCGATGCAAAACATTTTCATAAAATAAAAGAAATAACACCCAACATGCCAAAATGAGCTCACTAGCGCCACCCATGGACTAACAACACTAAAATGGCTTTAACTTCTACTAGGAATGTAGTAGAGAGATGAAACCAATGTAAAAATGTTCATCTAATTCAGATCCACAATTCATGCACTGACACCCATGACTTATCTCAAACAGGAAGTCTGCAATTTTCCTTCAAGTAAAAGTTAGGTGAAAATAAAAGGCCCAGAGAAAAAATTATTTCCTCCTACACCGTAAATGGTATCAGCTTGAAACTCATCATCAATTCATTAAAAATCCTTTTGCCCTGAATCACAGTTGTTGTTTTTTAATTGAAAACGTATATATTACAAAAAAAGCAGAAAAATCGACATTTTACCATTACTTGTTTTATGGAACAGTATGAAAACATTGCTGGTAACAAAGGTCAACAATACAAGTTTGACAATTTCAGCATACAATGAAATTAAATGAAGGTAAAACAAACAAAAAATTAAAAATAAAGTGCAAAGTTTTTGATTACATAGCATAATCAAGCTTCAACATACAAGGTTGCTTTAATATCGTGTAGCTTTTGTGATTTAAGTTTGTTCAGTAGTTTCAGAGATTTTAGGTATTGTATAAACCCTTTCAAAAAGATGCAGAGTTTTGGGGGCTACTTCAGAGCACGACTCTTGTGAATATAGTACTTAGCAATGTTTAAAATAACATTCCCACAAAGTTTATCCTTCTTGTCTGGTAAGAATAAACAAAATGGTATATCATCTCTGGAGATGTGAAAGGGAAGTGATGTAATATTCTGTTTAATCCAATTGTGAATGTCTAACCAAAAAGTCTGTACAACATTACATGAAAAGGATATATTGACTGTTGTTTCTACAATATTGTATATCATTTTGAAATAGTGTACACAAATTGTCATTGATGTTAAATTAGATTCTAAGCAATTCCTTTGTAGGATAGCTACAGTTATTGTTTAGTAGATATATTTTCAGTGAGACAGGACCTTATAAAAGGACTGCTACATTTGCTGTTGGATAAAATGATGTCATTGATAAATGTTGGAGTTAAATGTGGTTGTATAACTTTATTTGCTACAGTTTTTTTGAAGAGATACCTGATCTCTTAAGAAACTGCTTCATGCAATTTGATGAAGTCTGACCTTGAGGGACTGAAGCGCTGTTTAGGACAGAATTGTTTGTAACTTAAAAGATTCCCATCCAGGGCCAGTAAATCTATAAATGACCATGTATTCCTTCTTACCATTCTGCATAGAATAAGGTGTTGTTCCTGTGTAGAACATATATGTTGTTCCACATTATTGTGGTTTTTGGTGAAAGGTTCTGCAATATGTTTCTGAAATTCTAGTATAGTAAAATAGTGAAATCGGTAATTTATTAACTGCAAAGTCTGCCTTAAGAAGCAAATTCAGTCCCCCAATTTTATTGAATAAATGATTCAGAATACAATGCCAGAATGAGTTGCTGTCTTTGATCCAGAATTTGATCTAGTTCATTTTAAGAGTTCCAGTAAGGCAGTCAAAATCATCAACTTTCAGTCCTCCATCTTTTATTTCTTGGATTCTAATTTCATAGACCACCGACCACCGGCGCACCTGCCCTTTCCCACTCCTGTGCCGCACCAACAGGGTGTGTCCATCGCACTTTGCAAGTTTCCTGAATGGCACACCGAGGTGCACAGTGGTACATCTATGCCTCCATCCCTGCCCTCCGCGCAAGTGCCATCCGTATGCTGTGGTGACATTAAAGTATTATTGGGCTGCGTGTTTTCCAAGTCCTCTTTTTTCTGAAAAGTTTCTTTTTTATTAGTTTAAAAATGACCGCGGTTTACGGCTGCTTCACAATGATTGTGTACAACGTATGCTGTGGAGTGTTGCGACCGTTTACGACAGCTGCGTCCGGATTATGGCCTAAATTCTCTACTGGTTGCACAATGGCGGTGCCCTGACGAGGGATATTTTGGCTTCAAATCCGTTACATGGTGGAAGGCGGAGCCACGCTATCAAGTTCTTATAATACATCCATGGTCACAACGGACACAACCATTTTGGTTGTGACAAAATAGAATGATTGGTAGTTAAACCCCATCTTTATGAAATGTTTGTTCTAAATAATCATGTCAATAATCTCTTTTGTGGCAACTTAACATATTTAAGACAATGATTTGTTTTGTGTCCAGATATGTCAGACTCATGACTGGACTTGGACTTGTGCGCTGATGACTCGGACTTGGACTCGGACTCAAACTCTCGCTGCATTAGGACTCGGAGGACTTAAGTTTATTTATTAATGAATACTTTATATTTTTATTACTTTTAATTTATTATTTCTTCTGGCATCAGGTCCTCATATCAGTGCACCTATTGAGAGGGTATTTAGTCATGTAGGCATTTTGATGAGGCCTCACCACGCAAGGATGAGTAGTTCCATGCTTTCAGAGCTAATGTTTCTGAAATGCAACATTTAAGCTCACCTCCGGTAGGTGGCGGTTGTCATTTTGTAGGTTTTCAGATGGCTTAGAGACTGTTGTTTCTAGGGGTGATTGGTTTAAGTTATAATAAGAACAGTAAACTCACAGCACTTGTTGCTTAAAATTGCAGTCCACTGACAGATAATATAGTTCTGTTGAAATGGAGAAAATTATTCATTCATTCATTCAGCCGGAGTGCCCAGAGAGAACCCACGCATGCACAGGAAGACCATGCAAACTTCACACAGAAAGTCCCCTGTACAACCCAGGAATTGAACCACGCACTTTACATGTCATTTCTCATCTAGCCTGTTGGATCAGACTCAATATCGAAGACCCAGACTTAGGCTTATGAACTTTTCTAGTACTTGGGCTAAGGTACTGACTTGTACTGAGGACTCAAGCTGGATTCCACTCGGGTGAGAAGACTCGACTCGGACTCGACTCTGTTTTTTTTTTTTTTTGTTTGGTGACCTGGACTTGACTCACATTTTTGTTTTGGTGACTCAGATTCAACTCGGACCCAAACACTGAGGACTCAGACTCGATTTGGACTCGAGCTATGGTGACTCGGCTACAACTCTGACCCAGACACACTCACACATGTGGCACATGCACAACTACGCAGGAGCTAGAGTTGTCAGGTGTGCTTTTTAATAGCAATTTGGGCTTCTTTTTTGAAAAGTTGCTTGTAAATTTTGACAGTTGTGGGCTGCAGTTTTTGGGGGCTTTTTCCAAAAGTGCACTTGCTCATTTGGGCTTGTTAAGGGTGTAGAATTGGGTAGGGACGCTAGGGACACGTCCCTATCGATATTATGCCACTACCCAACGCTGCCCCTCCATATATGCAAAACGCACTGTGCGTAGGGCCACATTTTGCACAAGAGGACGCATTCTCGTCTGATGTTCGTCAGATGCAGCCACAATCCGCTTTGTGTAGTACAGGCCTGATATCTTCCATTTAAAGTATCGCTGTTATCGTCGTTGTCTGCCATTTTGTAGTGCAGCCCATGCATGTGAGCATTTGATCTAAATGCCCCTGAATTGTTTTGCGCCTTTGAGTACTTCTGTGTGCCAGTGCCAGACAGACGAGCAGTGCAGGGACGGTGAGGGATCATCACATCATTAGATTTTATAATTCAAACTGTGTCTTGACAGCTCATGTGCACTGTTTAAGTGAACACAAAGTCTTCAGAAATACCGAGTCAGCCTTTTGATGAATCAAAATGTTCTTCATCAGTCCAGCCCAGCTATGAGTCTCTGTTTCACTCACTCACTTTGTTCTAAATGATAAATTCATCCTGAGGTATCCACCATCACACCTGTATTGTGTTCCCTCAGTGAGGGTAGTGAATGTTTGTTTCCTGGTATGTGTAAACTCCACTACATCATACAAAAAAGTATTTTCTTTGAACTGGTAATTTCTCTTCAAAAATTAAATTAATTCAATGATAATTTAAAATAAAATCTGTTTAGGACTTTCTCATCACAGCCATTGCCTACATTTGAGTGCTGCAACCTTGACAACTACTGGTCACAACTGAAACAGTGTAGTCACGACCGACACACAGAGTGTTTTGTAAAAAATAAAGTATATTGAGTTATCAAATAATATATAAACACACTAATTTGCTAACTTTATATTTTGTTTCTTGATATATTAAGTTTGGAATAAATTTGATAACAATTAGGCATTTTACAAAAAAAAATACTGCATTCTATTTTGAAGACTTGTAATATTTTTTTTGTGATCAAATGTTTTTATTTACATTTTCTTTTCCATATACACCATTCAACATTTGTGACAACCAAACACATACATATTTTCTCCCCTTCCCCTCCCACCCTCTGGACCATTTAATGGAGAAATAATAATTCAAGGCAATATTTTAAAGATATGCATTTCATAGGAGAGAGAAAAGAGAAAAGAAAAAAAAGGTTTGAATAGCTTATACTAATAACAAAAGGTGAATTAGTTTGCAACAGTTGATGGCTCTACTGATAGTAGAACAGTTACATTTAATTTTATAGTTCTTGAGGAAAGTAAGTACAAAACCTAGAGCTGTTTATCATGTCAAAAGTCTAGATTTAATTTCTTCTGCAACTGCGTACCAAAAAGATATGTTTTTTTTGATTAGCATTATGGATTCGGGCTGTAGATATTTCCAGGTGGATAATGTCAAGAAGTGTTGTGTACCAATGAGAGATGTCAAGCGTATGTGGGGGTTTCCATCTTACTGCAATTAACTTTTTCGCTGCTGTTAGGCCAGCAAGTATTACTCTTCTTTGTCCAAGTGATGCATTTATGGAGGAAAGATTGTCTAAAATAAGAGTTTGGGGGTTTACTGGGATGTTTTTTGCTGTTAGTAGGGAGATAGCAGATGCGACCTGCTTCCAGAAGTCAGCAACAGGTTTACACTCCCATACCATATGCATAAAAGTCCCTGGTTTGTTCTGAGGACATAATGAGCATGCATAATGATACAAGTATGCAGTATCTTCATACGGTGGAGTTTATGGGGTGTTAAGTAAGTTCTATGCACAAATTGAAAATGAATAATCTGGTGATCAGGGTTTCTGGAAGATGACAAAATATTAGACCAAACATCGTTCCAGTCGAGACTAGAGTCCCAATCCAGTATATCTTTTCTCCATACCGCATCTAGAACCAAAGGTTTATATGATTTTTTTTAACATATATTGATAGAAAATTGTGACCACCCCTCTTGCTTTTAAATTATCTATTAATTCATATAAAGGATGTTCAGAAAGCTTAATATCATGAGTGACCCCCTTCGCCTTTAATGCTGCCCTTATCTGCAAATAAAAAAAGAAAGTATTGTTCTGTAGATTAAAGCAAGATTTAATTTCTTGAAATGTACGCAGGCCATTTTCATTATAGAGATCTTTAAGCAGATGGATACCTTGATCACTCCATTTCTGGAATTGAATGGGTCTGCCTCCAATCATTAGATGGAAATTATTAAAAATTGGAGTGTTCAAGTGCCATTGAGTTCCAATCTTGCATAGTTTTTCCACACATTGCCAGGTTGAAATCAAATGTGCCACAACTGATCCAAATTGTAACTTACAAGATTTGGTAGGGAAATTTGATAATAGCACCTTTCTGAGAGACCAAGGATGTACAATGTTTTCTTCTAATGCATGCCATGAAACATTTGTATTGGGATTAAACCAGGCTATGAGGGGGCGTAGGGTAAAAGCCCAGGAATATAATTTCAAATTCGGCAATGACAGTCCTCCATCCTTTCTATTTCAATGGAGAGTTGAGCTTTTTAATCTAGGCCTTTTTCCCCTCCAGATAAATTTATTGATCGCTTTTTGTAATTTTTCCCAACATCCTACTGGGGGTGCTAGTGGTATCATGGAGCAGATATAATTAACTCTAGGAAGCACATTCATCTTTATAATAGCTATGCGGGCTTGTAATGAGTTTGGCAGGTTCATCCATCTGTCCAAGTCATATATGACTTTATTGAAAACATCTGAATAATTGTTCTTGACAATAACCTCCAGAGAAGCATATATGCTGATTCCAAGATATGTGAAATGCTGTACTACAGGTAGTGAGAGGGATAAATTAGCTACAGCCTTAATATTATCTAGTGATAGTGGTAGTGGTAGCAGTGCTGATTTCTCCCAGTTAATCCGAAAACCAGAAATATTACCAAATTGGTCAAAAATAGTGAGCAAAGCAGGGATGGAGTTAGCTATATCCTCCACAAACAGTAAGATATCATCAGCATATAGAGATATAGAATGTTGAGCATTATGAATTGAAATTGGGCGGATGTTGTCTGCTTGGCGGACTGCTTGAGCAAGCGGTTCAATTGATAGAGCAAATAAGAGGGGACTCAAGTGGCAACCTTGTCATGAAGATCTAGAAATATCTAATAAAGGAGAACACTGTTTGCCTGTCAAAACCATTGCTACTGGATTAGTATATAACACTTTGATCATTGAGATAAACCCCTCTCCTAGACCCATTCTTCCGAATGCAGACCACAAATAAGACCACTCTAAGCGATCAAATGCTTTCATTGCATGTAATGACAGAACTGCTGCTGGTTTACTCTCCCCTATTGAATCCACAATATGTAATAGTCGTCTGACATTATCGCTGGCCAGGCGGGATTTAATAAAACCTGTTTTATCATTGTGAACAAATGTGGTCATGTGAGACTGTAGTCTGCATGCAAGAACCTTGGCATATATCTTAACATCACTATTCAGTAAAGACAAAGGTCTGTAATTACTACATTCCGTTGGGTCTTTATCTTTTGTCAGTAACAGAGATATTAAAGCAATATTTATGTTCTTCCAAAAATAACCTTTTTCAATTGAAAATTGTATCATCTTTAACAGTGGTGGACCCAGAATGTTCCAAAATGTTATAATAAACTCAGGTGGAATTCCATCTAAACCAGGTGACTTTCCTAATTTCATTTCTCTCACAGTTTGTTCCAGTTCCTTTAGTGATATTAGTTGAGCCAAGTTTTTGCATCGTTTTCAGTTAAAGCAAGGTAGATCTATCTTACTAAAAATGTGTCACAAGTAGATTTGTTAAATTCTATCTCAGATTTATAAAGTTTTTCATAAAATGATCGAAATACAGCATTTATTTTTTAGGTTCTGTAGCTAGTAACCCATCTGAAGATTTGACCACTGGAATGTCTGCAAATTGATCACCAGAACGGATTTTCATTGCTAATAAGCGGCTTGGTCTGGATCCCTGAAAGTAGTATTTTTGTCTTACTCTGTGAATATAAAATTCTGACTGAGCCCTGTTTAATAAATTTATTTCTTTTTTGACTATCTCCCGTTGTAAGGCTATGCTATCTGAATAATTATTTTGTAAGGTATAATCCAGTTCTGCATATTTAGATTTAAGTGCCTGCAATTTGCGTAATCTTTCCTTTTTTAAATTGGAGGAAAATAAAATAACATTATTACGAATGAATCCTTTAATAGCCTCCCAGAGGATCCTAGGATCATTCACTGATTTCTCATTGAACTGTATAAATTCTGTACATTTTTCTTTAAATTGTGTTTTGAAGTCCTCATCTTTCAGTAAGGTTGTATTAAACCGCCATCTAGTTGCATGAGCTGGAGTATTGTCAATGGATACAGTGCAAAAGACTGCCTTGTGATCTGTGATAGTCATGGGTACTAGAGAGCAGCATATAATATTAGAAAATATGTTCTTCGTAGCAAAAACAAAATCAATCCTAGAAAATGACTTGTGCCAGGCTGAAAGATGGGAAAAGTCGCATTCAGATGGATTGACCATACGCCAGATGTCTTTAACCCCCAAATCAAATGCCCATTGGTGTAGAGCTATAGATGCAGAGTTTTGCTCACCACTTTCATGTATGCCAGACTTGTAATATTTAAATTGTGAAATTTGCTAAAATATGCATTTTCATTGATGTTGGGAAAACTGTCCTGAAAATTTTGTAAAAATGTAAATCGATAGACCACAGAAGACAAAAAATCTGAAAAGGTTAATATGATATTTCTTTAGCATATATGTTTCCGTTGTAACAAATTTTGGGAGAGGTAAAACACTGCCAAATATTCTAAAAATAAAACATATAGATTAACAGTTCTTCTACAAGTTATATGGCCTTTAGATATGGTACAATATTTAAAGCAGAAAATTTGGGGGGATAAGTCATACAAAATTTTCATATATTTCTAGCCTCTGTTTGGACACGTTCGGTAGAATGCCCCTTATACGTGAATTATTCCTCAGCTGCAGCATTGAGTTTCAGTCACATGTGGGAGAGGGAGGAGCGAAACAAGACAGATAGGGAGAGGGAGGTGGGAGGAGGCGGAACTCGTCAGTGAACGCTTTTTCAGCACCGCGGCCAGCTCTCGTCGACTGTGGATTGCAGGCGGGTGATCCAATATTTCCTGTGGATGATATGAAATTCGATTCAGAAAACCGGAACTTTCAGCTACCACTTCCGACGCATAGCCTCTGACTACCCACTCCCTATCTTGTTTTTTTCTCATTTAACGGCCATTTCAGAGTTCATCCGGGCGCAACTGCGTTGCCTCTGCGCCTTGTGTTTCTCTCCTCTCTCCCTGTATGACAACCTTCTTGGAAGTGCTCTTTTGAATGAGGGGTGGGTAGGGGGAGTAAGGGTGGATTTACCTGCCAAAATTCTTCTCAACTGACTTGCGATCAATGCTTGTGCATTATATTTTTTATTAATATGACCATATGATGTTCAAGCAAAAAAGGAAGTGGAGTAGTTTCCCAGGGCTTCTGTGCACGTCCTGATATCAAACAGCGGAGCTGCATCTGCAGCTTTGGCTGCCTTCCTCAGATCAGATATCCTAGGCGCATTTTGCCTGATGTGGAAAACAGCATACGGAAAATGAGACGCTTTTTAAACTGCACGTAGGAGAAACAAAGAGTGTGACATTTCACCCTAGTTCAACTGCTGGGATTGATTGTCTTTGCATTGCTGCCTGGGAAAATTGGGATCTTGCAGCTGAAGGAGAACTCTGGAAGAACGAAACGAGTGATCTTTGACCGAGGGAAAAAAATACAAATCACTATCATGAGGAAGTTTCGGAAAGTGTTGGACGGATTGACTACCTCCTCCCCGGGAGCGACTCTCGGATCCCCATCATGCAGCAGCGGGGCCGAGACCCCTACAGCGACGCCAACTCCAAAGGAAATCGATGTTCAAGAGACCCTACTGTCAGAAAACTTTCAGCTGTGCAAGGTGGGTGGACAATAAGATTTGCTTGGCAGCTTTCAATGACAGAAAGGGGATTAGGGGGCTATACAACAACCAGAAATACATTTCAGGACGTTATTAACATAATTCTTCACAAATAAAGGGTTTGCTGACAACATTAGCCTATTTTTATGGATGGTTATCAGATCATAAATTATACCGCAAATCATGGGACGGTTTGATACGGAGTGATTTGGACTACTGTGCTGGATCCTATGGTCTGCTGCATCTGTTTGTTGTATTTGTTTATGTTTTGAGATCTGCACCGCAGACGGTCAGTCGTCTTTGCTTTTTTATGCCTCAGCAGCTCAGGCCGTTTTTAGTAAAACTGAAAATTACCTACACGGGTTTTTTATCAGGTCAGCTTTAGAAAAAAGGCTATGCCATTGCTCAGCCATTATCCCATTACATTAGGTTTATAATCATAACACTTGCACGGCAACCCTGGTCAGTGTTTGTTTTAGGAAGGAACTTGACCACCCACCACTTCATACTGTGTAGCTTTGCTTCCGTGCTTCGTCATCAGCATGCTGTACAGGCTGCAGTAGCCTAGCTTGGCCTCTGTGTATTAGGAGGGCTAAACTCCAGTTCCCAGCACTTTATGTAGTGTAGCCTCATGAACGTGCTTCGTCATCAGCATGTTACATTCGGTGCAGTATCTAGCTTTACACACATGTGATACAAGCCACCTAGAGGAAGTGGGTGCAGTCCGGCATCATGGTTGCATCAGCAAGCAGTTGCGACTGGTATCAGAGCGGAAATATAACTGCTATCCCATTACTTGCATAAACGAAAGTGCACGATAGGCTAGCAGAGAAACCCTGCAGTGCCCACAGGCCTAACTGTTGTGCTTCTTACCAAGAAGGGAAAGAATGAGCAAATGTTTAATAATAACCCTAACCCTGACCCGCGGCTAAATGGTGAATATCAGATAGGCTATTTCGTGGAATGTTTTGTAAATCAATTGAGAAAAGAGATTTTCCCTTAGTACAATAGAGTGACATTTATGGTGCTGTCGTGGGAGATGGTGGTGGTGGTAGTGCTGTGTATGTATGTGTGGGTGTGCGCGTGTGTGGGTGGGGGTTATGATTCAGAGGCTCCAAAGAATGCTGCAGAGCACCCTCAGCAGTCGAGCCGTCACGGAGGCAGACAGGCAGTGAGAGAGGGAGGAGAAAGTGCCTGAAAAGAACAAAATCATCGCCTGCTCCACAGGCTTTTCTCCTTCAGTGTTTGGCCTGAACACAATTGTGTCTAAAGACCTTAATCACATTTGGCAAACATGAAAAAGCCATCGGTCTCTCTTCGAATCATTGTCCAACTTTTCTAGTCCAAGTCCATGCTTTTCAGGCTTATTTTGTCTTCTTTTTTTTTTCTTGTCTATGTCTACTTTAAAAAGATATTTTCTAAAGTCACATATTACTAATGAAACAACGTATAACGCACAATAACACTTAGGTTGCACAGTAATCTATTAAATTACAAAAAAAAGAAAAAGAAAAAAAACCAAACTGTAAACAAATAAAGCTCAGTAGAGCCCATACTTTTTTCCTTAAATTTCTTTGGTTACTTTCGGGCTGGATCTTTATTTTAATAGGGCCATAAATATGATTGGCCATGAAATATTATGCATGTGAGAGGCTTAGGCATCATGGCTAAATGACTAAAGTTAGTTATGGCTTCTCTCTCATCTTGCAGTGTGGGATGGAACAACAACTGTTTTCATTTTTACATCATTTGTATGCCCTTGTGAAATATCTTCCTGGCTTAAGGAGATGGATATTCTCAAGTGAGAGGCACATGTTGCTGTAACTTGGTTTCCATTGCACCTAAGAAAGTTTATTATGTAATAGTGGACTGAAAAATTCAAATAACTCTGATTAGATTCCTAAAACTAAGCCAACATTGTGTAAGCTTTATCAACCAGAGATATGGAAGACTGATTGCTAAGTAATCAGTATTTCTCTACCTACAGGATTTGGTTCTTCAAAATTAACTCACCACATTTCCAGTCTTGAGTGGAAAAAATGCAGCACTTTCTCTCCATTTCATCCTACAGATTTTCAAACATTTTTTGTCTAAAAATGTTGTATTGATACTAAACTTATAGTTGAGTAAAACTGCATTATGCCAAATACTTGATAAGTAAGTGATTTAATTCCAAATTTATAACAATATGATGTCACATCAAATAAACTGAAAAGAAAGATAGCACTTTTCACGTATCATGACGTTTTCTTTCATTATGCCAATCTGGGATGCCTATGGAGTACCTCTGTAAGATTTGCAGGTCATAAAGCTCTATATCGTTGCATCAGAATCACATTTACATAGCCTAATTCTAGTTGCATTTCAGGCTCTGGACACATGAGGTCCACAACACCATGTGCCCCCTGTCCTCTGATTGGCCAGTTCTGTGAAAACTTGCGCTTTACTAGAAAAGTCCTACTCATTCAGTACACTTCTTGTTACCAATACTGGCTTTCTGAAAACAGATATTTGCAAACGAAAAGGGATTTGGAGCTTATTGTGTCAAAATGAGGGATGTCACTCCAGTCTGTGAGAATTTACTTGGGAATATTCATCAAAACCCAAATGGCATAAGTGGAGATCTAAACTCCAGCATTCAAGATTCAAATTTGGCACTGATAAATTAGACTGATATGGTCAGACAGAAAAATTCAACTTTGCAATATAAATATTTATTACCTGCCCAGCATTCCTATGAAAGGTAAAACCAAAGGAGCTTTCCCCCTTTGTAGAGGGAAATTAAACCTGTAATGATATGAAAAAGGATATTTAAGAATGAAATGATGAAGTAATTAAGTATAACTAATCAGTTATTTATCAAAATAAGATCATTTAACAATTTTGGATGTTATTGAAAACAATAAAATTTTAAATTTATATTTGATCTTTCGATAAATAACTCATAAGAATAAAGCAGCATAATTTAATTAGATGGTAAGTTCTTTTATCCAACTAGGTCCTGGGTTACAAACAACATAAACAGCGTGTTTAGGTCATCTAATAAGGTCCACAGTTTAATATAATTACAGCCTTCATCCTGTTGTTTGCTGATGATGTGTGAGCCCAAACAGCTCCACGAATACAGCTGAGGATTGCATTGTAAAGATAAATGAGCCACTGTTTGTGAGTGTGACTGTTTCTCCACCTTTTGGTCAATAAGCAGGCCCATTATTTATGTGTTTGCATACATCAGAGAGTCAAACCGCTAACGGTAGCTTTCCATTACTTTCAGCATTTGTGTTATTACCTGGGGGTGTTGAGCCAATTCTTGCACATGCTCATCTTAATAATTGAGAGACAAGATCATAAAGTTACAAAGGATGAAGCTCCATATGTGAGTTTAGCTTCTTGAGCAGCTGTGTGGTTAAAAACAGGCCAACTGAGGCTAACACTAACTAGCTTAGCATTTGCTCAACTGTATGCTACAGCATAGCTTTATTTACATTACTGTCTCTGATTACATTACTCAGTGAGCATGGTACCTGGTCTTCATCAACACTCTTTATATATGAAACTGCTCCTGCTCTGAGAAGCAGTTGAGAGGATTGTCCAACATGTTTCTGCCCTGTGTTTACACACGAATCCTCCATGAAGGGACAAGCACAGGCAAACAGCAGAGACAGAGAGGTGTGCTGGGGAGGGGCTGCTGCAGGTCAGTGCTTCAGGCAGGTTAACAGGGAGGAGCTGCTTTCTCAGGCTCTGCCAGTGGGGAGAGATTGAAAAAACCTGACGTCAGGTTTCAGTAAATCTCGTGAAGATCTCGCAATGAGTTGTTTTTAGAGGGGGAACTATCACCCCTGGATATTGGTAAGAGGAGCAGATCTAATGCTGTGGGACTTTCTGGAGGTATAGAATCTGGTATTCACCAAACAACATTATTTGTAGTTATTAAATCCTGTATCAGCATGATATGTTTCCTGTAAGAAATTTTTGCCACATTTTTACCAGACTTATACACCATAAACTAAAAACAGCTCTGAGACTCACTTTTGGGCCTCAACCCACAAGTTGAGAACCACTGCACTGGTAGACTGCATTTGGAGCTTGAACCTTTACAGATTGCTCTTATATCATGGAGAATAAGTGATGGAAGAAACCATTTTGGTAGGATGGAGGAGCTCCATGAAAATTGTGTTCAGATAAGCCGGAATTTGTCTCCATGCAAACTAAACGGTAACCAGCAGGGCTCTTGTGCATCCTAAGAGCTACCTTGAGTTTTTGTTGGATACAGAGCCAAAACTCAACAGCTTCCTTTTTCCATGGCAAGCATCATGACATATTGACACTGCTTCATATTCACCTCTGAGTACTACAGTGTTTAGATTTGTTCTGTTGATAAACTGTTCACCGGCTATCCTATTATGAACACTGACTTCTGCCACATTTGTTTGACACAATGTGCTGACTCCTCCAGCCCCTTCTCAGCCTCTCCCCAGCCTCGCAGGGTGTACTTTCTGAGAGAAGCAAGTGTGAAAAACCATGTCAGTGAATTACCTGAGTGAGCTACCCTGGTATTACCCTGAAAATTTCAGGGTAATGTGTGTAAAGAGCTTATTTATCAAATTTGCATAAACATGCATTTTAACATGTATTTCCCTCACCTCTCCCCTCCGTGTTCCAAGATCCCGCCCCCAGCTCATGGCGCCTCATATAACAACAAGCCCCCTCGGACTGAGCTACGAACGACTAGCATAATATATCAGCAGCAAACAATCAAAAACAGCTCAGCTCAGCTGAAAGCATCAAACACGACAGACATCCCCCTTGTAACACACAGCGGTAGCCATTTCAATTGGACCGGCGGCAATGCGGGTCTGGCGCCGCCAGAGCAGAGCCGATTGTGGGGGAGGATTTATCTTTCTCAGCCTGTCCTCCCAGCTCAGCTTACAATGCTAACGATTAGCGGCTAACAGGCTAACCCGCTCCGCTACAAGTCATGAGCCAGGCCAGGCACAGACTAACCAGAGTTATTCAGCAGACATCTCCCACTGTAGTAAACAGAGTCATTACCTGATCAACCAGGGGCGAAATGGCCGATGCTGAAGGTCTGACGGCCGGCTGAGGCCATTCGTTAGCCGTTAGCCCGCTAACAGGCCTCGACCCGCGGGCAGAGCTCCTTTGGGCCCCACGGGAGAGGGAAGCGGCTTCCCGGTTTCGGCGCTAGGCTTCTCCGGCTCCATGATAGTTCAGTAGCTATCGCTGCTAGCTGCTCACCGGAGGTAGAGGGGAGGAGGCGGGACCATGACGCACTACGCATGACGCTGCGTAGTGAGGGAGACAGGGGATTGGATGGACTCACGGACCAACTCACGGACCAATTGAACCTTACAGGCTTCTAGGCTTGATTGGTCAGCTAGTATGCAGCTTTTCAGCGGATATACTGAATGGATTTTTTTCGTTCTTTTTGGTCTTTATACTGTGTAGATAGGACCATAGGACCATAACAGCCTTATAAACAGTGTTATTAAAATGTACAAAGCTTCCAAATCGTAGACCATAGCTTTAATATACAAATCATTCTGAAGTTAAGACAAAAAACTGCAATGATGAAATGTGGCTATGTAAAAGCCCAAATATTTGCAACTGTAGTAAATGTTTTGAGCTTTGTGGCATGGCACGTTATCCCGCGAAAGGAAACAATCAGAAGATGTGTATTGTGGTCATGCAGGGACAGACATGGTCAGCACATGGTGGGCTGTGACACTGAAATAATGCTTAATTGTTCATTTTCAATTGTTTTCTCTATCGTCTCAGCTATAGTGCCTGCTTTATCTTTTGCCTTAGTGTTAAAGTTGTTGGGATTGTTTTATCTTTTGCTGTTGTTTCAGTATCTTCCTCTATTTCATCTGGTCTACTAGGTTTCAAACTATGAAGCTCCTTTAACCAAATTCTAGGCAAACATCTGAATGTGACAACTAGCAGACAAGACACAGACCACACCAACACTTTTCTTATTTTTTATTGCCTATTAGGTGTGCCTGTGGGAAATGTAGCCTCAGTTTTCTTGGCTGATGTAAATAGTAACCGGTTTGGTCTTCTGCTGCTATAGCCTATTCTCTTCAAACTTTGTTGTGGTTTGCATTCAGAAATGGCCTTTTGCATACCATGGTTGAAATATGTGTGCATTGTTATTGTTGCCTGTCTATTGTATCAAATAACTCTTGCCATTCTCCTTGGACCTCTGGCATCAACAAGGCTTTTTTGCATGAAGAATGTCTTATTACTGTATATTTTCTTTCTTTTGGACCATCACCATTGACCCTTGAGATGGTTGTGCATATAAGTTCCGGTAGAGCAGATGTTTCTGCAAAACTCAGACCAGTCCATCTGACACCACAACTGTGCCTTTTTTAAAGTCACTGAAAACACCTTTTTTCCCATGCTGATGTTTTGCCATGCGATTGACTGATAAATGATGGTGATAAGTGAAGTTAAAAGCAGATCAACATTTGTAGCTAAAACAATGAACTTGGAAGTTTCTCCAAAGCTCTACCAAGTTCTGAGATATTAACACGTGTGGAAAGTTTATTTACTTCTTTTTACATGAGACTTGTGGAGTGAGAACACACAGACCTGGAATGGCCATTTTCCCAATAGCTGTATAAATTTACATATACATGTTCATTGAAATTAACACAGGGAGTAGTCTCTGAAATGTATTGTCACATTTTCACTGGTGGTAAGGAGGGAAGACTGACCAGTTGGGAATTGGTTCAGCAGAAGAGATCTTGGGTAGAGACCAAGTCAGTGTAAGACAAACCCATGTGCATCAAGAGGGGAGTTTGCCGCCCAAAAACAGAACCAGTGCTTATGGTGCTTCAAAAATCATAGAATTGGACTTTCTCTAAAAAGATGGATTATTTTTACTAATCAGATTTGAGCATATTTAACAACTTTCATTGGATATTTTTGGGCATCACTTTCTTCTCATGTAGAATTTTTAGGATATAACACTTCATCTTACCTCAGATGTTCATGAAGAATTCTGGGATGGTAACACTAACAACCAAGATGGACCTAATGCCTTCATTATCAAAACTTTCCATATGAAAATATAACAAAAGTAGCAGTAGTTTGGTTGTGTCAGTTGGGATCCAGAGATCAGTGTGGAGGATGTTGTACTAAACTGGAACACTTGTACTTAATAATGTGATTCATTAGTTATGGGTAAGAGGCAATTATGCAGTCAGCTGGCTGTCAATTGATAGCAGTTGGTCATTTGAATTTGTTGTCCTGTATGAACTGATGTTATGTTTATTTAATAAATTACCACTTCTGAGAGGGATCACAATTAAAAACATTTAAACCACCGCTAATACAAGATGTCCCTTTTTAAGATTACTTTATGGGATCTTTGTCTTTATTGGATAGGCGCAGAGGCAGTGGATAGAGCTGGGGGGGAGAGAGAGGAAAGGGTTGACATGCCGTTAAGAAACCCAGACCCAGACTAGAACCCACTATGGGCAAAGAGTTTTGTATATAGAATGAGCTAGTAGATATCAGCAACTCAGTTTTTTCACACACACATTAACACACAGCAGTATACAGAGGTGAGCAGAGATGACAATGCAGGGAGGGAATATCTTTACAATAACTACCTTTACAACCACACAGAGATGAGCACCCTGCGGAAAATAAGTTGTAGTAGTAAAATGTCACTCTTTCCTTCCACAATCAGGGATAAAATTTCAGGCTAAAAATTAAATATCGCATGTGCTATAGTGGACATGTTGGAGGTGATCTATTATAACTGCATGTGCTTTTGATAACAGGTGCAAAAGTGGTGTGGACTGTTCAATTTAAATGAGGATTTTGCATGTGCTGCTGGCCATCACCATGGAGAGTTTGGGAGAGCAGAGTGGCTGTAAATGAAAAATTAAGTTTGAAGCCATGTAGTTTAAGGCAAATAACCACACTGGAAAACTCCAGCAGAAAACTCTCTGTGTCACCAGATGAAATGCAATTTGGGAGGCCATTTGTGAATAGCACACAGCCCAAAACTGGCATTGCTAGATAGACAATATGTATCTACTATTTTTCTTTCTGACCAGAGGTTACACCTTTTTTTTGCTATCGCTCGTTTTGATTTACAAGGTCGTCAATTTTTCCTCATGCCATAATATCATTTTTAATTTTCTTTTTCTGATTCGAATTAAATATAATCTAAATGACATCATTCACATGGTTACACAGCTTCATCACCATTAACCTCTCGTGTGGATAGTAGTCTTACAGTTACACACAAACACAGACTTAACTGTCTAAATGTCCTTTGTCTGCTCTGACAGCCACAATGTCCATGCACTGACAGCCCCTTAACCTGCAGTCAGTGTGAGGACAGTGTGACGAAGTCAGCTTAGAGTGACAAATGGAGTGGTTCTGGCTATGAAGGGGATCTTTTGTACATAGGTTAAATGACCTCTTCCAAAAATTTTGGAAAAACAAAGAGGGTTTCCTTTATTCATGTTTCTGCATGAGTTGGATGATTGTCCCTCTTTTTACTGTCATCCTTAATGACAGACAGCCTCCAAATCTTTCTGTCATTATTTTCATGTATTAAACCGGAAAAAGAAAAACATTGAGATCAAGATATCTTTCACAGGAGTGACCTTGCCAAGAGGTCAGCAGCCCATCAAAAAGTTCTGTCAGTGAGGGTAAAAAAATAGGTTAATGCGACCCCTGTTTCTTGCAACAATGACCGCAGAAAGTATGTATAAGGCTGTGCCTGTTTGTACCTGCCTTTCAAACATGTTAAATTTAGATGCAAAAACACAGTTGCCAATCAGTTTGGTTTGGTTTGATAAATCACATTGCGGGTGCTAAGTGATTACATTTTCATCTCCTCCTCCCAGTATTTTTCACATTCTGATGATCTGCATGTATTCTGCATATACATGAAGGCAAACACAGTAAATGGATTGCATGTGCTATTTTGCTTATTTGACAGATGTAATCCTCACTACACCCATTTAGTAGATAAGCTTGACGTGTACACTGTCAACTTTGTATTTTTTCATACTCACAAACCATCAATAGATCAGGCCTTAAGTCTGTTTCTTGACTTTGTACTTGCTTGAAGTGTATAAAATACTAATATTAAAGGGACAAGACCGTTCATTAAGTTGACATTTAGTTCTATGAGATTTTTTTTATGTTAGATAAAGCAAAAAAAAAATCTGGGCTCAAAACACATCCTTGAAGAGTTTTAGAGTAATCTGCAGATTTAATGAAGTTCTTGAGGGGATAGTTAAGGATTTTTGAGGTGGAGCAGTATGAGGTAAGCAGCAGTAGTTGAAACATTTACCAGGGAAATCTGCTCTGCTGCTGTATGAAACTAGTTGCAGGTAGGGCCACTCTGCCAACTGCCCAACTTTAAGACTTTCAGTGCCAACAATGAAGAACCAACACATGCACCAACTTACTTTCCTATTAGAATCAGAGCTTGGCACTACCACACTGTCTTTGTGTCCTTCTGTGCGCTGGTCAAAATATGGTTTTACTTTCATTTTGCTCTGTGTACCACATCACTGTATTTCCAATAAATATTATTCAAATAAACAAATGTATGAAGATTATGTTGTTGACTCGGCACAGTAATGTTGAGAGGTTGTTACTCTGTCTCAGTTTTCTCCTCAACAAAAAACATACACTGTGTTTTCATCATGTAAATTTATATTTAAAACATGACTTGGGTTTATACTATAAACAATCAGTGATAGCCAATTGTTTGCTTTGAAAATAAACTTCCATTATGCCCCTTTGTTTTTTTAATTTTGTTGATCTATCTACAGACCCAGCATCATTTAACAGTAATTCTAATTTTAAAATTTATTAAAACCAATTAAATTGCAGTTTAGCTAGATGTTGCTGCTTTAATCAGCACCATTCCACTTCAGTTTATGATCATTATAGCTGTATCTGTTAATATCATAATGATCATGGTAGCAATCATGGATTCGTGGTTGCTATTGATTATACCACCACAATGACTACCTTAACAGCCATTTAGAAAGGAGGCCCTCTTGAAAATGAGATGCCACATCTCAAGGACCTAACCTCCAATAAATTTCAATTTAGAAGAGACAGTTATGATATGGACAGATTTATGCTTTGGGCATCCATAACTTATGTCACTTTCATGAATTCTCACTTTGTTTCTACCTACCTCCTTTCAACTGCCCACCACACTCAGTCCAGCGTAGATGGCTGCTTAACATGAGTCTGGTTGTGCAGTAGAATTTGTAATGCTTTAAGTTGTTTTCTTCTAGTGACTGGAGTGTGGGTTGTGTAATGACACCCAGAGACTTGACTGTAACTGCAGCCATTTCTCAATAAGCATTCAACAGGCATCCATGGTTAGAATCACAACCCTGGATTCAACTCACATAAACACATAGGAACTGGATCACTTATGACACATAAGTTAGTGATTCAGCCTATTTTGGTGTATGGCATGTATTTCTGTATAATTGCGCAGCTCTTTTTACTATATTTAACAGAGGTTTTTTTTCTTGCCAGTGTAACTGTTGTTGATGGTGTTCAAGTGTGGTACATGTTGGATTTGAAGTTTAAATTAAAAAATAATAGCAACATAAATATTCATTTTTTTTAAATGAGTAAAACACCAACCTACTCTTTTTTAAAGCGAGTTGAGAGAACATGATTTAGAGCAATATAAATAAATACTGGTTGATTTAGACTGATTGATCACTGCAAACACGTCTTGACAAATAGTCAATACAATTTAAGTGCACAGGCAAAGTTATGATGGAAAATCATTAAAACACAATTATTTGAAAATGTCTGACAGTTCAAGGCATATATATTTTGTGTAGCTGAGATCAGGGCATAAAAATAACTGTTATTTGGCAGGACTAAGGTGATTACAGGAGCTCGACAACGCCACCTGGGGGATTTTGCCCCCAGGAATGTAGATTGGTTTTGTTAACCGCTAGAGTAAAATCACACAGGTTCAACACCACTAGGGAGACGTGATTCACTTTGTAAAAAAATAGATTTTATTATTATTCTTTAAAACACAATTTTCTTTCATTAAACACTGGGAAAGGTAATAACAAAAGGAAAAGGCACAAGGGAGAGGCAACACATTAAAGACACTACAGTTATAAACATGACACATAGTTGGCCATTTTATTAGGAACACTCCATTCCCATTATCATTATAGCTGTTCATGTAGTTATTACCATGATCTCCGTATCCATGATCGTTACACCTACAGTATCTATTCTTTATTACCACATAGTCATGAAGTCCCTCTGAAAATGGGATGTCACATCTCAAGAGGCCTTTAACACATTTATATTTAATGGAGACAAATATGGTTGGGATGCACTTGTGGTCTGGGTACCCATGAGTTCGTCACTACCATAAATTCTTATTTTCAGAAAGAATATCTAAGATTATACTTCTAGAAAATGATCACCACAACCATTCAGACATGAGGACCCTCTTGAAAATGAGATGTAGCATCTCAAGAGGCTAACCTCTAATAAATCAGACGACAGGTTGATGGTACATGAACCTGTCCCTAATTTTAGTTCTTATTCTAGTCCACTTGTCTCCTCTTACCTTCCCTCTTTTGCCCTCACACCCGACACAGCATCGTGTGGATTTGCTGTTCATCATGAGACTGGGATCCATATTCAAGATTTCCTGCTGCTTAACAGAAGGTTTTTTCTTGCCGCCATGATGGAGGGATCCATGATTGGCTATTTGGATTCATGTTGGGTGTTGGATGTATATATTTGTATATATATGTATATGTGTATTTTATATGCAGATATGTATCTATGCATATATGTGTATCCATAAAATGAAGAGCTTTATGCTCTATTGTAAAGTGTCTTGAGATAACACTTGTTATGAATTTGCGCTAAACAAATAAAGATTGATTGATTGATTGATTGATTGATTAAAGTAGGGCTGGGGCTTACCACGGCGGCAGGACAACCAATGGGGAAAATATCCAAACCAAACAACATCTGTGCATCAACCAAAAATAACTTGTGAAAAACACCACCACCAGTGAAAGGGACTGCCGCTCGTTTCGGCCCACAGCGCCTGTAAAACAGAAAAGAAAGAAATGTCAAGGTTGCCTCCCTCCTGGTGCTACCAATATTTTAACTTAACAAATGTTCAAATTACTGGAGTAACTCAACAAACAAAATTAACTTTTTAACTCAGGAAATACCAGAACTCAAGGATAAACAATCAAATCAAAACAATCAAAAAAGGAGTGCCTCAAAAGGGCATCCGGTCACAGTTATACATAACATAAAGCATAAGGTCTGCTTAAACTTGTATAAAATTGGTCATACAATAGTCTCCAGGATTCAGGCCCTTGTCAAACGTTTGGTATAGACTGATTACTGTAGTGTTGATAAAATATTTCACAATCAATTGACTTTTGGGTTGCGGTAGGATTTCTTTCTTTTATTTTTTTTTCATTGATCGTTTTCAAACATGTTGCAATTTTTTTTTTTTTACCTCTGCTTGCTTCTTTTATAAAATTGTTAAAACCTATTCCATCATAGTTACCCTAATAGTAGGGTAGAACCACCATGTATCTGACATACTCTTGCAGAAGTCTAAATTTGTTCCATTTGTAGGCAACAAATGTGAGCACATCACATCAAAGTTGTGATGTGCTTGCCCCAAAATCAAAAAAGTTACAGACGCTGAAGCAAAAAATGTTAGAACCATGCCTGGTTTTTCCCTATCCCCCATACACAGGTCTTGAATCCTCAGCATGTAGGGTTAGGAAGACTTAAAAAGCCTTACACCAGCAAGGGTCCCAAGAGGGTTCCCTTTGAACTCTCTCTCTATCTCTCTCTTACTCTTGTGCACATGCGTGAGCGACTGCTGAGCGGGTGGAGTGTGTCGGAGAGTGGATGCCTCTTGTTTTTCCTAATTTTTAAAGGTTTGTTAAATCATAAAACATCACTGGTGACTGTCACAATTTTCTTACTGTTCACTGAATTTTCCACAAGCACTGTAGGGGTTCACGGGAGTTGAGAGGCGTACTGCACGGCAGCAGCCAGTGTGTGGCTGTTGTGCTAAGGCAGGAGAGCCTGGTAACATTAGGCATGCTGGTTTGAGAAACCTTTCCTGTCGGCATGGTATTAAAATACCTGTCAGAGTGGAATACTCATGGAGGATTATGGCTTGGCTGTAGGAGAGTTAGTCGGATATGACAGTGCTAAAGCTGCTTCAAGGATGAACAGCGCAGTTGTAATGTTTTTGGATCCCATTGATAAAGTGAACACTGTTGTTGAGTGTAGCATTGTTGTTAGAAACACTCACGTTACAGTGTTTCCACTGGCAAATCCAGCAAGGAAGATCGTCCTTTCTAACTTACCACCGTTTATTGGTGATGAAGTTTTAGAGAGAGAGCTTTTGCGTCACAGGCAGTTTGTGTCGGCAATGAAAATGCTCCCGTCAGGATGTAAGTCCGCTAAGTTAAAGCATGTCGTGTCTTTTAGGAGACAAGTATATAATTTTAAAGAATGACGATGATGAGTTGAATGTGGCTGTGAAATTTAAGGTGGATGGATATGACTACACTATCTTTGCAAAGACTGAAACCATGAAATGTTTTGGCTGTGGACAGGAGGGGCACTTAGTTCGAAACTGTCCTGAAAAAGGTCGAGAACTAGAGGCAGAACCGGCTCAGGTGGCAGAGCCGGCTCAGGTGGCAGAGGCGGTGGCAGAGCCGGCTCAAAGTGAGGAGGGTGCAGGAGGTGCAGAGGGGGAGACCGGGCAGACACTGAAGGGATGCAGAGTGAGACAGCAGCTGAGCAGCCAGACATGCAGCAGGACAGAGAGCTTGCTACCACCTCTGCAGACACACCACTTAATCAGAGTCAGACCAGTGTAGAAGGGGAGGAACATGAGGAAATTAACATTGATGAGTTAATAAATGGAGGAGAAAAAACAATAAGAGATGATAACAGTCTTTTCAAAGTGCCGAACTCAAAGAAAAAAAAAATCAGAGTCTAAAGGTCTAAAACTGAAGAAAATGCCTTTAAATAACACAGAAATGCAGGAAAGTGATTCAGAGGATTTTCCTGAAACTGATAGTGAGAGAGAATTATCTGATTCTTCCATCCCTGATGGACAAAAGAGTAATGGATACAGCTTAGATCAAACTCATAGCTTCCTTCATTTAACCAAAGGGAAGAGAGACGTAAATGTGGAGGACTTCTTTCCTAATCGATCCCTATTTATAGACTTTTCTAGATGGTTTATGTGACAGAGAGGGGATGATGGCCTCAAACACACTGAGGTGTACCGCCTCAGAAAACTGGTACAGAAGGTAAAGTCACAAATAATTAATGAATAAGAAATGTATATGCAGAAGAAAACATATTCTGCATATTTTTCTCTCTTGATTAGTTTGTATTTTTTCATGAGTAGCTTCAAGATTTCATCTCTAAATCTTAATGGAGCAAGAGATTTAAAAAAAAAAGAACTATGTTCTATGAACTTCTTAAAACAAAATGCATTGATATTGCTTTTGCTCAAGAAACCCATAGTAATAACGAAAATGAAGTAGATTCAAAGAGAGAGAATGGGAGGGTGATGTTATTCTAAGACACAAGAATAATTTAAAGGAAAAGTTCGGTTCCTGCAGCTTTTACATTGTTTATAGAATGAAGAACAACAATATACTCACCCAGAAGGCTTTCCTGATCCAAACAGTGCTTCGGGAGATACTTAGATCCAAAATTGAGCAGCGGACACCGATATAATGGTAGCCTGTAGGGCATGGATCGCCGCTCCTAAAAACTGCATTAATCGTCCAAAAACTCATGTTTTTCACCAATATTCCATCATGATTCGCTCCGAATGGACAGCTATTGCAGCCTGTGTCTCTCCACACAGCGCTGTGTGGCTGAACTGACCTCTGAACTGACGAGCTGTTTACATGCCCTTCGCGCATGCGCAGTACTCTCTGGAGCGTTGCGATCGCTTCCTCATTTCTATGAGCTCCTTATCTGTATAATCTGGCTCCAAACTGTAAGGACGTCCATCATATTCAAAGTCCTCCCTCCACAACATCTTCATCCCATAGATATTCGTCCATTTTGCACAAAACTGGAAGAAGAAAGTCGATTTGTAGCTGCGGTCTTCCCTGAAACAATGAGCACTTTTCTTGCGCCAAAGAAACATGTAAACAAACTTCGTTGGTTCAGCCACACAGCGCTGTGTGGAGAGACACAGGCTACAATGGCCGTCCATTCGGAGCGAATCATGATGGAATATTGGTGAAAAACATGAGTTTTTGGACGATTAATGCAGTTTTTAGGAGCGGCGATCCATGCCCTACAGGCTACCATTATATCGGTGTCCGCTGCTCGATTTTGGATCTAAGTATCTCCCGAAGCACTGTTTGGATCAGGAAAGCCTTCTGGGTGAGTATATTGTTGTTCTTCATTCTATAAACAATGTAAAAGCTGTAGGAACCGAAGTTATCCTTTAAGTGCTTGAGTAGCAGTTCTTTTCTCTAAGAATTTTTTTTACCTATGTCTGCTGACTCTGAAGAGATTGTGCCAGGAAGATTATTAAAAGTGATTGCCAGATATGAAAAATCAACTTTTGTTTTGCTCAATGTTTATGCTCCAGTGATTCCAGGTGAAAGATGTGTTTTTCTTGAAACATTAGCTAGCACACTCTTAGGTTGTGCCTCAACAGACTATCTCTTTCTGAGAGGAGATTTTAATTGCACAGTTGATGACTTGGATAGGAATCATATTGAGCCTGATGCTCATTCAAAGTTTATTTTAAAACGTATTATAGAAACTTATGAATTAGCTGATGTGTGGCGCTCCAAGCATGGGAGCACCAGGCAGTTTTCACTGGCACATGCTTGGATGATTACATCTCTTTAGCATGATTAGATAGATTTCATTGTTTTGAGCATCAGTTGCAGATCTTTAAGTGTTGTTTCTTGTTCCCAGTGGGTTTTTCAGATTATTCTCTGTTAATAGGAAATGTTTTTTATAAATGGAGTAAAGCCAAAGAGTGCTTACTGGCACTTTAACACAGCTCTGATAAATGATAGGAGGTTTAAGAGATGTTTCGGGTTTTCTTGGAAACAATGGCAGACTAGAAAGAGTCAGTTTTCATCAATACAGCAATGGTGGGACATTGGAAAAATAAAAATTCAACAGTTTTGTAAACAATATACTTTTAATGTCACAAAAGAGGTCATAAAATCAAGTAAAGGTTTTGAGACTGAAATTGTGGATCTACAGATTTTATGTGGATCAACTGGAGTTGGAGGCCATTTTAAGGCACTCAAATCCAAAAGAACCGCTTGGGCAGATCTGCTGGGGATGAGAGCACAGGGGGCGTTAGTTCGATCACGTTTTCAGAATGTCAGTGAAATGGATGCTCCATCAAAGTTTTTTTTCAGTTTTGAAAAGAAAAATGGTCAGAACAGACTTATGCATTGCATTAGATCAGCTGATGGTACTGAGCTTACAGACTCATCTGAAATCAGGAAAAGTGCTGTGGATGTCTCCTCACATCTATATAAAAGTGAATATCGAGAGAATGTGCCAAGGTCACAGCAATTTCTGACTCATCTGCCACATGTACAGTTGTGGTCAAAAGTTTACATACACTTGTAAAGAACATAATGCCATGGCTCTCTTTAGTTTCCAGTTATTTCTACAACTCTGATATTTCTCTGATAGAATGATTGGAACAGATACTTTTTTGTCATGAAAAAACATTCATGAAGTTTGATTCTTTTATGACTTTATTATGGGTTAACAGAAAAAGTGACTAAATCTGCTGGGTCAAAAATATACATACAGCAACATGAATTAGCAATTTTGATGACTTATAAAGTTGTGTCAATGAAATGAGCTTCGGAACATAACCTCTTAACTTCTTGTGAATGATTATGAGTGACTATAGCCGGGGACTTCTCTGAGGCCATTTAAATAGAGCCCATTGGGTACAAAAAACAAAAACACTACAATGGGAAAGTCAAAGGAGCTCAGCATGAATCTGAAAAAGGGAATCATTGACTTGAACAAGTCAGGAAAGTCACTTGGAGCCATTTCACGGCAGCTGCAGGTCCCAAGAGCAACAGTGAAACAATTGTTTGTATGTATAAAGTGCATGGCACTGTTTTGTCACTGCCACGGTCAGGAACGAAATTCAAGCTATCCTGCTGCTGAGAGAAAATTGGTCGGGAGGGTGAAGAGTCAACCAAGAACCACCAAAAAGCAGATCTGCCAAGAATTAGAAGCTGCTGGAACACAAATGTCAGTGTCCACTGTCAAGCGTGTTTTGTATCGCCATGGACTGATGGGCTGCTGTGTAAGAAGGAAGCCCTTGCTCTAAAAGCAGCACCTTAAGGCTCAACTGAAGTTTGCTGCTGATCACATAGACAAAGATAAGACCTTCTGGGGGAAAGTTCTGTGGTCAGATGAAACAAAAATCAAGCTGTTTGGCCACAGTTCCCAACAATATGTTTGAAGGAGAAAAGGTGATGCCTTTAACCCCAAGAACGCCATGCCTACCGCCAAGCACAGTGGTGGGAGTATTACGCTGTATGGCTGTTTTGCTGCCAATGGAACTGGTGCTTTACAGAGAGTAAATGGGATTGTGAAGAAGGAGAATTACTTTCAAATTCTTCAAGATAACCTAAAATCATCAGCTCGAAGGTTGGGTCTCGGGCGCAGTTGGGTGCTCCAACAGGACAATGACCCCAAACACATATCAAAAGTGGTAATGGGATGGCTAAATCAAGCTAGAATGAAGGTTTTAGAATGGCCTTCCCAAAGTCCTGATCTAAATCCCATTGAGAACACCTGGACAATGCTGAAGAAACAAGTTCAGGTCAGAGAGCCAACAAATTTAACTGAACTGCACCAATTCTGTCAAGAGGAGTTGTCGAAGATTCAACCAGAAGCTTGCCAGAAGCTTGTGGATGGCTACCAAAAGTGCCTAATTGAAGTGAAAATGGCCAAGGGACATGTAAGCAAATATAAGCATTGCTGTATGTATATTTTTGACCCAGCAGATTTGGTCACTGTTTCTGTTAACCCATAATAAAGTCATAAAAGAATTGAACTTCATGAATGTTTTTTTTATGACAAAGAAGTATCTGTTCGAATCACTCTATCAGAGAAATATGAGAGTTGTAGAAATGACTGGAAACTCAAGAGAGCCATGACAGTATGTCCTTTACAAGTGTATGTACACTTTTGACCACAACTGTAACAGCTGAGGAAAATGCTGATCTAATGCGCCCGCTGACACTGAAGGAGCTGCAGGAGGCACTGATGGCCATGGACAATGGCAAGGTTCCAGGAATAGATGGTCTTCCCATAGATTTCTATAAATTTTTTTGGCCTTTATTGGGAAAAGATTTGTTTGAGGTGATCAGAGACAGTGTGTTCAGGGGCAGATTGCCTCTGAGTTGTCGGAGAGCTGTTCTCACTCTTTTACCTAAAAAAGGGGACCTCTGTGAAATCAAGAACTGGAGACCAGTGAGTCTGTTGTGTACTGACTATAAGATATTCTCCAAAGGTTTGGCTAACAGACTAAAAATAGTGATGGAGCAGATAGTACATCCTGATCAGTCCTATTGTATCCCTGGTAGACTGATTAGAGATAATTATTTGGAAGTCTCTGGCTCTTTAGATGTTAAATTTGGTCTCATTTCCCTGGACGAAGGCATTTGATTGGGTAGAGAGAGCATCAGTTTTTGAGGAACACTTTTGTAGCATTTGGTTTCTCTCCCATATTCATTGCTATGATAAAAACCTTGTATTGTGACATTGAAAGCATATTGAAAGTTAATGGTGGTTTAAGTGCTCCCTTCAGTGTTCATAGGGGTATAAGGCAAGGCTGTACTATGTCTTGCATGCTTTACTCTATTGCTATCGAACCCATGCTATGTCAGATTAGAAAAGAGTTAACTGGAGTTAAAATTAATGATTATCTTTCACCAATGTGTCTTTCAGTCTTTGCAGATGACATCATTGTTGCTGTCAAAGACAGCAATGATGTTGAAAAGCTTGTAAATATCAGAGAATGTTATGGGGAAATTTCCTCTTCCAGGGTCAACTGGAATAAAAGCGCAGTCTTGCTAGTAGATAAGTGGCAAGGTAATGAACCAGTATTACCTGATGGTTTCAGATGGGTCACCAAGGGATAAAGTATTTGGGTGTTCACTTAGGTAGTCCTTCTGAAGTTTTAAAAAATTGGGAAGGGTTGGTAGAAAAGGTAGAAGGTAGGTTAAAAAAATGGCAGTGGCTTTTGCCTCGAATGTCCTATAGGGGCCATACACTTATTATTAATAATTTGGTGGCCACTAGTTTGTGGCACCGTCTTGCAGTGTTGGAGCCTCCAGCTAATCTGTTAGTGAAACTGCAGAGAATAATTGTTAACTTCTTTTGGGATAGACCGCACTGGATACCCCAGAGTGTTTTGTTTATGCCAAAAGAAGGAGGTCAGGGTTTGGTTCATTTAGAAAGTAGGAAGGCAGCTTTTAGGTTACAGTTCCTACAGAGCTTCCTCTATGGACCCCTAAAGCTTATCCTGGAGGCATGTAGCAGAACACATTTTGGGTAAAGTTGGTAATTTAGGTGTTGGGAAGCCTCTTTTTTACCAAGAATTGTACAGTTTTGAACTCAAATGGTTTGCCACCTTTCTACAAAAGTCTTGTTAAAACTTGGGGACTGTTGGAAACTGGTTGACTGGGCCCAAATACATCTCTGGACTGGCTGTTAAAGAAGCCAATACTGAGGGGCTCTCGTTTGGGCAGCTTTTTGGAAGACGTACTAACAATGTCTGAAACTCTGAAAAAGAATGGAATCAATACTGTACAACATGTGTGTGAACTGGCAGGAGACAATCTGGACAATGCGGTGACCTTTGCCACTGGACTGAAGGTCAGGTGGTTGGACTGCTCTTGGAGAAGTTTCGGAAGTTGCTGCCTCTCGAGGATAAAGTTCTTCTTCAAAAATGGTTCGCGGTACAATTAGATGTGCATCAGTCCAAAGCTGGCAGAAAATAAAGGTCTGTGCCGTCTGCCAGAGGTTAACAATGAGGCGTGGATGCAGTTGGACTGTGTAAAAGGGAAAATGCTTTATAAGGGGTGTGTCAAGGCTTTAAATAAATATAAACTGAAAGAGAGACCAGATACACCATGGAGGGAACATTTAAAAGTCAAATCAGGAGTAAAACCTGAGTGGAGCTTGCTTTACAAACCACCATTAACTAAGGGTACGGGTGATCTTCAATGGCGTGTCCTTCATGGAATTGTAGCAGTCAATGCTTTTGTTTCAGTGTTGAACCCTGAAATAAGTGATAACTGTCCTTTTTGCTCTGCAAGGGAAACAATATTTCATTGTTTTCTACAGTGTGCCAGATTAAGGTAGTTGTTTGGGTTACTGAAGGGAATACCGGAATCTATGGAAGAACATTTTACTGACCAGATGTTTATTTTTGGTTGCTCCTACAGAAAAAAAAAGAAGAATAAAAGTCGGATGATTAATTTCCTTTTTGGCCAACCTAAGATGGCAGTTTATTTAAGCAGAAAAGGTACAAAAAGGACACGGTCGTGATTGTGTCTCAGTGTTAAAGGACCCTGTGAGGGCAAGAATACTGTTGGAGTACAGGTACTATTTAAAAATGGAAGATCTGGAGGCTTTCAACAACATATGGGATTAAAAAAGCATACTTTACTCCTTTAAGGGTAATGAAATCATTTTTGTGGATGAGATGTAATGTTAGAAAGTACTGTGATATGTGTTTCTGTGACCCTGTGTCACAGTTTCTTTGTATTGTTAAATTTTGTATTTAATTAAATGAATTTTAATAACTCAAAAAAATTCTCTCTCTCTCTCTCTCCATATTTATATATATATATATACATCACTTTGAGCCAAAGTGCTGTACAGCAGGGAAACCTGACCAAGAACAAATGGAGTACACAAAATGATAAAAAAAGTTGTGGAATAAATGATGACAGATAAACAAGGTAGAACAATTGTGTTCTTGTGTCAGGGCAGCACAGGCACATTGCACACAGACTACTGCAGACATTATTAGATGCAGTCAAGGCTGGAAACCCAAACAACCACAGAAGGCAGCATGAAGCAGCTGCAGCAGCCAACAGCATACGCTCAAAGACAGATAGACACAGATGCATACATACACACAAGTTCTTCCAAACATGACACGTTAGCAAAAAAAAGAAAAGGTGAAAAGTTAATTCAGGTAAGAAATCATCTCACGAGAAGGCAAGAGAACAAAAGTGAGCTTTTAGGTGTTTTTTTTTTTTTAATTTTATTTTATTGCGAAAACCAACTAAACAAATACAAACATAGACGAAGACATATAACAGGAAAAGTAAAATAACTTTAAACAGAAAAGAAACAAAGTAGAAAAAATACAAAATACAAAAAAGGAGTGCGCTGTTTTTGTGTATATGTGTCTGTGTGCGCGTGTTAGTGTTATGTGCATGTGTGTCTTTTGTTTTTTACCAAAAAACCAATGTCTTTGTCAACGCCTCCCCTCCCTTTTTGCAACTACCCGCACCCGCAGCCCAAAAACTTTTTTTTTCCCTTTTAAACAATTTAAATGGAATTAAGTCTCTTTTAACAAACTGCACCCAGACCCTGAGGAGTGTGCTAATCAAGCAGACTCTATATTATGCTGGAACAGCAAATCGACCAACACGCCCAGGGGCGACCCCACCACCGGGGGGGAACCACAAACCCCCACAGAACATGGCCATCAGTCCACGAGTGCAGGCAGCTACAACCAATGAGCCCACAACAATAATTTCAATAATAGAATTGGAAGTTACAATATTACTACTTATGGCATCAAGCAATCCCGAATAACTTTACGAAAATAAATAGATAATAAATTTATTTTTTTTTATTTTTATTTTTTTTATTTAACCTTTATTTAACCAGGTAGAAAACCCATTGAGATCGAGATCTCTTTTGCAAGGGTGACCTGGTCAAGAGGTCAGCAGCACACGTCAATACACAAATACATTACAATAATGCAAGATTAATTTTAAACAGATGATATTTGGAGATAAAAATTGAAGGTAAGATGCTAAAGTGACTCACAAAATCAAATAAAAACAAAAATATATTACAGGATATAATTAAAAACAAAGTGCTTTGGAGGAAAAGTGCTAAAAGTGCTAAAAGGTGTTTAACAAAACAGGTTCATAAACACAGGCACTGGTCCATGGTCTCTTGTCTGTCATTTAGCATGGAACTAAAGGCTCCAAGAGAAATGAGTTCGGACAGATTAAAGTCTGTCTGTAGAGCATTCCATGCCAATTATCAGTGTTTGTTCCCCGGTGGGCGGGTTACCACCATCACCGAGGGGAGAAAACCTGTTAGAAACGTGAACCGGATGGTGGGGTACCGAGTGGGTCTTCGACTTACGGCTATGCTTGCCGCGGACAGTGACCCAGCCATTACTAGCCGGGGGGAGGCTAAGCTAACGCTAGCGGTAGCGCGGCCTGCACCGCTAACTACGTCCAGCTTGCTCGCTACGGCTACGTAAGAGGGTTTGGGTCTGGTGCAGAGCCGCTTCTCCTGATCAGACACCCTCGCCTCCAAATCTAAGAATAAACTACACTTCAGACAAATACCGCTATCAGTAAAGGAGGACGAGGAGTAGCTAAACATCTGGCACATAGGACAGGACAGAGCAGGAGCGGAGGGAAAAGCCATGCTAAGAAGCTAAGCTAAGCTATGCTAAGCAGAAGAAAGTAAAACTAAATGACCGCTTGAGAGAAGCTAGAGTGGTTGCAGTAGACCTTAGTACGTTCGATCGAACGTAGATCGCAATCAATCAAAACAATTATAAGCTCAAATGATAGATATTAGTCAGTTAAAATTAGCGTTAGCTGAACAGAAACAACACACTACAAACAGCGCTGCACTGTGAAACAGGAAGTGATGAATACACTCACCAGGAAGTGACGACCAGGCTCTATAAGAAGGAACCAGTCCAAGAAGAGCCTTGTAGATGAGAATCATCCAGTGCATATACCTGCGAGCACTCAAGGAAGGCCAACCGGACAAAGCATTGAGATGGTGGTGTCAAATGTGCTAATGGAAGTGTAGATTTTGGTCAAGATTTTTTTAGTTCCTGTTAAATCTACAATTTTTGCTATTGGGATGGGCTGATTCAGGTTGTGAAGGGAATGTTGGGCTGTAGAAAACATGGATTTTACCTGCATATATTCCAAGAAGTTTCCGTTGCAAATGCCGAACTCCTGGACCAAATACTGAAAATCAACAAACTTTGACTCCTTGATGATATGGCTGAGGTGTGCGATCCCTTTGTTTTTTCAGGTGGTGAAGTTTAATGTTCTTATATTGATAGTGAAGTCCGGGTTATTCCAAATAGGTGATTGTGAGGATGGAGTGACTGTTGAGCCTGTGATCTGAAGAACTTTCCACCAAGCTGTCAGAACTGAGGCTATGGTGATATTATGAAAACAACTGTCTTTCTTTATGGTCTGACTGATGAAAGGAAGGTCTGGTGGGGATATATTGTTGCATAATGCCTGTTTAGTTTCTAACCTGGGAGTCATGTGAAGGGTTAAGCCATTTTATTAGGAATAATAATTGATTTGCCATGTGATATATTTCAAAGGTTGGGGGCTTCTAATCCTCTTTTGTTATTCAGGTTTCTGTATGGTAGAGAGTTTTGTCCGTGATGGTTTGTTTTTCCAGTAGAACTTTAAGATAGCTGTATTAAGTGATTTAAAACAGGAGGAAATAGGGGTGACTGGAGTCACTGAGAATAGTTAAGCTTTGGAAGGATGAACATTTTGATTGTTGGTGTTCTTTCTGAGAGTGAAATGGGCAAATTGGTCCAATGGCTGAGATCATCCTGTATTGATTTGAGTAATGGTATAAAGTTTAAGTTAAACAGTTCTGACAGCTTGGTAGAAATGTTGATACCTAGATATCTTATGTTTCCTGTGTAGATGTGAAAAGTTGTGACTGGGCAGCCACATCCCATTTCTCTTTGTTAAGTGGAAGAATTGTAGATTTTGTCCAGTTTATTGAGTAGTTTGACAGTTTAGAGCATATATTAATCACTAAAAAGCATTCTTTAAAGGATAAGTTCGGTTTCGACAGCTTTTACATTGTTTATAGAAGAAGAAGAACAATATACTCACCCGGAAGGCTTTCCTGACCCAAACAGTGCTTCGGGAGATATTTAGATCCAAAATTGAGCGGCGTACATCCGTATAATGGTAGCACGTAGGGCATAGATCGCCGCTCCTAAAACTGCATTAATCGTCCAAAAACTCATGTTTTTCACCAATATTCCATCATGATTTGCTCCGGCTAGTCCTCCATTGCAGTCCGTGTCACTCCACACAGTGCTGTGTGGCTGTACTGACCTCTGAACTTAAGAGTTTGTTTACGTGCTTCCGCGCATGCGCAGTACTCTCTGGAGCGCTGCCTCCGCTTCCTCCTATCTATGAGCTCCTCATCTGTAAATTCTGTCTCAAAACTGTAAAGACACCCATCATATTCAAAGTTCTCCTCCACAACATCTTCATCTGATAGATATTCGTCCATTCTGCACAAAACTGGAAGAAGAAAGTCGATTTGTAGCAGACTGTCTTTCCCTGAAACAATGAGCCGCACTGCGCATGCACAACAAACTCTTTAGTTCAGAGGTCGGCACAGCCACACAGCGCTGTGTGGAGTGACACAGACTGCAATGGAGGAATAGCCGGAGCAAATCATGATGGAATATTGGTGAAAAACATGAGTTTTTGGCCGATTAATGCAGTTTTAGGAGCGGCGATCTATGCCCTACGTGCTACCATTATACGGATGTACACTGCTCGATTTTGGATCTAAATATCTCCTGAAGCACTGTTTGGGTCAGGAAAGCCTTCTGGGTGAGTATATTGTTGTTCTTCATTCGATAAACAATGTAAAAGCTGTAGAAACCGAACTTATCCTTTAAGGGATACGTGGGGGTCCTGCAGAAGCAGTAATATGTTGTCAGCATATAAGATAATTTTTTGTTCAGTGGTTGCTGTTTGAATGCTTTTTATGTTTTGTCGAATAGCAGCAGCAACAGGTTCTATGAATAAGGCAAAAAGTGATGGCGAGAGTGGACATCCTTGTCTACTGCGTTGTGAAGAGTGAAGCTATGTGATATTAACCCATTGGTGATTACTGTGGCCATAGGTGATGTGTATAGTGTCCTTATCCAGTTAATAAATGACTCTCCAAACCCAAATTTTTGTAATGCTGAAAATAGGAAGTTCCAGCTGACTGTGTCAAATGCTTTTTCCGCATCCAGTGATACTATTGCCGTGCTCGATTTCTGGTTGATGGAGAGCTGCATAAGGTTGAATAGTTTTCGTGTGTTATGTGAAGATCTTCTGCCTTTGATAAATCCTGTCTGGTCTGGATGAATAAGATATGGAGGGACTTTTTTTATTCTAGTAGCTAAGGTTTTACTGATTATTGTCATGTCTGTGTTGATAAGGGATTATAGGCGATAGCTGGATGGAACGGTAGGATCTTTATCCGGTTTTAAGAGAAGGGTTATCATTGCTGTGTTCATTGAGGGTGGTATTTTGGAGGTAGAAGAAAATTCTGAGATCATTCTAAAAAACAAAGGAGAGATGGTTGTGCAGAAATATTTATAGAACTCAGCAGGGAAGCCATCTGGTCCAGGTGCCTTATGGCCTGGCGTGTTACTGAGAGCTGAGTAAAATTCCTCTGGGGTAAAAGGTTGATTAAGATTGTCTGATTGTTCCTGTGTTAATTTGGGTAGATTAATAGTATTTAAGAATTCTTGGATGTCAGTTGGATTCGAAGTATGATTGGCTGTATATAAATCTTTATAAAAATTCTTAAAAACATTATTTATGTTGACAGGGTTCTGGAAAGACCTCCCTGCTGAGTCCTTTATAGTTGTTATTGTTTTTTCCTTGTTTTGTTTACTTAAATTAGCCAGATATTTACTTGATTTATTGTGATTTTGAAAGACATGAGATTTAAGTCTTTGTAGAAGGAATTTAGTTTTTTTTTATTGATAAGGTCATTCAGTTCAAGTTCATACTTTAATAATGCATTATATATTTCTTCTGATGGGGTGGAAAGGTATGTATTCTCTAGTTTTGCTATATTTTCTTCCAATTTGTGCTCTAATTCTGTCTCTTTCTTTTCAAGTATGATGTGTATGATATGATCTTACCCCTTAAGACTGCTTTTGCTGTTTCCCAAAGAAGTGTAGCTGAAGTATTCGGAGAGTCATTTATTTTCATGAAGGATGTCCACTCCCTCTTAAAATAACAGTCAAAGGCTTTGTCCTTAAGTAGAGATGTGTTGAATCGCCACCTAGATTGTGCTTTTTGATGGATCTTATTGTTCAGTGTGAAAGAGACCGGCAAATGATCGCTGATGGTAGATGTGTGAGTTTTTGTGTCGGAGATGTCTGAATATAGAGAGTTACTAGTTAAGAAAAAATCGATTCTGGAGTACGAGTGATGAACCTGCGAGAAGTGAGTATATTTTCTTTCCATTTGATGATTTTGTCTCCAGATGTCACCAAGACCAAAATCCTCCATATACTGTTTTAGGATTATAGTTGATTGTTATACTCTACTAGCATTAGGCTTTGATCAGTCTATTAAGGGTTCGATAACTGTGTTAAAATCCCCTCCAATGATTAGCTGCGAAGTAGGGAGGCTGCTGATAGTAGAGAAGAGTTTGTGAAAGAAGGATGAATTATCATTATTGGGACCGTACAGATTTACAATAGAAGGTGGAATGTTGTCAATAGATATGTTAATCATGATATAGCGTCCCTCAGGATCTGCTGTAGTAATGTTATGATGAAATTGGATTTTGTTATTTATTAAAATTGCCACTCCTCTTTGTTTGGAATTATAATTGGCAGTGAAGATGTTCGGAAACTGTTGAGATCTTAGGATATGAGTTCTTGAGTCTATGAGGTGAGTTTCTTGTAGTAGGATTAGGGGTGCAACGGTTCAGTTAGCCCACGGTTCGGTTTGTATCTCTGTTTTGGGATCACGGTTTTGGTTCGGTTTCGGTTCGGTTTTGGTTCGTGTTTTGCATTTAAAAAAACAAGAAGTTTGACTTTCCAAAAGACTCCCTTTATTTTGCTCTTAAGAAAACTATATTATGACAATGACTCTTAGTCTTAACTATTACTTGGCTTAAATAAAGTATTATGACATTTATATAAAACACTTCAAATGTAAACATTTTAAACGGTTAGAGTGCCTCTTAGCTCCCTGGCTAGTGTAGTGACTGACTACTGAAATGCTATTTACTATGTATTGTACATGATATACACTTTATATGAACAGAACATAATCAGAGGTTAATATAGACATGATTAGTAAAAAGTTTATGCATTTTTTGTCCTGCAGTAGAGTTTTAGTTGCTTTTCCAGCTACAAGCATGATTAAACAATGCATAAAGGGAGGAGTGATGAGAAAAAGTGAGAGAGCGCTGGGGCGATCGACTGGCATCTCTATTACACACACAATAAACAATAAACGTGAATGAATCATATGTTTGTATTATGATATCTGATAAACTTAGTTTATTAACACTGTACCGACTTTTTGAATGGATTAATCAGACTAAAATAACAAGTTTACAGGACGTGGAGACTCTGATGATACCGCTGTCCATCTCATCTGTGCGTATTTGCGCGCTGCTGTATGTTCCTATGAGACAGCGTCAGCCAGTGAACAGTCTGATTCTGCTTGATCTGCTCTCAGACAAACTATGAAACATCAGACCAGATGACAAAACTAAGCTTTTGCCTTTTTTGTCACCTGTTCAGCGCTATGGCTATGAGATGTTTTTCTCTCCAGCAGCGATCTGTCATCAGCAGGGTCGGCGGGAGAGACCCCGGTGCGGGAGAGAGCGTCAGCCTTCAGGTTCATAAGAAATAAAATATAGCCATAATTACTTTAATAAGAGCTCACTAAAGGTGAGCTGTTGTAACATCAGGTTCTACGTTATGGGAACAAACTTCTCCGGCATTGTAAAGCTCACTTTTGCTCTGTGTTTGTTGCCCCTCATTACACCATGCTGTGTGTGTTGTAATAATGTTAAACTGAGCATGCACGTGACTTCTGCAGCCTGAGCTGTTCACATCACAGTCTCCAGTCAGGCCACATTTACAGGAGTGATCTGAACAGACAAACAAAACATCGGAATTGAGCAGTAAGGACTGCAGTGTGAACGTAGCCTGAAAAAGCGATACCTCTGGGTGATGAGGGCTGAGGTGTTGAATCATGTTGGACGTGTTTCCATTCGCGTATGGGACTAGCGCTGGGCAATGCTTGCACATGGTTTAATTTTTGTCCACTGTTTTCTCTCCCTCGTCATTATAATCCATTAGGAAACCGAAATGTCCCCACACCGCAGATTGAAAGAAGCCAGTGCTTCTTCAAACTCCGGTCTCTCCACCTCTCCGCTCGCCATAACTTTTATTTGAGTTTTTCTCCTTCTTCGTCTTAGCTTTTGTGAGGCCGAGCCGAGCCGAGCTCCAGAGTGTGAGACGCAGCCCACTCGGCCATGTGCTCGGCTCCTATTACACAGTAGCGATTGGATAGCGGGGCGGGGTTTTGTACAGAGCTGTGTGAGGAGGACGAAGAGGGGTTGTCTGCAGAGCTGGAGAACAGGCGCTGGCTCGAGAAATCCGTCTCACAGCTGTTAGAAATGAGTTAATTGCAAAACCGAAAAAGCGTGCTTCATAAAGGCGAATTGAGCCGTGCGGGGCGAACCGTACGGTTCGGTTTTGAACTGTAAAAAGTTGCACCCCTAAGTAGGATTACTTCAGCATTAATTTTAGTGAGTTGTGCCATAACTTTAACACTCTTTAACTGGTTTCCAACTCCCCGGATGTTCCAACTGACAAATTTAATAGAAGACATCAGTAACTAGTGATGAAGTAATAGCAAATAATCTGTTATGATTGTGTGTGTGTGTCTGTGTTTGTGCATAACTAGTTGTAAGTGTGCGATTGTGATCGGAAGGGTGAGTGTGTGTGTCGTTTTTGGGGTGTGTGTTTCACACAAATGAACAAAAAATACAGAATGACATATAACAAGAATTGCACGTAAAATACAAAAAAAAAAACAGTGTGTGACACGACTAAGACAAAATGAGGAGGTCACTTTAAGAGACCAGGGTGTTAATTTTTTTGTTTGATTTTTTTTTATCGCTTCTTTTTCATCAAGTCATTCTCATTAGTTATTATAACCTAGGTGTCAAGTTGGGGTCACGGAAAAGCTGTCCATCCACAAAAAGCTTATCCACTGCAATGACAGCTTTCCTTTTATTTTCAAGAAACTGTTTTCGGACGGGAAACAGAACCTTGCGCCGTTCAACAATCTCCCGGGGTTACTAGTCGTTTACTCCGAAATGCGTTCCTCTCAGTTCCTTTGCCTCCTTTTTAATAAGTTATTTTTGCTTGAAGTGTGAATTTTGCAATGATTGGGCGTGGATATTTGCTGTCTTTTTTAGTCAAACTGAGATGATGGACATGGTGAAATGTGATTTGTTGCACAGAATGAGATGGAATTTTGAGCTGCGTGGTGAGAGTGTTCTCAGGGTCGCCGACAGAATGGTCATCGGGCTCCGGGACGCCAGTGAATATCAGATTGTCCCTCGTTGAGCGTGATTGTAGGTCCAGTACGGTATCTTTCAATTGTTTGTTGTTCTTGGTTAATGAGGCTACTTAGGAGGTAAGACTTTGAAGGGATGACTTTAACTGTTTATTCTCATTAGTCAGTGTGAGGATTTGCTCCTGGGTGAACTCAGGACTGTGTTTAAGCCCTTGGAATTCTTTGTGGATTAACTCTACAAGGGAAATCCTCACGTCCAGAGCAGTGAGTTTTGTGTCAATGGATATGAGTGTGTCACTAACCTCCGGGAAATAATGCGAAGAGTCTGTCTGAGTTGGGGAATCTGTGAGTGAATCCGGGGCTCGGGCGCGTTTTGCAGATGGAGAGGTGTTATTGGAGTTCCGTTTGTCCTTGTTCTTCCCCATCGCACAGTATCGGTCGTGGGAGCTGTCTATGTAGCAAGAAGTGTTATGTATTCTGATAAGTGACTGAGAGAGTGCAGGACGGTGTTAGGGGAGTTTGTGGAATGGAAAACTATGGTCTCAATTTTACTATCATTTAACTGCAGTCGTGTGTTGGCCATCAATACCTTAATATCCTCCAGACATTTATCAAGGTCTGAGGGACCAGAGTGGTTATGGGGGTGAATGGGTAGATAAGTTGAGTGTCATCTGCATAACAATGAAACAAGATGTTGTAATTCTGAATAATTTTCCCTAAAGGAAGCATGTATAAGGAGAACAACAGGGGGCCAAGGACCGAGCCTTGGGGAACTCCGCAAGAGAGATCAGCAGGGGAGGAAAAGGAGTTGTTAACTGTGACTGTAAAGGATGTGTCAGTAATGTAGGATTCAAACCAAGCCAGGGCCAAACCAGAGACTCCTGTCCAGTGCTGCAGATGATGTAGGACGATGAAAGTCGACAGTGTCAAAGGCGGCACTGAGATCAAGGAGGACAAGGACCGAGGAGAGGTCACTATCAGCTGCCATAAGAAGGTCATTGGTTACCCTCAACAGAGCAGACTCTGTGCTGTGGTTTGTGCAATAGTCTGACTGAATTTTTTCAAAAATGTTATTGCTGTTAAGGTGAGGGGTCAATTGATTAAGAACTATTTTTTTCTAAAATTTTCTTAAGGAAAGGAAGTTTTGATATGGACCTAAAATTGTTAAGAAGTTGTGGGTCCAGGCCTTTTTTTTTCAGTAATGGGTGAACTATGGCATGTTTGAGAGATTTTGGTACATTCCCAGTTAGCAGGGAGCTGTTAAAAGTATTTAGGAGACTGGGACCAATCTCTTTAAAGGCCTCCTTCAATAAAATAGAGGGGATTATGTCCAGAGAGCTGGTCGTGGGTTTAGAGCCAGAAATTATTTTGTCTATTTCTGAGAGAGAGATGGACAGAAAGATGTACGGATGGGGTCTAGGGTGGATTTATTAAAGCCCTACTAGAAGGGGTTAGGTTGTATCTGATATTTTCAATCTTATCAATACATTTTTTTCGAAGCTCTCACAGCTAATAGATGGAGATTCTACGATGGATGTGGGTGAGGGGCGAATAATGGAGTTAATAGTGCTGAAAAGGGTTCTTGGTTCATGAGAACTTCTTTCTAGGATTTTGGAGAACTACATTGTTCTTGCATTCTTAACTATATTGTTCTTGTATTTTGGTAGGAGGTCTTTAAAAATTTTAAAGGAGATCTGCAGATGGTCTTTACGCCATTTACATTCAGCTTTTTAGCATTCCTGCCTTATAGATGTGGTATGATTGTTCAGCCATGGTGAAGTTTTGTGTTTTATTGTGCAATTTTTAAGAGGAGCAACAGCATCAAGAATCTGTTTACAGGACTGTTAAAGAGAGTTAGTAGTTCTTCTGTGTTTAGTGAAAGAAAGGGGGATTCCAGCTGGCAGGTGGTCGGTAGTGTTCCAAATGCAGCAGAGAAGTGGGTGGAGGCAGAGCTGGTGAGGATGCAGAAAGGTAATTGTGTTGGAGCAGGAGTTAACAGTGAATTACACATGATTGCTTCATGATCTGAGACACAGACATCAATCAGCTCAAGATTAGAGGGGGAACTACCAGAGGACAGGACTAAATGTAGATTGTGATTTTTGACATGTGTTGGACTGGTTATGTTTTGTGTAAGATTCAATTGTTCAATAACAATTGAAAACTGTTTGAAAAGGGGATGAGTAGGACAGCAAACACGGGTATCAAAGTCACCCAGAATTTGAACCCTGTCATAATTTGAAATTAGTTGGCTGTTTAGAGGGTCTGTAAATCAATATACAAAGCATGGGAGTTTTTACATTATTTCTGAAACACACTGATTCAAATGAAGAAAAATAACCAATGTTAATGACAGAGCAGGACATGTTCATGTAGACAACAGCCAAGCCACCACCCCAGCCAGAGAGTTGGGGTTGGTTTAGGAAGTGGAAATTTGGAGGAGCTGTTTCTATTTATGCTTCAAAATCACTGTGGTGAAGAACATTCCTACTTAATTGGTACTGATAAAATCTTGAATAATGAAAGTTTTATTTGATAGGGATCTGACATTTAACAGCCCAAATTTCACTATGTTTGGTTGTCTGGAGGCAAGGGGTAAGCAGCGAAGGTTGTTGATGTTTACCTTTCTTTGATTTTGGGACAGGGTTCTAAGACTGGGTTTTGAGCTAAACCTGTTGCTAAGAATAACTAGAATAGCGGTACATTTGTATCTGCTATTGAAGGAGTACAGCAGTTGGAGGCAACAGGTGAAAAAGAGTTGGTCTTACTGGGCGTCAGGGCGATGATGAAGAGCCCTTACAGGACAGCACAGTCAGTTCAGTGTTCCTGGATAGGAGTAGAGTGCCTCTGTGGTTGGGATGCAGGCCATCATGTTTAAAAAGTTCAGGGCAGTTCAAGAAAGTTGTCCACAAAGGGGATGCCCCTTGACCTGCAGTAACCTTTCAGCCAGACGTGGAGCAGACGCACACAGCTGAATTTGACGTCACAGAAGCAGGGAGGGGGAAGTGGACTGGAGATGACGCACTGTCTACCTGTCTCCAGCACTTCGTCGATGAGGGTGGTTATGTCAACCTTGAGAGTCTCAGACTGCTGAAATTTAATGACATTAAATCAGGTGTCCATGACAATAGTGTCTGTAGAGGTTTTTTTCTGAAGGAGGAGGATTGCACATAACACAAGGTCCTTTACGCAGGCACCCAGAGTGCAGTGGGTTTTACCCTTAGGAACAGCAAATCCGCGGACAATTGAGGACCCGATGATGCAGACAGGTGGTAAGCCAGGAGTGTGATTGTCACAGGTGGAGTGAGTTGATCCAGTGGGGGTGAGAGGTGGCATTGCCGCAGTCACTTCAGCAGAGAGCAGCCTACCAGCAGCCAGGGGCCGATCAGGCGCCTCAAGGGAGTGCTTTGGCACAGGGACAGCTTCCTTTCCCACAGTGCTGTGCACGGTTACCTCTGGATGACCCTCTGGAGGTCCTCCACATGACGGCCTCTTTCAGTGGCCTGCGATGAGCAGAGGAGGATTTGACCACTACCTTGTTGGGAGCGCATTGAGCTAGAGGGGGGAAATCCTGCAGGCACAGAACATCAAACTTGTTGGTGAGTTTGATGGCTGGAGGTGGAGAAAGGGGAGATGGAGGCTTTGCTCTGTGTTTATTCCTTTATGCCAAAGACCAGAGCTCCGGCTGACATGGGGTGGAGCTCATGGGTGTCCCTTGGATGCCCTGATGTTGTCCTTGTCCTTGGTGCCTTTGGGGGGCAGGTAGGTGACCCCTTGGGTCCTAGGGCTGTTTCTGGATCCTGTAGCTTTGGGGGCCCATAGAATGGGTCTCGGGTGCCCTGATGGCTCTGGGGGTGCCCTTGGCCATGGTCTCCCTGGGTATTGGCAGCTACTTGGGTATTTGGTGACCAACTCATATGCATGCGTGTACAGATACTCAAGCTCCTGTCGAGACTAACTGTTAAGAATTGATTGGTCCCGTCAGAACATGCTGAGTTGGGCACTTACACATTTCTCACGTCCTGTGATGCATGCTCCCTCCATATCTCACCCCTGTTGTTCCACCCCCTACTATCAAGACCTCACATCTCTGGTGTCCCTGGTTTCTTACAGCTTTTACTTCCTGTATGGACTTAGATCAGCACAGCACTTGGACTACTATCTCAAATTAATTACACTACCTGTTTGTCCTCGCCCAAGTTGTCTTGTCTTGTCCTGTCTATCACTATTTCCCCTTCTTTCACACTGTGGTGTGGCACAGCCCTCCCCTTCAGCTCACATCAGGGGTTAAATAAAGTTTGATTTGATGGAGTAGCCTACAGGGAGGGCTGGTGATGGTCACTTGTAGCCAGAGGTGGGAGAAAGTCACTGTTTTGCAAGTCTCAAGTAAGTCTCAAGTCTTTAAACCCAAGTCTCGAGTCAAGTCTCAAGTAAAGAATTGCACATCCAAGGCGAGTCTCAAGTAAAGACAAGTCAAGTCTGAAGTCATAGGCTTTTCAAGTCCTTCCAAGTCATAAGCACCGTTTATCAAATAATGTCATTTTAACAAAGTAACAATCTATCAGGTTTGACCAGTACCGTGAATGCATGTTGAGGTGTTTTATTTTTTTAGATAAAATGTGACCAGTGTCACAGAACTTGATCACAGAAAAAGAGTGCCGACATAGCATTCAAAATATAATCAGAGCTAACTGGTGCAACAACAAATGAACTTCTGAAGATGTGGCCATTTTGTGATGTGATGAGTTTGGGTGTGCCGAGTGTGTGTATATGTGCAGGGTGTGTGAGTGGATATATAGAGTTGGTGTTTGTTTGTAAGTGAATATGTTTGACAGGTCAACATTAGGTTTAAGGTGTTATTAAAAATCCTTAACCTCAACTTCCTGTATATGTTAAAGTTACAAGACCTCACAATATGTTATTACAATGACTGCCACCTAGTGAACAAACAAAAACATCAACAGGACCTGAGAGGACTTCTTTCACATGAATACGATATGAAACAAATGGTCTTCATTCAATGTATACACTGACTCTTATTGACATTTTGTTGAACAGTAACAGTTGAAAAACAGAGAAATGTAGTGATATTTTAATTCCTTCAGTAAGCTTTTTTCTGTTTATCTCTCTATGATGCATTGTATTTGCAAAATATCAAATTAACCAACAGTGTGTCTGTCATTTGTGCTCGGTGGCGCTGTAGTATGATGCCACCATGGCTGAAAACTCACTCCACTAGAGCACTGGAGGCAGGCACAGCCAAAACCCTTTCCGTCACTCGGAATAGTCAAGGAAGAGTTTTCATGATGAGCGGCTTCTAAGCTGCAGGTATTCCTTGAATCTGCAAGTGGAAAATACATAAAACATTTCTAAGAATTTATCAGTCCCATAACAATTACAGATGACAAAAGATAAATGCTAACTTGAAATAATGTGACTTGAAACTACAGCAAAATTTGTAAATAATCATTACAAGATAATACATTATATTTATATCATATTGCTTTCTTGTTTGTTTTTAATGTTATTAGATATTTTTCTGACGTGTTTATATCTTTGTTCCTTTTCTAGATGTTAGAAAGTAATTAGTTTGACCCTTTGGAAATATTCATAATGCACAAGGGATTTTTTGTCATAATGCACTTTACAACATAGAAGTCCTCTATAAATAAAGGTTATTATTATTTTAGATACTATAACATTATACATGCAGTGATAGGAAAAATACTTAAAAAATACAGTGTGGGCCACTAAAATAAATCAAAAGCTACACCAAGGAGAGTAAAAAATTATAAAGCAAACATATACTGTTGCTGTATATAACGGATCCTTAAATAAAGTTACCTAAAGCTATCTCACAACAAGTACCAGACCAACTTACTTTTCTTTGTGCTGCTTCAGGTGCCGAAGTTCGACGTCATCGCCTCTCTGTCTGTTATTCTCATGCTGCAGGTTTTGCACACTGCAATTCCTTTTTTGTTTATGACCTCCTAGTTTGAGAATGCAAATGAAATTATCTGCGATAGCACGGTTTCACATCTCTGGGTTGTTCCCGCACTCCATCAATCTCGCGCTCAAGGAAAATAACTGTGTAATCCACACCTTTTTGTTTACTCTTCTTAACCCTGATTGGACATTAATAGATGCCTTCAATGGGGGAGATCCTGTGGGAAAAAATATTGTCTTGCTGGAAATGACAAAATAACCGTCACCTAGTGGAATACTTTGAATGGGGGCACATTTTACTCAACAGCCTTACTGAAAATGTCAAGTATTTTCAAGTCATCAGACCAAAGTCAGAGTCAAGTCCCGAGTCATTGATGTCAGAGTCTAAGTCGAGTTGCAAGTCTTTGATGATTTTGTCAAGTCAAGTCCAAAGTCATCAAAATTGTGATTCGAGTCTGACTCGAGTCAAAGTCACATGACTCAAGTCCACACCTCTGCTTGTAGCAGGGAGTCATATTTACATGTCTTTGACTGCTCGAAAAAAAAATGCATTGGTCTTTCCAATACTGCCATCAGACAGTGCTCAGCTGAAAAGACAATGCAGACAAGGGGGGAAAAAATTATAAAAATAGATAACCAAAACTGATTTATTTATTAATGGTTACTTACAGAGATTTTAATCAGTGTGATACTTAGATAGGATCATATTAATGTTGAATATAAATTATTGGTATTTTTGATTAATTGTTATCTTAGGCACAGTTTCATACAACTTCTCTGTGTATATAAATTTGTGTTAAAAACAATGGAGCAATATTTATTTCGCTTTAATTTCGTGAGATAACATCTCGAATTTGACATCAAAATATTTGAGAATATGAGGATTAATTTGATGTCTTTTGTTTCTCCAGCTTTAGAACTGAGTCTGCTACTACCTGCTTCTGCTGAAGTAAATACATCTGATTGTTTATATTCATTCAGTTTGATTTGTAAAGCTTTAAGTTTTCATATTCTACATTATGCCTAACAGTCTGTATTTTTTATAAAAAAATATTGTCACAAAAAGCACCATTATTGAAAGAAAGTTGAATAAATGTTTGGTATGTAAGGTTTTTTAATGTGTGTTTTGGATTACCAATTTGAAAGAATATTTTAATGAAAATAAAAACATTGTAAACACTTAAAATGCCCCCCAAAATACTAGTATAAGTTAGTTCAACATTTGTTAAATAAATGTACTACTGAAATAGTCGTATTATTTTTTACTTTCTTCAAATCTCCAAGGTATTTTTCAATACCAAAATAATAATTTGGCTTTAATAATTTTTTTCATCAACGTCACTGCACAGTGCTGAGGTAACCTTCTTTGGGGACAAGCAGCCTATTTTATTGCAATGAAAAGATTATTGCTTTCCCTATACCCTACTGTTTCATGTTTCTGTCGGTGTGTGATAAATAATTTAACAGGTCTGTAGATGACATCAGTGGATTAGAATACACTTTCAATTGTGTTTGTTGATAAGCATATTTGATGCAACAAAAAGTTAGTATTATTTGAGCAAAATATATATGTTGCAAAACAGAGGTTTGACCAGAGAGACTGCTCTGAGACGATTAAGGTTGTAGTGGTGCAGCCCAGCTTTGTTTTTGCTGGTGTAAGTCCAATGGCAAAGTCACATTTAGCAAGCTGTTTTAGACCATTCCTCGGATTAATGGCCGTATAAGAGAAAAAACTAGACCAGATTGTGCAGTTCAGCAGCCTCACTGTAAGAATTGACGTTTCCCTCTTCCACATATTACAGTAAACGCACTACTGGCGATGGCATCTGCTCCACCAGGGCAACCTGTTGGCGGTGTCGTGCCAGAAGTAAAAGAGCAGCTTCTGTGGCTCTGCAGCAGGCTTCGTTGGGCTCAAACAACCAGTTGATTTATGATCATGTAACAATGTTTATTTCTGTTTGCGTTTGATAGCCTCCTGTAAAAAAAAGCTTTTGTTGCTTGCCAAAAACCGATTCATGCCTCTGGTATTGTACATAGAGGGATATTTTGCACAAAATTGACTTAATATAACACACTTTTACAAGATTTGACCCCAACCAGTACTTTTACCACTTGGAAAATTAGTAAAGGGACATTACAATGAATTTTACACTGTAATGTCTTTTTATTAATTTTCCAAGTGGTAGAAAGTACTGGTTGGGGTCAAATCTTGCAAAAGTCACTCTGCTGTGTTACATTAAGTCATTTTTGTGCAAAATTTCCCTCTATGTACAATACCAGAGGCATGAATCAGTTTTGGCAAGCAAAAAAAGCTAGCCTATTCAACAGCGATATTAGGCAATTGGACGTACAGGAGGCAGTCAAACGCTTACAGAAAAACTTAAAGCTGCAAGTAGCGTTGGATGGGTCCTTGACAGGTCCCTCATGCCCCGTTGACAGCCATTTTGAGGGTTTCATCCATTTTCATCCCTTTAAACTGCTCTAAGTCAGACTGATATGTGTTTCTGCAATGAGTGCTTTTGACACATTCTATTGTTTCTCCTTCTGTCACATGATAAGCTGTGGACATCAAAGGGAGAGAAGGGTGATGTCATTGTTGGCCTCTGGCCAATTCGCTCTGAGAGATTGAGTGGCAATTTGTGAAACACCGCCTCACAAATGCCACAATTTTGACCCAGTCTCTCAAAAAACATAATTTCCTGATGGCTTACTTTGTCAGTTATCCAGCCATGTAAGTTTTTAAAAATGTGGCACCTTTGGTTTACATTTTAGAGGCCTAACTAGCACTGTTGGTCCTGGTGGGGAGTTTTCTTTCTCCATTCATTTGAATGGGAGAAGCTGAGAACGCTGAATCAGGGTAGAACAACTTTGATCGCTCGGAAACTGTTTGAGAAACAACATATTCCTTTAGAGCATTTCATCAGCAATGCCTCCTCAGTTATCTGTCATCTGAGATAATTTCTGTATTTTATTTTGAAAGGCAAATTTCTGGCTTCCTGTTTGAGATAGGTCAGGAATGTCAGTGCATGATTTGTGGGTCTCAGTGAGACAAACATTTTGATGTTGGTTTGACCTCTCTGCTAAATTCCTAGTGGAAGTAACAGCCATTTAAGTGGCATTAGCCGATTGAAACAACGCCTCATAGATGCTACAATACTGACTTAATCTCTCTAAAAAATAGATATTTTAACAGCACATGTTGTCAGCAATTCAGTCATGTAATTTATAGAGCCGTGTTTTGTTTCATTTTTTTTGTAGAAGCCCAACTGACACAGGATGTCTTTTGCTGTTCCGCGTTCCACCATTCTTTGAATGGAAGGAGCAGCGAGGCCGGTTTCAGGCATGACTAACTTTGATGGCTCATCATTCAGAAACTGTTTGAGAAACAACAAATCCCTTCATAACTTTTGTTCATCAATGTCTCCTCTCTCATCTGTCCGTATTTCAAGCTGATAACATTTACGGTCTAACAGTAGATAATTTTTCCATCTGGCATATTTTTCCCCTGAAATTTTACTTTGAAGGGCAAGTTGTCGACTTCCTGTTTGAGATAGGTCAGGGGTGTCGGCAAGATTTTTGTGGGCATTGATGAAATCTGCATTTTGGTGTTGGTTTCATCTTGCTACGTCATTCCTAGTGGCCGTAAGGTCCATTTTAGTGTTTCCGGGTGGCGCTAGAGAGCACATTTTAGAATGTTGAGGGTTAATTTTTCCATTTTATAATTTTTTTTGCAGATTCTGAGGTTCTTGCCAAGTTTGGTGAGTTTTTTCTAGAGCGAGAAGAGGTCCTTTTTGGGCGAGGACCCTAATTAAAGCTGCAAGCAGCTTTGGACGGGTCCTTGCTCTGTCGCAGGTCCCTCATGCCCTGTTGCCCTCTATTTTGAGGGTTTCATCCCTTTTCATCCCTTTAAACTGCTCTAAGTCAGACTGATATGTTTTTCCTTTAGTCACATCATCAGCTGTGAAGATCAAAGACAGAAGAGTGAGATCAGCCTGGATGATGTCATCCTGCATGATGTCATCCAGGATGACCACCTGCACACAACTGTCAGTCAGAAGGACATATCATCCCAACTGGCCTCAGCAGCAGAGCAACAATAACCCTGAAACATTTTTCACAGTTGCCACAATTTTGACCCAACCTCTATAAAAATAAGACCTTTTCCTGTAAAATTTTGTAAAGAATCCAACCGTTTCAATTTTAAAGCTGTACATGTTATTGTTCTGTCTGTAGAGGCCTAACTGATATAGGATGTCTGATTCTGAATTTTCCTTTCTCATTCATTTGAATGGGAGGAGCAGCGAGGGCTTCTTTGGGATTCACAAAGTTTGAGGGCAAATTATTCGAAAACTGTTTGAGAAACAACAAATCCCTTCATAACTTTCGTTCATCAATGTCTCCTCTCTCATCTGTCCACTTTTCGAAGCTGGTAACATTTACGGTCTAGAAGTAGATAATTTTTCCGTCAGCATATTTTTCCCCTGAAATGTTATTTTACAGGGGAAAATGCTGGCTTCCTGTTTGAGATAGGTCAGGGGTGTCAGCAAGAGATTTGTGGGCATCGATGAGACCTGCATTTGGTGTTGGTTGGATCTCTGTACAACATTCCTTGTGGCCGTGAGGTCCATTTTAGTGTTTTCAGGTGGCGCTAGAGAGCACATTTTAGAATGTCCTTCCCCTAAAAATAAAGGGACTGAGCTGACCCTGTGGCTTTGGATGATGTCATGTTTCAGGAACCACTTTACTTACAATGCCTGCAGTGATTGGCTGGCAGGAAATGTGTCTTTGTGAGTACTTTCACGAGAGAAATCAGTCATTTTAGAGAAAGGTATCAAGTAGGCATATTTAAATAAAGATCTTCAAATAAAAAAAAATAAAGGCTACTGACAAACATTAAACCAAGAGTAATATACTGAATAGTAAAGTATACATATTCTGCTAATTTAAGCAGTTGTATCTGGTCAAACGATTAGCAGATATACAAATACACAGCCTCTTAAAGGTGCTGTTGGTAAGATTTTTCTGCACAGCCAGGTAAGATGGCGATTTGAAAACCAGCACAGCCCCTCCCATCCTGTTTTCTCGAACATCACGCACTCACGCTAGTTTAACCCTCCCACAAAAACCAATCCAATCCAATCCAACTTTATTTGTTAAGCACTTTAAAAACAACCATAGTTGAAACAAAGTGCTGTTCAAACGGGCATTATGTCACACCGTGAGCGTGATATTATCCCCGCCGTTATCAAAATACTCCTGTACAGACAACTGTCAAAAGCTTCTCGACAACGAGCAAGACAGCTGCGACAATGTCTGATTCTGAGGTAAGTTTTCAATGCTTTATTGTGATTAAAACTTGTGCTCATATCTAGCTTTTACGTATCACTGTTTTGAACAATATTTGAAAGAACAAAACTGTATTAGTGTATACCAGCAAGACAATCAATCATTTACTTGAACAACATTAGCAGCTAGCCTGATAGTCAACTGATAAATAAACCAAGTTTATTCTTTCATTTTTAGTATGTGAGAGAAGAAAGCTCTGGGGAAGACTACACGCCTGGTACATCCACTGCTCAAAGGGTGAGGCGAGGTAGAGCAGGAATTAACTACAGGCAGACAATCACAACAAAAGTTGCGGAGCTGGGGTGTTGGCAGAGGAGGCGGTTGCGGACGTGGAAGAGGCTGAGGCCGTGGCCGAGGAACCGCCGCAGGGTGTATCTATATACCCTAGGAGCACTGAAGGGGCATGGCTGGTCTTTTGTGTTGTAAAGGTTTTTATTTCTTGGTAGAAGGCATCTTTGTTGGAGTGAAACTGTGTTTGATTTGTTAAATTTGAAGTGATCTAATTTACATTCCATCACACCCCATTGAGTGTGGTGCATGTTGATAATCTGCAGGGCCTTTGTGCTGTGAATCATATTTGTTGATACAAACGTGAAGTATGTATTTGCACAGTCCTGCCTTTCCTTGGCACAGTTACATTATTTACTTGATACCTTTTTATATACTTAGAATTATTTGCCATTATTCCTTTTTTGTAAAACTACACTGATTTTGATTGTTTACACTGTTGTTTACTTGAAATTTAGAAATCAATAAATATGTTGCGCTGTCTTTCTTCTTGTATTTATTTCTGCCATTTATTAGGGGTTAAATGAAATTTTGTGCCACGAAATTTTGCGAAAAAGAAATGACGAAATAAATTTCAAAGACACACGAAATAAAAAGCACAAAATAAAAAACGTGAAGAGGAGGTGATGTTTACCCTCCTTGCCTACCGTAGCAAAACACTTGCTTCAATCTGGAGGAAGACGAGTTTGAGGAATTAGCTGACGCTCCGTCGAATAAATCGGTTGTGTGAACCTATTTTGGCCTCCTATGTAAAAGACGAGAGAACGGTCGGAAGATTGTGGACAAAACGACGACTGTGTGCAAAATAAACCTCTACAGTTTGTCGTATACTGCGGCGAGTACAACTACCGACTACCAACTACTTTGAACTGGAGATAGGCAGCAACTGTATGTTTGTGTAAGTCTGCATAAAAAAACTATATTTAATTTTTGCATCTACTGTTGAGTTGACAGAATTTGATCATACTTGAGGATCGGAAGTATATGCACTGTTATTGACTAAATATTATCGTTCACAGTTCAGACATTTATAGGTCTAAACTGCAGCTCTGAGGACTGCTGTTTGTTTTCCTTTTCATTCAAGAATATAGTTATCCTGATTGTTACAACAACAAAGCACTTTTTATTGAGATTTTATGTTTGTATTTGCACTGTAGTCTAAATAAGGGGGAAACATTTTTTTTTTGCAAAGAGCATTTATTTTGTACTGATAAAGCAATATTTTTTGCATGTCTGCATTAGGGAGAAAGTAAAGGAAGTGAGATTTTTGCGCAACTTCCTACTGTTGGAGATTTTCTATAATCTTTATTTTGTATCGTGAGCCCTGTTTCGTATTTTGTATCGTTTCGTGAGCTGACCATTTCGTTACACCCCTACCATTTATACATTATGCTGATTTTCAGTCTAAAATTGAACATTGTCTTTATTATCCTGTAAGTTTGCGTCATTGCAGAGTTGATGATTTTGAGTGCAACAACTTGTCTGCTTCACTTGTGATTGTATTATTAGACCACAGCACTTTGTTGAAGATACTCTTTGGATAACTTAGTAGACTCAATTACAAATACTGCCTCTATTTTTTAAAAGACCCAAGTATGGTATGCATACATTTTTTCCCTTTTTCCCACATTCATACACTTTTGAATCTTTTTTATGATGGTAAATATTTAAATTTGTGTTTGCAATTATCATATACAAAACCCAAAACCAGTGAAGTTGGCACGTTATGTAAACTGAAAATAAAAACAGAATACAATTATTTGCAAATCCTTTTCAACCTATATTAAATTGAATGCACTGCAAAGACAAGATACTCAACGTTCGAACTGGTAAACTTTGTTATTTTTTGCAAATACAGACCTGATCGAAATCTTAAGACCAGTTGAAAAATTGATAGAATATGCATTTTACACATTTGGATCTTATTGAGGTTTTAAAAAGAGCTACAATATGCAAAAACAAGGGAGAGTGTGACAAAAAACACTTTGAAAAATTAAGTTATTGAAAACAACAAGTAAACTGAAATAGACTGTTTATCAGCTGATCAAAAGTTTAAGACCACAGGCTATTAAAGCCAAAATCTGCTCAAAATCTTCATTTTTCTGTCAGGCATTCACACGGTCATGCCCTCCTGATGGCTAAAGCTAAGAAGCTTTCTCTTCCTGAACATCATCAGATCGTCGAGATGCATAAGCAAGGCCTCTCACAGCGTGCCATTGCTGCTGAGGTCTGACGCAGTCAAGACAGTCATTCTACATTTTTCGAAAGATCCTGAGCATTATGGAACAAAAAAGTCAATTGGCAGACCCAAAAAAATTACACCTGCACTGAGCCAGAGGATTTGATTGGCTGTCCGTCAAGACACAGGGCGGTCCTCGACCCAAATATAGGTCCTTGCTGGTGCCGACTGCAGCGGAAAAACCATCAGACGGCATCTGCGAGAAAAGGATTTCAAAGACAAAAAACGAATTCAAAGACTTTGTCTCCTTCAACGCCACAAACTGCCCATTTAGACTTTGCCAGGGAGCATCAAACATGGGACATTGAAAGGTGGAAAAAAAATTTATTCTCTGATGAGCGAAAATGTAACCTTGACGATCCAGATGGCTTCCAACGTTACTGGCATGACAAGGAGATCCCACCTGAGACGTTTTCTAGCACAGTGGAGGGGGTCCATCATGATCTGGGGCGCTTTTTCATTCAGTGGAACACTGGAGCTTCAGGTGGTGCAGAGTCGTCAAACGGCGGCTGGTTACGTGCAGATGATGCAGCAGGCATCCCTCATGACTGAGGGCCCTCGTCTGTGTGGTAACAGCTGGGTTTTTCAACAGGACAAAGCTGCAGTTCACAATGCTCGCTTGACCAAGGACTTCTTCAGGGAGAAAAACATCACTCTTCTGGACCATGTTCCTCTGATTTAAATCCTCTGGAGAGCATTTGGGGATGGATGGCAAGGGAAGTTTATAAAAATGGCAATCAGTTCCAGACAGTTGATGCCCTTCATGAAGCCATCTTCACCACTCGGAGCAATGTTCCCAAAAGCTTCCTGGAAACACTCGCATCAAGCATGCCCAAACGAATTTTTGAAGTGATTAACAAGAACGGTGGAGCTACACATTACTGAGTCCTACTGAGAAACATTTTTGTTCTGGTTTGGAGAGTTTTGTGTAATTTTTTGAGCAATGGTCTTAAACTTTTGATCAGTTGATAAACAGCCTATTTAAGTTTACTTGTTTTTTTCAATAAATTACTTTTCCAAAGTGCTTTTTGTCACACTCCCCCTTCTTGCTTTTGCATATTGTAGCTCTATTTAAAACCTCATTAAAGTGATATTCCGGGATTGAACAAGTTGGGTCCTATCACAAGGGTTAGGGCAGAAATTACCTCTACAGCAGTGTTTCTGTGGAGAAGAAACCCAGGGCACTAGGACCTAACTCCCTCTTCCTGCTTCGGATCTGCTCGTCTGCTGATTCCGCTGTAGTCAGACGAGGCCATATTTTACTTGACCAAAAACACAAATAAACGGACTCCCACCGAAAAAGTCTGATATTGGTCTGCATTCACGCTTTATTTAGAGAATTTTCAGTGCGTTACTTTCACACAAAAACACCGCTAAATAAGGCTCTAGTTCGCATAGCGCCATGAAACGGCCTCCGCTGCACAGCCAGAGCTGTGGCTGCAGAGCCTCCGCTGCAGCGGAGGCTCTTCCGCGGAGGCCGTTTCACGGCGCTATGCGAACTAGAGGTCCTAGCGCCCTGGGTTTCTTCTCCACAGAAACACTGCTGTAGAGGTAATTTCTGCCCTAACCCTTGTGATAGGACCCAACTTGTTCAATCCCGGAATATCACTTTAAGGTCCAACTGCGAGAAATGCATATTCTAGCAATTTTTCAACTGGTCTTAAGATTTTGATCAGGTCTATACTAGCTCATTTGGAATTTGATGCCTACAACATGTTTCAAAAAAGCTGGCACAAGTGGCAAAAAAGACTGAGAAAGTTGAGGAATGCTCATCAAACACTTATTTGGAACATCCCACAGGTGAACAGGCCAATTGGGAACAGGTGGGTTCCATGAAATGCATGTCATTCACAAACAAGGATGGGGCGAGGGTCACCACTTTGTGAACAAATGCGTGAGCAAATTGTCCAACAGTTTAAGAACAACATTTCTCAACGAGCTATTGCAAGGAATTTAAGGATTTCATCATCTACGGTCTGTAATATCATCAAAAGGTTCAGAGAATCTGGAGAAATTACTGCACGTAAGCGGCAAGGCCAAAAACCAACATTGAATGCCCGTGACCTTCAATCCCTCAGGTGGTACTGCATCAAAAACCGGCATCACTGTGTAAAGGATATCACCACATGGGCTCAGTAACACTTCAGAAAACCACTGTCAGTAACTACAGTTCGTCGCTACGTCTGTAAGTCCAGGTTAAAACTCTATTATGCAAAGCCAAAGCCATTTATCAACAACACCCAGAAACGCCGCCGGCTTCGCTGGGCCCTGCGCTGGGCATCTAAGATGGACTGATGCAAAGAGGAAAAGTGTTCTGTGGTCCGACAAGTCCACATTTCAAATTGTTTTTGGAAACTGTGGTCGTCCTGTCCTCTGGACCAAAGAGGAAAAGAACCAGCCTGACTGTTGTAGGCGCAAAGTTCAAAAGCCAGTATCTGTGATGGTAATGGGGTGTATTAGTACCCAAGGCATGGATAAATTACACATCTGTGATGGCACCATTTACGCTGAAAGGTACATACAGGTTTTGGAGCAACATAGGTTGCCATCCAAGCCACGTCTTTTTCATGGACGCCCCTGCTTATTTCAGCAAGACAATGCCAAGCCACATTCTGCACGTGTTACAACAGCGTGGCTTCGTAGTAAAAGAGTGCGGGTACTAGACTGGCCTGCCTGTAGTGCAGACCTGTCTCCCATTGAAAATGTGTGGCACATTATGAAGCGTAAAATACAATAATGAAGACCCCGGGCTGTTGAACAACTTAAGCTTTACATCAAGCAAGAATGGGAAAGGATTCCACCCAAAAAACTTCAAAAATTGGTCTCCTCAGTTCAGTGGCAGTTCTAGACCAATTTCAAAGGGGGACCAGGCTAGGGCCAAGGGTGTTATCAGAGGGACACGTTCAACCCTGACAAAAGAGACTGAGAAGTGTTCATGCATTCAAAATATGTGGTCTAATTAATGAAGTAAAACAAAGTACTAGTAAAATTATTTCAATTGCAGTTCAGTTTTATTAAATGTTAGTTACATTTTTCAACTATAGGTCCAAAGAAATTGTTAAAACAAGCAAAATAAGACATTGTTTTTGTCTTTATCAACAACACAGTGTTCAAGTCTTCAACATATTTACTTCAGTACAAAATGTAAAAACAGTCATGGTAATTGTTTCAGTAGGAATGCAGACAATAAAAACAAAAAACAATGAGAGCATACGGCATACCCTTTACAAGGCTAGTCTATAGGTCTTGTTTTCCTGTGAAGGATTGGTACCAGGCTGTCTTATCAAGCTCCATGGGGACACTTCCAGCTTTGCATTGATGGGTCTTCTTTACTTTTGCTGCTATCTGTGGAGAAAGACAAATTGAATTAAAGTAAAAAAAACAACATATATATATATATATATATATATATATATATATATATATATATATATATATATATATATATATATATATATATATATATATATATATATATATATATATATATATATATTTAGAGATATAGATATAGATATACATATATATATGTGTGTGTATGTACATATATATATATATATTTATGTTTGTATACATATATATATATATATATATATATGTACACACTACAGGGACACACACATGCATGCAAGAAAAATATTAACTTGTGATACAAAATCACGGTTATCACTACTTTATTTTTAAATCTATACAATAGAACATCGAACTCAAAGTAATAATAGCCTGCATAAATGAATTCATAAATCTGGACAGGAAAACCTCACTAGAGAAATCTGAAACAGTGTCATATTTGACTAGTATAGTACAGTCACCAAACACAATTACATAATTGAAAAACACTTGTGTTTGCAACAGGAATTTTTGTGGGGTCAACTTTATGAGAGGGGGAAACCATCAGTGGTGCACTCCGGTTTATTCTGGTGAGTCATTTAGAGAACAGTCAGCGAGTGAAAACAGCAGCTCAGAATTGGACTGATGTACAATATTGAGTTTTTATTCATCAACAGGCCAACTTGTCATTTTTAAAGTCTTTCCGTGAAGTTAAACACAGCACATGAGCTATCAAGACACCGTTTGAATCATAAAAACACACAAAGTGACTGACGGTCCCTCACTGTCCCTGTGATGCGCGCCTGTCTGCGTCTTTACGCTCACCTGCACACAGAGGAGCGTGTGCACAGACGCTGAGTGAAGTTTAAGTCACACAACCATGCTATACTTTTCTTTGAACATTTTTTTGTGGTCATAAGGTATTTCGGGGCGTTTTCTAGTAGGCACCATGTATGCTATACCCCTGGGTCCCCCGTGGGATTTGTGCCTATGACTTCAGCGTGTGAAGCCAGTCAAATGCGTGTGTATCACAGCCAATGGTACTTGGCAGACCACATTAGCCTCTGTACTTACATCAACCTCCTATTAACTGAAGTTAGTCAACAGCATTTCCTGACCATGTCCTCCCTTGTAAATATTACACGAACAACATAGCTTTACTTACCTTAATTCTCTGTGGTAATTCTTCTTGTGTGACTCTGGTATGGTTCTGTTAGCAAATGCTGTTTCTCCTGCGAGGTTCTGACAGTGTAGCGCTCTAAGGGGTCTGGCTGGAACCCAGTGCCGCATCCATTTGTTCTGCCTGTCACACCAGCACGATACCACAGCGTTTAATTATTGTATATATGCTTGGTGTGGTCTTGAGGGGGGCCACAGGGGGGTCCAGACTCAGCTTTACAGGGGCACTGGCCCCTGTTGGCCCGTCCCCAGAACCGCCACAGCCTCAGTTCCCAAACATTTATTGAGTGTTGTTAAAAGGAGAGGCGATGTAACACAGTGGTAAAAAATGCCCCTGAGCCAACTTTTTTGCAATGTGTTGCTGCCATTAAATTCTATGTTTATGATTATTTGCAGAAGAAGATAAAGTTTCTCAGTTCGAAAAATATCGTGTCTTTGCAGTGTATTCATTTGAATATAAGTTGAAAAGGATTTGCAAATCATTGTATTCTGTTTTTATTTATGATTTACACAACGTCGACTTCACTGGTTTTGGGTTTTGTACATCAAGGGCCCTAATTTCGTGGCGTAGCGCAGGGGGCGCAACCCTGGCGCACCCCGCGCAGTGTTAATTTTGTGCGGCGCACCGCCGTGCGCTGCCAATTTGATAATTTGGTAGACTGTCTGCGCAGAGATGGGTGTGACGGCGCACCAGGGGGAGTCGACGGCACACCAGGGGGAGGTGCCGACAGATTCAGGTTGGCGCAGTGACAACTTCGTGCCAAAAAACTGTGCGGAAGGTGCGCTGAAAGCTCGCCAGCTCCAACCTGGTCCATTCTCGGCGCAAGCGGAGCCCACCCTCTGCAGCTGTAATTTGGTGACAGGCGCACATGTGCGCACATAGGGATGTAACGGTTACCGGTAAAATGGTAAACTGCGATAAAATTTCCCACAATAATCGTTACCGTGTCCAATTAAAATTACCGTTATATCATGCTTGATCACCACACTGCCTCAGTAACGTACGGTGATGCTGCTCTTTGCCTGGAAAAGCCGGAACTATGTATCTGCCCTCGATTAAGGAGCCTCACGTGAGGTGCACATGCGCAGTTTGCATTGTTTGGCCTCTGAGTCTGACACATTTATTGACAAAAAAGACAAAAGAACTGTTATGAATATAATAATAAAGGGGTTAAATGATTTCAATTCTGTGTAAAAGTACTTTTAGAACATTTTGAGCACACTGCAACAATATCGCCATAATAATGATAACCGTGATAATTTTGGTTACAATAACCGTGATACAAAATTTTCATATCGTTACATCCCTATGCGCACACATCAACAAAGCCTCAGAGGCAAGTTTCCATACTGTCAGGCACATTTTAATGCAATAAACAATCACAGCAATCACTATTTAATGTAGCCGTCTGAACCAGCATATACATTTGTATCTATATTAACTGTCCCGTCACATCTGATGTCGGATTAAAGCTGTTTGTCATAATGGACGACAGCTGGAAGTTTGATGTACATCGAAGTCAACAATAAACAGCCTTAACATCTGATACTGAGTATATATCTGGCTTCTCTCATTTCATTAAATTCAAAGAAAAGAGGGAGAAAAAAGATGAAGAAAAAGGAGAGAAAATAAATGTATGTCACCCCCCTGTCCCTTCTCCTGCAGAAGGGACAGCGTCTCTCTGCGCATCTCTGCTCCTGGAGTGCGCCTCTCTTGGCCCTGCAGGAAACTTGCAAAGTGCGCCAGTCACACCCTGTCCACGCGGCGAAGGCTTGGTCTACAAAATTAGAGCCCTAGATCTTAATTTTTCTAACCTATGAGAAACTAGCTCTAAATTTGCTTCAGTCATTTAGGTTTGGTGAACTGGAGTCTAATAAGCGGATATAACTTTTTGTTAAGTTATGATTGTATCTTAATGCAGAAATTTAAATCCTGAAGTCTTATTGGATGAACCTGAAAAACATTTTTACAAATCCAAGCATTTACATCAAACAGCACTGTCATATTTTATATAAGATAATTCAAAAAAGTGCAGTGCTCCATTATAGACAAATTTGGTAAAAAAAACACACACACACATATATATATATATATACACATATATATATATTTATTTATTTATATATATATACACATGATTTAGTGCTTTTGTACAAACATAGAAAGGTATAATGAAAAAATGCTCAAACCTATGCCTCTGCTGACTTTCGTACTGAGCAGATCCTGGGTCTTTGGAGGAGGGATGCTTGCAAGCATGCATACACTCCTCCCCCTCCTTTTTCTCTTCCTCGGCAGAAGACACATGTACTGGCTCCTCATCTTAACACCAAGGGCTCTAATTTTGTAGACCAGGTGCAAGCGCAGGCGTACCTGCCCTGCGCCGGCCTTCGCCGTGCTCACAGGGTGTGACAGGCGCACTTTGCAAGTTTCCTGCAGTGCCAAGAGAGGCGCAGAGGGGCGCAGAGGAGCACATCCACGCCCACGTCTCTGCCCCTCGGCGCAAATGCCAGAGTAGGAGGAGAAAAGCCGTGAGTGGGTTTGACACAGCCAAGCGCTGTCTTCACCAATCAAATGAGTGCCTCTCCTTGCCTTTAAATGCGCTGTGGGCGAGGCACAGCGTCTGATTGGTTTGAATGATCCCCCCCGCTCTGACCGTCTCCGCAGGAGAATGATCTCTAGCGGAGACAGTCAGAGCTGCTGTCACTTCAGCAGCAGAATGGACTGGCCATTGGGGCGCGCATCTGAGGCAACGAAGCGCGTCACCGTGTGGGCCAGCTCCCGGGACAGATGTTATCTGTTCCTTTGTCATTATAGGAGTACAAAATTAAGCAACAGTTACACAGCAGCTGGCTTATCCATTCATAATACTTTTGATCCACCTGCATTCCTGGTTTGTCATCGCCAAATAGCAGAGCCTTTAGTGATATACTGTATACTCTCCAGGTGTTTCCGCCTCATCCTCCTTACATTACCCCGGTGCGCCGTCGACACCCCCTGGTGCGCCGTCACACCCATCTCTGCGCAGACGGTCTACCAAATTGTCAAACTGGCAGCGCACGGCGGTGCGCCGCACGAAATTAACACTGTGCGGGGTGCGCCAGGCTTGCGCGCCCTGTGCTGCGCCACGGAATTAGAGCCCCAAGTCTTATCGGCCCAGCCAATACTATCAGTCAAAGTTAAAACACATATTATAGACAGCTACACTTGTGTTGGAAGACAAAGGTACACAACACTTTCATTGAGTTTTGATGTCATTTAACTCTTTTTCAGATATTTCCTCAACTTCACTTGAACACAAACTATAAACGAGAGAGAAGAATTTATACAAAAATATACAGAGAGGAGAGTGGGGTAAGATGAGACATTTCTTACTTTTTTTGTCACAGAGGCAAGGAAAATAGCAAAGAGATACAACAAAAACAGAACCTCTTATTTAGGGAAATTTGTAAGTACGTGGGTAAATTGACCATGAGACTTCATAACTTTAAATCTGAGAATTATCAAAAGATAATATATTGCTGTCAAAAGAGTCATTTGTTATAGCAAGTTCAGACTTGCTAAAACAAGCAAGTTTAAACATCCCTCTTCATTATATACCTCTGCAAGGTTGACCCGTCAATATTTCACTCCTTCATTGCTTTTCCATCTCAACAGGGGGTGTTGAGCCCAGTTAGTTTCCCTCTCGTTCACTCTCAACATGATTTACTGTAATGTTTAATATTTGATCAGACATATCAGTTGATTAACATAACATTAAATAGTATTTTATGATTCAGTGTCTCTGTAGTGTAACTTTTCAAACTTTTGGTGGTATAAAAGGAACCAATGGCTCAATTTACCCCACAGGTGTGGCTCACTTCATCCCATAGCCAACATTTTGAAAAAAATGTTGCTACCTTTGCTATTCAGACTAATCTTAAAAGAAATGAGTCCCACAGTTACAGTACATTGGTTAAACTACATATAAGTATAATACAGCATTTTAGACCTGAATAAATTGAATTTGATACAAATCTCAAAATACCTGACATGCAGAAAATTTACATTGACACACGAAAAATAGTTTTTTTGTGTTAAAAAGTACGAGCCATCTATGCCAGGTTCTCCTTTTTAGCAGAGACAGGGAGAAATGATAAGGGCTTTCTGAATTTAGGGCCACATGACAAAAGTTGTTTACTGTTTACCAGAAACAGGAGGTGGGTAAATTTACCCACTGGCTGAGCTTACCCAGTCACTTTACCTTGTATCCATCTTTACAGGCATGTCCTGCTCATGTTCCCACTCCTCATAGAGTCATAATCTGTGAAGTGTTGAATTGAGAACTAGAAAAGCACTCGGAGAGCGCAGACCTCCGCCAGTGCCACAGTCCTCAGCCATATTGTAACTTTGACCAAAAATATTAGTCCTACCTTTATTTCATCTAAATATTTAGATTCCTTGACCATGAAAACATACCATTTGCAACTGGATTCATAATAACATCTATTTTAGTTCAGTAGTTATTCACAGAAATCACATTTTTCGCCATGGCGGCCAGACGCTGATCTGTATCAACACCAAAATCAAATTAGTTCTTCCGTTTCCCATGCTTAAAGGGAAACTCCAGTTTTTTGACACCTGGACCTTATTTTTAGGTTTGTGCATGCTCATATACTCACTCAGACAAACATCGTGCAGCTCGGAGTCCTTCAGAAGTTATTTAGATCCAACCGATGTAGCCGCACTTAGCGGGTGCCACGGCAATGGAGCTTCAGCGCGGGACATAATCTCTGCAAAATCGCTCGTCTCTACCACAGCCCGGTTTGTCATTGCAGAGAAATCCTCCAGAGTAGTCAGACATATATTCCTGGATAGATCCATACGCTTGTCAGCGGTTTCAAGTCCACTCTGAGCAGCAAACACACTCCTCTTCTGTTGCTATAAGCGAACACTGTCCTAGCGCACCACCAGTTAGCATTGAGTCGTGGGCGTGCTCCTGTTTGTTGTTCTCGAGCCAGCTGTACGTCTCTCTCCCTCCGCATTCTTGTTTCATGGAGCTCCTCGTCCGTGTACTCAGACTCAAACCGGTCGTCGTAGTCTGACTCTTCGGCATCAGATAAATATTCTGCCATGTTGCTCAGCAATGCCGGCTAAAAGTAGCTGTACCTTTGTGTCGAGCGGCTATGATGTCATCAAAAGTTTGTTTACTAGGTCAGTTGATCCACCTGAAGACGGTAGACGAGCTGACTTTATGATAACACTGGCGATGGATGAAAAAATACAGCCGAAATGTGCGATTTTGCAGAGATTATGTCCCGCGCTCTGCAAATCTCTGCAATCTCTGCAAAATCGCTCATTTCGGCTATATTTTTTCATCCGCATCAGAATCCATCCATAACTTTTTGAGTTATTTTGTTCACAGACGGACAGACAGACAGACAGACGGACAGACAAATGGACGGACAGACAGACAGACAGACAGACAAACAAACTCTCCCGAAAACATAGCCTCCTTGGCGGAGGTAATGAAGAAAAAGACTGGTTATAGATATAAAGACTGAGGCAAATGGAGGTGAAATCTGGCAATATCAGCGGCTTAGAACGACATGCTGCTTACCTATCTGAAAGAGTCTCTGCACCGATGCTGGACTGGGAGTTGGGGGCAGGGACCACTTACTCTTTCTCTGTCTTTTGAATGGCCGTAGATGAGGTTGCAGTCTCCTCTTTCTCGTAACTGAAATCAGAGAAAAAGGCATTTATACATTTACACCTCTGCAGGGGGGACCTGTCAATATTTCACTCCTTTCTAAGACAGTTGACATGCAAAGTTTAACCCCTCACCACCATTTCAATTTTCGGGGCAACTTGAACACGGCACATGCTGGATTTCACCAGATTAGTGAGGTTACAAACCCCCGTGGGGGAAACTGGCCGTGTTTTCACGTATAAAGTACAGGCCCATTCCCCCCGTTAAAGAGGGAATCTGAACACATTCGTTTGTTTTATATACCATAAAACCGAGTAAACAATATAAGAAGAAAAAAACAGCCCACCTGTCAAACAGAAACATAGCTAGCTCTGCATTGGATTTGAAACCCTTGAGATCCCGAAGGGTCCTCCAGCTCTTGAATGCAACGCTGACACTGACTCGCACGCGGTCCTCCTGCTTCTTGTACTCTCTCTTTTTGATAAGCATTTTCATGATCCTTGACTTTTAGGTGGATGCTGCCTGGGGTAAAGGTGGAATCAGCACCTTCCTGCTGCCTGCTGGATTATTGCTGTCCACCATTGTTCGAAATTTGTTGCCGTTTTTCTTCTTGATCTCCTTCTTCTTCTTCCTCTTCTTGTTCTTGTGCTCCTGGTAGAACTCCTTGGTGTTCTTCGGACTTGTTTAGATGCAAGTATGTGTGAATGATTGTCCATTTATGTCTATCAGCTCTGTGACAGGCTGGCCACCAGTCCAGGGTGTGTCCCACCTTTTCCCAACGTTAGCAGGGATAGGCTCCAGCCTCCTGTGTCCCCAAGACAAGGGGTACTTGTCCTTCTATTACATGCTACTGTCTTCAATAAGTAGTTAAGCATCTTTCTTGATGAAAAAAAACTTAATAATTTACTTTAATGCATAACACGTTATACATTATGTAATCAATGTTTATTGATTTACATTACATTTATTTATTTTGTTTAATTAATAATCTTATTCTCTATGTGCAAGGACACAAAGACATGTGCTTGTAGACCTAAAATTTTAGTTTCACTGTTTTGTTGTACATTTGATGCTTGTAATCTATCATCATAAACAAATGCTGTTGGAAAAAGTAAGGTTTTAACCATTTGCATTGGAAACTTCTTTTTTGAACAATAATACACATTTTAGTCAGCTGCAACTTTTGTATGTAGTGCTATTGTTTCAGCCTTTTAAGTTATTGCTTTCTTCTCCTTTCAATGTCTGCAGTTTCATGTTGGAAACAAATGAATGAAGCTATTACAGGCTGACACACTGCATTGCTGTAAACAGACCTTTCATCAGTGGATGTCCACATTTATTTTTTATGATTTCAATTTTTTATTACTTTTTACAAGAAAAACTTCCTCCATCCATACAGATCTATTTGCATCAAACCTAAAACCTTCTTCCATATCTTTTGAAGGTGAGAAATAACTGGATGAGACTATATGTTCAGATGCTTTTGTGGATAGGCAGTTTAGCAGTGGAAGGGGGGTTAACACAGAATGTTCAATTCCATACCATGGTGAAGCTCTCTCTGGAGGTAGTGACCAATGTGCCAAGTGTCTGAGACCATATGCATAGTCATAATATAATACATTTGGAAACCCTAAACCACCATCCTCCGCAGGTTTTTGCAATTTTTTAATATTCATACGGGGTCATTTATGGAATCAGATTTGTGCCAATGGAATAAAGCAAAGCTTTCTAGAATAAAGCAAAACTTTCTAGAATAAAGCAAAACTTTCTAGAATAAAGCAAAACTTTCTAAAACTCAAACGAACAAAATGGATTTAATCAAAAATAAAACGTACTCAACCAAAAAAATTCTTGTCAAAAGCAAAAAATATCAGTCATTGTGAAAACTGTTTGACTTTTTTTCTGAATTGTTTCCATTGCTTCATTCTTTCTTCTCTCTCTCTTTTGGTTTTGCTTCTTGGTTTTTTGGTTTTGATTCCAGCTTTTTTGGTTTTGATTCCAGCTTTTTTGGTTTTTATTCCAGCTTTTTTGGTTTTGCTTCTCGCTTTTTTGGTTTTGATTCCAGCTTCTTTGGTTATTCTTCTGACACAAACCTCTCATGTGGGCGGGTTCTATGAGGGGCGCGTTCCTATTGGCTGATGAGTTTTTGAGTATCATGCCCTGTGAACCGGATGTTATTCAGGGCAGAGCACAGCGGAGAACAGCAAAGCAAAACAACCAAACGTGAGGAGTCGTGTGTCGTCCTGTGTTCGTGTTCTTCAAACATACCTTAGGTAAGTATTGTTCACTGCATGGTATCCAGAAAGGTAAAGCAGTTTTAGTAAAGTAAAGCTAAGTCTTGCTTTGTAGTGAACTATGCGTCCTCTCGTCTGTTGTGCTGCGGCCTCTGAACACAGAAGCTAATGCAGTCCGAGGTCGGCTGACGGTGCTGTGCTTTACCTTTCTTGATACCATGCAGTGAACAATACTTACCTAAGGCATGTTTGAAGAACACGAACACAGGACGACACACGACTCCTCACCGTGGATGTATTATTTGAACTGGATGCTGGACGGAAACATGTTCATGTGCTGGGGGGCTCACCCAGCGCATACCATAGACATATGTACATAGACGCCTCATTGACTGGCGCTGCCTATTGGAGCTGACATAGCAACCGGCCGCCATCTTGGAGGGGTCTCACATGCGGCCTCAGTGCGTTTAATTATACTGAGAAAGGATTGTTATGCCCAACTATTATGAGCATAACTCAGCGAATTTTCACACGGATAAAGTTTTTCCAAACAACAGAGATGCACTCAAAACAAAGGATGCTGTGACACATTAAAATACTTTTTATTATGCTCTTATTCTGTTGCAATGACACAGTACAGTGAGACGAACAGACAAAACGTATGAGCGCCAACATTTTTGTGGTCATATTATATATATATATATATATATATATATATATATATATATATATATATATATATATATATAGTATGTATATATATATATATATATATATATATATACGTGTGTATGTGTATATATATATATATGTATGTGTGTATATATATATATATATATATATGAATATATATGTATATATATATGGTCATATATATATAAGAAATTCACAATGCCAACTTCACACTTTTGTAATATGATAGTTAATATTTTCTAAGATATTATCATTATAATTATTTTGATCGTAGTAAAATTAATAACAATGATGGCATCATTGGCCAAAGTAATAATGAAATTAAAGTAAAGTAGAAAAGCACTCGGAGAGGGCAGACCTCCGCCAGCACCACAGTCCTCTCTCATGTTGTGATTTTTACCATAAATATTAGTCCTACCTTTATTTCATCTAAATATTTAGATTCCTTGACCATGAAAACGTAGCATGTTCATAATGATATCTATAACCTAGACTGGACCGCACCGTGCGTCGCCGCCATATTGGAGGGGTCTCTTCACTCTGGTCTAGCACCAGAAACAAGTGGAGTGAACGCATTTATGCTCGTATTTTGTGCAGCGTAAAGTGACAGTAAACGGCGCAATATTGAAAGCAGATAACCTTTTTTATGTTTTATTCCAACACAGCTGAGTAAAAACGTATTTGAAGTTTAAAATGCATGTCAACATGATTTATATAAGAGTCTGATTTGTGTGTGTGCGCGTGTGTGTGTGTGAGCGCACGTACATGTGCCTTTGCCTGAAATCGTTGCCTTGAATTTTCTCACATCACACGATAACAAAAATATGGAAATAATAATAACAAAATTAATATTACTGTTGTTGTTACTACGATTACCATTACACCAATGACAACCCCTTCCTGCCCCTATAACATCACCTGCCGCTAATGATATTGTTGTTCCTCCTCTGCTTGTTAATAATCCACCCAAGTTTATTTGTATTACTCTTTTATAATTTATTTTTATTTTATTTACTATGATATATTTATGTATTACCTGTACTATTTATCATTATATTGCAGCTGCTAGTGATAAATGACTATCAGACCTTTTAAAATAAACCAATAATATTACTGCTGTTCTACTTGTTATATATATATATATATATATATATATATATATATATATATATATATATATATATATATATATATATATATATATATATATTTTTTTTTTTTTAATCTATAAGCATCCATACTACAGTTACCTCCGCCAGGAGGTTGTGTTTTCGAGACTCCGTCTGCTCTGTGAACAAAATAACTCAAAAAGTTATGCATGGATTTTGATGAAATTTTCATGAAATGTTCAGCATGGGAAAAGGAAGATGTGATTCAATTTTGGTGTTGATCCAGATCAGCATCTGGATCCGCCATGACGAAAAATGTGATTTTCGTGTATGACTGAACTAAAATAGATATCATTACTTAACATGCTACGCTTTTCATGGTCAAGGAATCTAAATATTTAGATGAAATAAAGGTAGGACTAATATTTATGGTAAAAATCACAACATGAGAGAGGACTGTGGTGCTGGCGGAGGTCTGCCCTCTCAGAGTGCTTTTTCTACTTTATTTTAATTTCATTATTACTTTGGCCAATGATGCCATCATTGTTATTAATTTTACTACGATCAAAATAATTATAATGATAATATCTTAGAAAATATTAACTATCATATTACAAATGTGTGAAGTCGGCATTGTGAATTTCTTATATGTAGATATGACCACATATATATATACACACACATACATATATATATATATATATATATATATATATATACATATACACATATATATATATATACACACACACACACATATATATATATATGTGTGTGTGTGTGTGTGTATATATATATATATATATATATACATATAAATATACATGTTTATATATATATGTATTTTTATATATATATATATATATATATATATATATATATATATATATATATATATATATATATATATATATATATATATATATACATATATATATATTATGACCACAAAAATGTTGGCGCTCATACGTTTTGTCTGTTCGTCTCACTGTACTGTGTCATTGCAACAGAATAAGAGCATAATAAAAAGTATTTTAATGTGTCACAGCATCCTTTGTTTTGAGTGCATCTCTGTTGTTTGGAAAAACTTTATCCGTGTGAAAATTCGCTGAGTTATGCTCATAATAGTTGGGCATAACAATCCTTTCTCAGTATAATTAAACGCACTGAGGCCGCATGTGAGACCCCTCCAAGATGGCGGCCGGTTGCTATGTCAGCTCCAATAGGCAGCGCCAGTCAATGAGGCGTCTATGTACATATGTCTATGGTATGCGCTGGGTGAGCCCCCCAGCACATGAACATGTTTCCGTCCAGCATCCAGTTCAAATAATACATCCACGGTGAGGAGTCGTGTGTCGTCCTGTGTTTGTGTTCTTCAAACATGCCTTAGGTAAGTATTGTTCACTGCATGGTATCAAGAAAGGTAAAGCACAACACCGTCAGACGACCTCGGACTGCATTAGCTTCTGTGTTCAGAGGTCAGCACAACAGACGAGAGGACGCATAGTTCACTACAAAGCAAGACTTAGCTTTACTTTACTAAAACTGCTTTACCTTTCTGGATACCATGCAGTGAACAATACTTACCTAAGGTATGTTTGAAGAACACGAACACAGGACGACACACGACTCCTCACGTTTGGTTGTTTTGCTTTGCTGTTCTCCGCTGTGCTCTGCCCTGAATAACATCCGGTTCACAGGGCATGATACTCAAAAACTCATCAGCCAATAGGAACGCGCCCCTCATAGAACCCGCCCACACGAGAGGTTTGTGTCAGAAGAATAACCAAAGAAGCTGGAATCAAAACCAAAAAAGCGAGAAGCAAAACCAAAAAAGCTGGAATCAAAACCAAAAAAGCTGGAATCAAAACCAAAAAACCAAGAAGCAAAACCAAAAGAGAGAGAGAAGAAAGAATGAAGCAATGGAAACAATTCAGAAAAAAAGTCAAACAGTTTTCACAATGACTGATATTTTTTGCTTTTGACAAGAATTTTTTTGGTTGAGTACGTTTTATTTTTGATTAAATCCATTTTGTTCGTTTGAGTTTTAGAAAGTTTTGCTTTATTCTAGAAAGTTTTGCTTTATTCTAGAAAGTTTTGCTTTATTCTAGAAAGCTTTGCTTTATTCCATTGGCACAAATCTGATTCCATAGTCATTTCCCATCCCATATGAACTTTTTAAAATGACAACCAGGAACTTCCAATGGTAATGATTGGAGTAAGTAATTAATCCATGGGATGCAGTTCATTTTAACAACATTAACTTTTCCCCAGAACGACAGATATAAAGGAGACCACCGTTTTAAGTCAGTATCTATTCTCTGCATAAGTGGATCCAAGTTCACTTTAATAGTATCATTTAGATCAGGTGGGAAAATAATTCCTAAGTATTTTAATCCCTGTTTGGGCCATCTGAAGCTTCCTGCTTGAAAAAGTGTGGATGGACAGTTTTTAGATAAAGGCAGGGCCTCCGATTTTTCCCAGTTAACCTTATATCCTGAGATTTTCGAAAAAGTTTTGATTGTGTTAAGCACAGATGGTATAGAAGTTACAGGGTTAGAGATCAGCAACAAAATATCATCAGCATACATGAGAACTTTATGTGTAGATCCATTAAATGTCACTCCTGGAATATTAACATTTCCCCTAATTGCTGCTGCGAGAGGCTCTATCACCAAGCAAAATAATAACAGGCTAAGTGGAGATCCCTGCCGAGTGCCTCTTCCCAATATGAAATATGATGAGATACACCCATTTGTTTGTACTGCTGCTTCTGAACTTTTATATAAAAGACGCACCCACTTAATAAAATTAACTCCAAACCCAAAAATTTCTGACACCCTGAACAAAAAACTCCACGCCACCCGATCAAATGCTTTTTCGGCATCAAGCGACACAGCAGCCACTGGTGTATTCGAATTCGAAACTGCCCACTTAATATTTATAAAGCGCAAATGTTATCTGTCAAACTACGTTTTTGAATAAAACCAGCTTGATCCTTATGCACTGGAGAAGTCATTACTTTCTCCAACCTATTAGCAAGAACTTTAGACAGAATTTTGGTATCTAGTGGAATAAGAGAGATTGTACGGTAGTTCTTACAATCACAAGGGTCCTTATCCTTTTTAAGAATAAGTGTAATTAAAGCTTTGGATAAGGTAACAGGTAGTTCCCCCCTATCTAATGCTTCATTATACATATTTAGGAGTAGGGGTGTCAATTCCTGAGCATAGCACTGAAAAAATTCTGCTGTGAAGCCATCTGGCCCCGGGGCCTTTCCCTTTGGTAGTCCTTTAATTACTCCAAAAATTTCTTCCCTGGTAATTGGTTGATCAAATCATATTCAATTTAGGAAGATCCAGACCTTGTAAAAAAGTGTCCATACTCTCTCTACTTTGACTCGCCTCTGCTGTATATAACTTTTTGTAAAAATCTTTAAATATATTATTTATATCTACTGTATTTATTTTCAGGACTCCTTCCTCTGATCTGATGGCAGAGATAACTGAACTACTACTCTCTGAGAGATACTTCTCTCTGTTTTAAACTACTTGCTAATAATTTACTGGCTTTTTCTCCTGATTCATAATACTTTTGCCTCATCCTGAAGAGTGAGAATTCTATCCTCTGTGTCAAAATACTATTAAACTCATATTTAAGTTGTTAAGGTCCTAAGATCCTAGTGATTAACATTTAATTTCAGATTATTCTCTATTTTTTTTTTTTTTTTTTAATTAATTTTTACAACACAAACAAACAGGACAACATAAAAACAAAATACACCTCACTCACCCTCACATCCCACACAAAACTACACATGGTACAACAAAAATGCATGCATATAGACCAATTCAGTTTACATTTTCAAAATAAACCTTTGAGAACCTCCCATCTCCTTTCATATTTTTTGGCATCATTGTCAGTTTCGACCATATAACCTTCTAAAATTATATATTGCTGAATAAATCTTTTAAAGGAAATAATATTAAGTAAAGATCTATTTATGGCCTTAAAGATAAATCGTTTACCCAGAACGATAACTAGGTTAACTAAATCATTCGTATCTCCTAAAAGTACAGAAACAAAATTTAATTTTAAAGACAAGCCAATTTCTAGACACATTTCCTCAACATCCTTCCAAAACAAGGACACTATGTGAAAGTGCCAAAACAAGTGCAAGGTGGATTCAGACTCCTGATGACAAAAACGACAATCATCTGTCTCTGCCATATTCCATAGCTTTAACGTTTTCCTTGTGGGTAAAAAATTATATATGATTTTAATTTGAAAGAACCGATTTTGCACATCCACCATAGTTTTGTAAATTAAATTAAATATTTTTTCCCATGGTAATGGACAGTCAAAAGTGTCTTCCCATTTTCCATATCTATTGTATGGGGCAACCTTTAAAGACTGCTTTATTAAATAAAAATGATATATATATATTTATTAGGTTTTATTCCATTTAACCAATTTGAGTTTTTTATTGATGGTTTACAGACCAGCAGTTTGTTTTTTCCATAGTTAATTGTTTGTTTCCATTTTTTCCCTAATGCAGCAGTTAGCTGATTAAAGGAGTAACATGAACATACATCACCATACATAATTCTAAATTCATCATACTCCATAATCTTGCCATTCTCATTAATAATATCATTTACAAAAATAATACCCTTTACACACATATTTTCCCAAAAGAAAGGCTTTCCATCAATTACAATATTAGAATTCATCCATATTATCTGCTGTAAAATGTCATCTCTTTTTTCCGGTCTATAAAATTGAAAACACCACCATGAGTGAGTTACCTCCTTTATGAACCCTGAGATGTTTCCCAGCAGTTTATCCATATATGAAAAATGGGAAGGCGATAATTGTAAGAACGGGTACAGTTTCTTTTGACCTAATATATTGCTTTTGTCCAACAAGACACTTGTGTACCACTCACTATTAAAATATATCTTTGGGACAATTGCTGCTTTTAATGACAAACATAAAGCTTCAAGGTTGAGTAATTTCAGACCCCCAAAGTTATACTCATTGTACAAAACCTTTCTTTTGATTTTTTCTGGCTTGCCATCCCAGATAAAGTCAAAGACATTCTGTTCATAGACCTTTAAAAAAGGTTGTGATGGAGCTGGTAATGACATGAAAAGGTATATAAATTGAGGAATAATAAGGGAATTGATAATAGATATTTTCCCATAAAGTGTTAAGGATTTTCCTTTCCATAATTGTAAAATTTTATTCATCTTTCTCATTTTACTGTCATAATTTATTGAACCAATGTCTTCTAGATTTTCTGGGATCACAACACCAAGTATATTAACTGGCCCATCTGTCCACTCAACAGGTACTTTGCATTCCATTTTAAATAATGTGTTCTTTAGGCTGCCAATCCTCAATATTTTACATTTATCATAGTTAAGCTTTAATCCAGATTGTTGTGTAAACATGTCTAAGAGATCTATAAGTTTTTGTAAACAATGAGGTTTAGGGCTGATAAGGAAGCTTGTATCGTCAGCATACATTAATATTTTACTTTCAATATTGTTATTTATAAGCCCTTCTATACTTTTGTTCGATCTAATTTTAATAGCTAGTATTTCCATTGCAATTCTAAATAAATATGGAGACAAAGGGCACCCTTGTTTTAGTCCTCTTAACAGAGGTATTGTACCAGAAATATATCCATTGTTAATGATTCTACAGTTTGTTCTATTATATAGTGTTTTTATCAATTTCAACAAGGAGTCACCAAAATTGAAAAGCTCAAGGCTTTTACAAATAAAATCTAAACTGATTTTATCAAAAGCTTTCTCTAAATCGGCAACAAAGATTAATCCTCTTTTATCCTCTGTATTATAATTTTCAATAATTTCTAAGAGCTGTCTTATATTATTACCTATATTTCTCCCTTGTAAAAATCCTGATTGATCTTGGTGAATAAGTTTTGGCAAAACAGACTTAAACCGTATAGCTAAACATTTAGACAAGATCTTAGCATCATAACATTGAAGTGTTATTGGCCTCCAGTTTTTTAAGTATACAGGATCTTTGTACTGACCATTAGCTTCCTGTTTTAATAACAATGAAATAAGACCTTCCTTCTGAGAATCAGACAAATACCCCATTGTATATGAATAATTGAAACTGGATAACAGTGGCTTCTTAACTTCTTCATAAAATTTTTGGTAAATCTCAATAGGTATCCCATCTAATCCTGGTGTTTTTCCTTGTTGAAAGGACTTAACTGCTTCAGTAAGTTCTTCCTCAGTAATGAGACCTTCGCAAGAGAGTCTTTCTGGATCATTCAGTTTCCGTACATAATTTTCAGGGGAAAAATTTATAGTTTCAACAGGAGTTACCTGATGTGAAAAAATATTTTTAAAGTAATTTTCCATTTCTTTCAGTATAATGGGTTGCATTGACAATACATTTTCGTTGCTTTTAATTAATTTGGAAATGTTCTTTTTAGAATGGTTTTTTGCTTGTATATTTAAAAACATTTTTGAACACTTCTCTCCTTTTTTCATCCAGACTGCCCTTTTGTAATCATAGCTTTTCAGTAAATTATTTTCTACTATATTGGCGAGCTCCTCTTGCTTAGCTGCCAAAACACTAAGTTCTTCATTAGTTGGATTTGGATTTCTATCAATAGTTTGTTGTAAATCTTCAATCTCTTTATTTAAGAGTTGTTCTGTTTTTTTTAGATTGTTTTTTTTTCCATGAGCAATATGCTATGGCATATCCTCTAAAAGTGCATTTAAAGGTTTCCCAGACAATTTGAGGATTTGCAGACCCTTCATTAAATTTAAAAAAATCCTGAATAAATGATTTTGTTTTTTTAATGAATTCATCGTCTTGTGATAACATTTGATTAAATTTCCAATATCCGGGTCCTAGTATATTCGTATACTTTTTAAATCTGCAGGTAAATAGAACTAGAAAAAGGAAGTGATATCAAACAAAAAAACAATCAGTCATAAATCATTCCAACAATAAATCAAAACAAGTCCATAAATCAGTTAAATAGTTACTACCTTAAAGTCTCTGAATACAAATACTAAATATAATAAAGAAAATAATTTAAAAAAGAAGAAGAATAAATCAAAAGTGGCCTGTTCTGTAACGACCTGCATCATCATCCTTACTTACCCTGCAGTACCTCTAGTCCAGTTTCCTCCTGTGGATTACAGTGTTTCACCATAGACTGTAAAAAACATGGACGCCATGACACTGGGCTCAAATTGAAGCCTCCACAAAAACTGCTCCCCCTGGTGAATGGCTGCAGTATAGGTCAAATCTCTGTCTCCTCCATTCATCTGGACGGCCGTAGTGAAACTTCAAAAAATTAATACACTTCGTAGAAATATTTCTCCCATCTGTATGCTGTGGTGATATGAAAGTATTATTAGGCTGCGTGTTTTCCAAGTCCTCTTTTTTCTGAAAAGTTTATTTTTTATTAGTTATTAGAGTTTAAAAATGACCGCGGTTTACGGCAGCTTCAGAATGATTGTGTACGGCGTATGCTGAGTTGTGTTGCGACCGTTTACGACAGCTGCGTCCGGATTATGGCCCAAATTCTCTACTGGTTGCACAATGGCGGCGCCCTGACGGGGGATATTCTGGCTTCAAATTCGTTCCATGGTAGAAGGCAGAGCCATGCTATCCAGTTCTTATAATACATCCATGTGTTTTACACACTCAGGATAATAGTTCAGAGGGTTCTCTCTCCAGTATCAGTGATCCAAAAGGCACTCTTACTCTGTGATGCTCTGAATGTATTCCAACCCTCTTTTCGGATCATCAAAACGCCTCTGCCCTCCTTTGTGGTCTAACTTCAGGACAGCCGGGTAAACGAGGGCAAACTTCATGTCGCTCTCCCGCAGAGCTCTCCTGCACTCCCTGAATCTGTCTCTCCTCATCTGTGTGGCGAGAGAGAAGTCGGGAAATATCATGATGCGGTTACCTTCCCACCTCAGCTCCAGTGCGTTCCGTGCAGTGTGTAAAATGAGCTCCCTGTCTGCTGAGCGGAAGAAGCGAACCAGGATGGTGCGCGGTCTCTCCCCTGGATTTGGCCGTGGTACCGGGGCTCTGTGCGCCCTGCCGATCTCAGGTAGCTGCCTACTGTCATCCCAGCCAAAAATCGATACCAACAGTCTGCATAAACAGCGACATATCACCACTTTCTTTACCTTCAGGAATACCTATGAATCGTAAATTACTCCGTTGGTTGCGGTTCTCCATGTCCTCCAATTTGTCGCGGAGGCTTTCCATTTCAACCTTTGTGACGCTCAGGTTAGCCTCCAGGAAAACTTTCCTTTTTCTATCTTCGTCCTCAAGCCAGTCAACTCTTTTCTCGACCTCAACCATGCATGAAATGAGCGAGGATAACTTTCCCTCCACCGTCGTTACTGTTCGGCGTATGTCCTCGAGGCTGGTCAAGTCACTGGATATTTTTTGCAGTGTTGTGTAGATGTTAGCAATATCCTGCCCAACATGTGCGCCCTCTGGGCCTTCAGAGCTATTGCCCTCATTGTCCTGAGTCAGGGTTTTCGACCTAAAATGCGTCTTTATGTCGCCGCTTTTAAGCTGCTTTGCCATCGTTTACCTTCAGAACAGTCCCTCAAAGTGAAACACCTTATTTTAACAATTTTAGACAAATTTTAGATGCTTGTCCGCTTCAAGCCGCCATCTTCGCCAACTGCATCACGTGACCCTCGATGTCCACATTTATTGACATTCTCCAAGTTGGGCTACGTCAAGTCTTATATTCTTAATGTGGTGAAAACAAAATGGTACTGACAGCAATAGAAAGAGATTGGCCAGAGAGAGGCTAAAGTGGTGCAGAGGGAGAAAATGCTAATCTGACACACCTGATGGATTTTTTGTGAAGCTGTTGTTTATCTATCTATCTATCTATCTATCTATCTATCTATCTATCTATCTATCTATCTATCTATCTATCTAGATAGATAGAGAGATCACAGTCATGTGAATATGGACATGCAGAGACAATATAAAAAAAACTAGTGCTGTCAGACGATTAAAAAAATTAATGTAATTTCAGTCAGTCAACTCACGTTCAATTGTTTTATTGTAGCTGCATATACATGTTACAGGTTTGGCATCCAGGCTCCAGTCTCATCACTCCTTTGCAGAAATGTTACATGAAGGCATGGAGGAGTGATGAGCAAAACATATGAGAACACCCCTGGAGCCTGCAGGTGGATGCTGGGGTGGAGGTGGGGGTGAAAGAACACGCAGCAAATCAGTGTCTGGCAGCATAGACGTTTGCCGAGCAGAGGGAGAGATGGGTAAACTCCCAGTTTAAATACACCGCCAAATTGAGAGGTGGAGAGTGTGATTGGAGGATTGATGTAAGGAGTGTGACGTATGATATGTGAATGTGACATGTGAATAGCAGCGCTGCTCGAGTTGTCTGCCTGAACTAGCTCGCAGGCTTCGCTTCATTTCAGTCAGTCAACTCACGTTCAATTGTTTTATTGTAGCTGCATATACATGTTACAGGTTTGGCGTCCAGGCTCCAGTCTCATCACTCCTTTGCAGAAATGTTACATGAAGGCATGGAGGAGTGATGAGCAAAACATATGAGAACACCCCCAAAACATAACTGATAGGAGCCTGGCGCTGCTGATGAGATCTATGTGTGGCTATTCCCCCCAGCGCCTGCTGTGAGAGGAATATACTACCTAGTGAACTACTATGTGTGGGCCCAGGCACCAGCCGCCGTGTCGCCATTCCCCCCAGCGCCCGCTGGGAGGAATATACTACCTAGTGACTACTATGTGTGGGCCCAGGCACCAGCCGCCGTGTCGCCATTCCCCCCAGCGCCCGCTGGGAGGAATATACTACCTAGTGAACTACTATGTGTGGGCCCAGGCACCAGCCGCCGTGTCGCCATTCCCCCCAGCGCCCGCTGGGAGGAATATACTACCTAGTGACTACTATGTGTGGGCCCAAGCATCAGCTGCTGTGTCGCCATTCCCCCCAGCGCCCGCTGAGAGGAATATACTACCTAGTGACTACTATGTGTGGGCCCAAGCATCAGCTGCTGTGTCGCCATTCCCCCCAGCGCCCGCTGAGGGGAACATACTACCTAGTGAACTACTATGTGTGGGCCCAAGCACCAGCAGCGCCATCCCCCCCAGCGCCCGCTGAGGGGAACATACTACCTAGAGAATGCAGATGCAAGCATGATGAATTGGTACATACTTAACCCCAGCACACCACCTGATATGCAATTCAGAGTTATGTAGCAAGTGGATACGATTTTAAATACTAAATGCAGGAACTTATGAGCTTTGAGCAGACAGGATGACTTTCTCGTGAAGTCCTTAGCATTGCAGAAAAGCACACCACCTGATCTGCAGTACAGAGTTATGCAGCAATTGGATGCAATCTTTCAATATGAAATGCAGGAACTCATGAGCTTTGAGCAGCCAGGATGACTTTCTCGTGAAGTCTCATTAGCGTTGCAGAAAAGCACACCACCTGATATGCATTACAGAGTTATGTAGCAAGTGGATACGATTTTTTAAATACTAAATGCAGGAACTCATGAGCTTTGAGCAGACTGGATGACTTTCTCATGAAGTCTCCTTAGCGTTGATGAGCAGAAAAGCACACCACCTGATATGCAGTACGGAGTTATGCAGCAATTGGATGCAATCTTTAAATGTCAAATGCAGGAACTCATGAGCTTTGAGCAGACTGGATGACTTTCTTGTGAAGTCTCCTTAGCGTTGATGTGTAGAAAAGGACCAGCGCGCCAGGGATTGCAGTGTGGAGGTAGGCAGATGAAGCGATGCTGTCATGGTTACACCAGTCCTCAGGAAGTGAGGGGAATAGTGTCCAGGAGGCAGGCCACAGCTCAACAGAAAACTTGCAGATTGAAGAGAACCAGGATCTCATCATAGGTTTGTGACCGTTGATGAACCAGGGGATGATGGTTGAGAAGGGGAACGATGATGCAGATAATTCGTCATAGAAGAGAAAGGACAAAAAATTTTTTAGTTTTGCAATTTGATATGAGTGCATTGGTGAGATCTGTCAGATTTGAGTGCTTCAAGGATAAGGCATACATGTCCTTTCTATTTTCAAATCAGAAAAGGTGAGATCATACTGAGGATTAAAAGAGACCTGGTTCAGAGCAAGCATCACTACTGGGTAAAGCTCATAGAGGGCAGTGGATTTAGGATCCTTGAGGGTCAGTATTTTGTTCGCCAGACATCTACAAACCACTCGTTATAGAAACCCCCAAAATCAACAGATGGAGCAGCGTCAGTATAAAGCTGGAGAGAATCTAAAGACTCGACATAGTCAAAGAAAGAAATGCTATTCCATTCATTGCAGAGCAAAGACCAAACTGCAGGTCTGAACAACAGCCTTCATTAAAACTGCTCTGTCTTTTGGACTGTGGCTGGCAGAGCAAAGCAAAGGTAGTTTTCACATGTACAGAATTCAGCATTGAGCCTCATAAGGATGTAAAGTGCTAAGGCTACTAAGACAGCAAAAGGTTACTTAACAGAGAAATAACTCTGAATGCCACTTAATGCCAAAAGATGCTACCGAGATGAGTGGAGTGGAATGACTTGAAGGCATCTGTATTGTCTGCTTCCCCCAGCCATGCACCAGCCCCATCTGATTAATGATTGCACAGCATTATCTACAGAAGCACAGTATAAAGACAATGATTCAGGTGGAATTAGGCTGTTTGCTTCGGACTGAGATATCCTGAGGAGCTGAGAGATGTGAGATATTTTAGAGTGAATGTTCCTTGTCAAGACCCCCATAGGGCTCACCCTGAAATAGAGAAGGGGGATTTTGAGAAAGGACCAACCATGCAGCCTTTGAAACTTCTTTTGATGGAGCCTGTCCTCTATTTCTGGATCTAGCAGGGCTGACTGAAGATTTTCAGACAGGGGTTAATTATTTATTTAATTATTCAATTATTATTATTATTATTATTATTATTATTATTATTATTATTATTATTATTAAGTGATATGTTTTTTATTTTATTTTATTTTATTTCTAATATACATTTTATGTATTAATTTATTTTAAATTAATTAATTAATTTATTTATTTTAAACTTTATTTAACCAGGTTGGTCCCATTGAGATCAGCAAATCTGCAGCAAACACAGACTCAACAGTACAAATAAGAGAGAAAAACAATAAAAGCCATCAGTTAAAGCTGTGACATTCAGAACTCTGTATTCCAGAGCTTTCATTGCAGATTTAAAAACATTCAGAGATGCTGAGCTCTGCCACTTAAATTCAGTCTGCAGATTATTCCATGCAGAAGGTGCAGAGAAGCTAAAAGCCCCTTTCCCAGATCAGTTCGGACTTTGGTAACAGCAAACTGCATAAAGCTCAATGATCTCAGGTTATGTAATCCATCCATCAAGATTAATGAGGACAGATAGTCAGCAATTTTATCAACAATGGCTTTGTAAATGAACACATACCAGTGCCCACGTCCACGTGCAATTAAGGAAGTCCAACTGACTTTAGAGTATAAGTTCAGTGATGAGTCAGAAATCCACAGTTTGTGATAATTGTCAGAGCTCCATGATAAACACTGTCCAACATTTAAAGACTGAGCAGAGGCACTCATGTATAAAACATCAGCATATCAAGAGAGGTAAATTTAGACTTAATAATTCTCTTTTTAACAAAAGAGAAACAGGACTTGTTTCTGTAATAATAACCAAGTAAAACCTTCAGCTTTTTAGCAGCATGCTGATTATGCTCTTTAAAAGCCATATTCCCTTAAAAGAGAACCAAAAGACCTGACTTATAGCTAAGTAGGTGACAAATTCCTCTCTGCATTGTGGATTTACTTAACAATGGTGTCTCGAAACACCACAGGCCTCTTTAAATTCTGCCAGAGTAAGGAACTTGAACATTCTTGGATCACTATCCTTAGCTTTACCTTTGCCTTTGTGCTGTAAAATTATTAATTGTTAATTCTGATTATACCTCTATCTCATTCAGAGTCTCACTTTACTTAATTGTTACTTATTTCTTTCGTAAGGAAGTTGATATTGCTAAAAGGAACTGCATGTTACAACCCCTCTCTTTTCATTTGTTGTATTTATTCTATTGTACTTTATTTTAACTCTGCTTTGTTTTAGTTTAGTTAAATTAATGCTCCTTTATCTAATGTCTTAATCAGATATTTCCACTGCTATAGTGTGTATGAGAGCAACTAAAACGACCGAATTCCCCTTGGGGATTAATAAATATTACTGAGTCTGACTTAGAACTACTGGAAAGTCTTCACACCTCGTACTGTATTTTTTGTATGCAGATTCAGAACCATACAACAGATTCTTCACCAAAATAATATTATGACCTGTTGAGATAAGAGCAAAGTTTCATAAATTACTTTAAATAATTATGTACTAGGGTATATGATTAACCATAACATCTCAGATGAATGAATAAAATAGATAAAATATGATTAAAATAATGATACGAGCAGATGATCTAACATACCCTGAAGAAGACATAATTCAATCATTGTGTCAAATGTTAAAGATTACGGAATGAGATTACCCGAGCAGATTTGATTCCTTAGAGAACCAGGAATGGCAGCAGCAGGCTGGAGCTGAGAACCCGTGGCAGGAATGGAACTGCAAATCCCAGGGTCCTTTGCGGTATGCCGTCAACCGGGATGCAACAGGTGTCGGGCGTAGCTATGGAGACGGGAGAGGGACCCAGGCGGCTCACATGGCGTGGCGTTGTTTCAACGGTGTTCTGCGCTGATTTCACTTCGTGCAGACAGGGCCGACACGTCTGTGGAGAAGCTGGAATCTGGCTGCTTTGCTTGGGAGGCAGCGCCGGGCTCCAGCTCAGGAGGGACGATGGCAGTGCGCTTTACCTGGCGCATACCTTCCCTCCGGAAGGAATCTGGAGTTCTGCTGGATCATCAAACAATCGGAAACGTCTTCGTGGCTGAAGCCGGCTGGCGCGGTGATGTTACGGGCGTAGAGCTCTTCCAAGAGGCGGCGCACGGATCATCCGGAGGGTTGTTTGCGGATGTGCGGGAGATCCGGCGAGGACGAACGGGTCCGATTCACTCGCGAACCGAACTTCAGGGACTGAATCTGGGGTTTCAGGATTAAGCCCAGTGCCCTCCCATGACCGCTGAGACTCACTCACTGAATCGGAGACGACGAGAGACATCAGGATCACCGGAGCAAAAGGTATGATGACAAACGCATGAGAGAGCAGCTGAAAGAACACGCAGCAAATCAGTGTCTGGCAGCATAGACGTTTGCCGAGCAGAGGGAGAGATGGGTAAACTCCCAGTTTAAATACACCGCCAAATTGAGAGGTGGAGAGTGTGATTGGAGGATTGATGTAAGGAGTGTGACGTATGATATGTGAATGTGACATGTGAATAGCAGCGCTGCTCGAGTTGTCTGCCTGAACTAGCTCGCAGGCTTCGCTTCATTAATTACCGGATTTATAATTAATTAATCTAATTAATCGCATTTTAATCTCATATCTGCTTAAAGTACCGAAATAAAGAATTTGAATTCTAGGATATTATAAAATTGTAGTGCATGACTAATCAAATGAATACACTAAGATGTGAAGATTTGTAAATCCACATTTTTAGTGGTGACAGAATAAAACCAAAGTCAGGGCAACTTGTCCAGAAAATTCTAAGCTCAATCAGGCAACTCAAATTACACTTTAAGTGTGTTTCATAAATCAAATTCAAAGTAAGAAAAAGGTCGAGGACATCCAGCAAACCAATTAGGCCTGATGCATTATAGAATGTAGTACAAATATAGATAAATAAATCCAAAAATAAAATAAGACTAAGTCTTAAATATGCCATTCCTCTTGTCACCTGGGCTTTGTTTGGTTTGACTAGAGACGCATGTGTGAAGTGACGTGCCACTGCCATGTACGGGTCCTCCAGCTGGCCAATATTAAAATGTTTGTGTGCTATGATTAATCGCGATTAATTTTTTTAACGCATTAATTTGCGGTGTAATTAATTAATCTAATTAATGCACTAAAGTGACAGCCCTAAAAAAACATGTCTGAATGACTTCTCGCCTTCAATATTTATGATCCGCATCTTAGATGATTTAGAATATGGGTTTCTCATCCACCTTATGGATATCTTGTACCTACGTATCTCACAAAAGTGATTACACCCCTCACATTTCAGCAAATATTGTACTATGTCTTTTCATAGGACAGCACTGACGAAATGACACTGATCAAATTTAGTGAGTGTCCAGCTTGTATAACAGTGTAATTGTACTGTCCAAGCAAAATAAGTAAGACACACAACCATTAATGTCTAAACTCCTGGCAACAAAAGTGAGTACACCCCTTAGTGAAAGTGTCCAAATTAGGCCCACGGTGTCAATATTTTGTGACATTATTTCAGTTCAAGGGTTGCCAATGGAATCCTTTTCTACTTCTTCATGATGACATCAGAGAGCTGGTGGATGTAGAGACCCTGCGTTCCTCCACCTTCCTTTTGAGGACACCCCACAGATGCTCAATAGGGTTTAGGTCTGGAGACATGCTTGGCCAGTCCACCACCTTTACCCTCAGCTTCTTTAGCAAGGCAGTGGTCGTCTTGGAGGTGTGTTTTGGGGTCATTATTATGTTGGACTCTGCCTTGCCGCCCAGTTTCCAAAGGGAGGGGATCATGCTCTGCATCAGTATGTCACAGTACATGTTCCCTCAATGAAGTGCAGTTCTCCATGAGTGCAGCACTCATGGAGCCCCAGGCCAAAGCACTCCCACCACCATGCTTTACTGTAAGGAAAACACACTTTTCTTTGTACTCATTGCCTGGTTGCCACCACACATGGTTGACACCATCTGAACCAAATAAGTTCATCTTGGTATTTTCAGACCACTTGATATTTTTTCCAATAATCCATGTCCTTGGTCTGCTTGTCTTCAGTAAATGGTTTGTGGACTTTCTTGTGCATCATCTTTAGAAGAGGCTTCTTTCTGGGACGACAGTCATGCAGACCAATTTGATGCAGTGTGCTGCGTATGGTCTGAGCACTGACAGGCTGAACCCCTTCCCCTTCCTGATTATTTTGGTATTTGCCATAATTATATTGTCTGGGCTCATTTTGCGCTCAAATTTGTAAAAATCTGCTAACATTCTGTTCTCCTATTTTGTATTTCTAACTTGAAACAACGCATAAGAGCCTCAATATCAATAAATTCAACATGTATGTTTTACTATAATATTTGTGTTAATAGTTATTTTCAGTTGTGTCTAGACTATTTTCACAATTTCTGTCTTTATTACCATCACCAGTCTTTATATCACATGTTCATCTTTGTCCTCAATTCCATCATTTCAAGACTTCAGAATAAACTCAGAATTATAACAAATTACAAAGGGGCAACCTCAAATAAATTTAGAGTCAGAAGAAAAAAATATGATGACAGATTTATGATTGGCCCAAGGATCTGTCACCACCTTCAACTCTTACTTTTGCCCCTTTGTCTCTCCCCACCTCCATTCCTTTGCCCTCACCCCCAACTCAGCTTCCGTGGATGTTTCAACATGAGGATGGTTCTGCTCAAGATTTCCCACTGCTAAGCAAACTGCTCTGCACTTTGCTGTATATATATGCATAAATGTGAATCTATAAAATGAAGAGTATGGCTTTAGTCTTCTCTATTATAAAGAACCTTGAGATAACACGTTATTACATGACCCCATTCAGTGTAACAATAGATTGAGGAAACATAGAGCACAATGAGATCTTTGGAAATCAATCAGAAGTTTATGTTCCTAAGATGTTTCAGTTTTGCAGTTTGTATTTTATACTTGTATCATTTTTACATGTGTTACTTATGCATGACCTTACACACATATACAGTCATGGAAAAAATTATTAGACCACCCTTGTTTTCTTCAATTTCTTGATCATTCTAATATCTGGTAATTATTATTATAAACGTATAATACAATGAACACAACAAAAAATGCAGCTGGTCACATAATACTTTATGTCCTATTTGACATTCTTAAGCTTAATTGATTCCCAGGGTATATAAGAGGCCATTTCATGTCACAAGCAGCACTGCACATGCAAAGGCCTAGAGTGGTTTCCTGCTTACATTCAAGCCGTAGCACAACTCAGAAGTTGTCAGCTCTCACATAATGCCTAAAACAAAAGAATTATGTGAAGCCACAAAGGCAGCCATCTTGGCACTGCTGGAAATTGGCATGAGTGAGAGACAGGTAGCGAAAAACTGAAGATCTCCAAGACAGCCGTTCATTACAACAAAAAAAACAAGCTGAACATGGCACTACCAAATTGCTACCTGGCCGTGGCAGGAAACGTCTTTCTACCCCACGAGATGACCGTGCACTCATCCGTTCCTGTGTCAGGAATCGCCGTCAGACCTCCAGGGACCTTAAAAATGAGTGCGCACTGTCGAGAAATGTGACTTGTTCAGCAAGGACAGTTCGAACCGACTTGTTGAAGCTGGTTTGAAGTCACACAGAGCACGCAAGAAGCCCTTCATCAATGAAAGGCAGAGGAAGGCCCGGTTACTCTTTGCTCGAGACCACAAGGATTGGACTGTTGATGATTGGGCTAAGGTTCTCTTCAGTGATGAATCCAATTTTGAATTGATGCCCACTCCAGCCAACTTACTGGTTAGGAGGAAGCCTGGAGAAGCTTACAACCCAGACTGTCTTGCCCTACAGTAAAACATGGGGGTGGATCAGTCATGATCTGGGGTTGTTTCAGTCTGAGTGGAACAGGGCAAATGCAATTGTGTGAAGGCCGAATGAACCAGGTCATGTACAGGACTACCCTTGAAAACAGTCTTCTTCCATCAGCTGGAAAACTCTTTCCTGCCTCGAATGACTGGATTTTCCAACAAGACAATGCCCCTTGCCACACGGCAAGGTCAGTTAAAGCCTGGATGGAGAACCACAACATTCGCACCATGCCTTGGCTTGCTCAATCACCAGATCTTAATCCAATTGAAAACCTGTGGAAAGTCATCAAACTCAAAATGGAGAACCACAAGCCCAAAAACAAAGAAAATTTGTTTGAATTTGTCCAACAGGAATGGGCTGCTGTGACAGCAGAACAATGTCAGAAGCTGGTGGAGAGCATGCCAAGACGCATGGCTGCAGTCATCAAAAACAATGGTTATGCAATCAAGTATTAACTCTTGTGTGTATCATGTGTTTAATGCAAACAGAAAAGAAAACATGGAATGCTTAAAAGTAGTGTTTTTGGCGGTACAATGCCATAGCTATTGATGTAAGAATTTAAGTAATTTTGGTTATTATCAAGAAAACCATGGAAAATGAATAGTTCTTAGTTCTTAAATTAAACTCTCATGAGCTATTTTTGTTGCTATCATTATAATTGTCCAAACAAATGTACCTTTAGTTGAGCCAGGCATTAAAATTAACAAGAAATTGAAGAAAACAAGGGTGGTCTAATAATTTTTTCCATGACTGTATATATATATGTATATATGCATGTGTATATATATATATATATATATGTATATATGCATGTGTATATATATATATATATATATATATATATATGTGTGTGTGTGTGTATATATATATATATGTGTGTGTGTATATATATGTATGTATATATATATGTATATATATATTTATATATATATATATATATATATATATATATATATATATATACATATATATGTGTATATATATAAATATATATATATATATATATACATATATATATATATATATATTTTTTTTTTTACCTGTTTTTAAAAGTAGTTCTTATTCTCGTCGTGTTTTTACTCCTTCCTCTGCCAGCCAGTTTTCTGAGCTTTTTACCACTGCTTCTTTAACTGCTTTTAGCCCAGATTTTAACACAGATGAGCTGGTCTCCAATTTTAACCTCATTTCCAAAACCACTCTGGATTCTGTTGCCCCATACAAGACCAAAAGTTCTTTTAAAACACCCCAACCTTGGTTGAACCACACAACTGAAGAACTAAAAAGGACCTACAGACGGTATGAAAGGAAGTGGAAAAAATCTGGTCTTAATGTTTTTTATGAGCTTTGGAAAGATGCCATGAAAAGCTATAATAAAGCAATTAAAGAAGCAAGGGCATCATTTTACTCAAATCTTATTTTATCCAATCAGTCGAACCCCAGAATTTTATTTAAAGTTTTAGATTCGGTCACTAACCCCACCCCTTCTCATTTTATCGATGCCTCACGGGAGACATGTAAGTCTTTTTTAACATATTTTATCCAAAAAATCAAAGATATTAGACAACAGTCACCACGGACAGTGTTTTTAACTCCCAAAGACAAATTGGCTCTAATTTTAGTAGTTTTTACCCAGTTTCACTGCAAAACTTATTAGATATTTTATCACATATGAACCCAACTACTTGCATCCTTGACACCATCCCCACTAAGTTTCTCAAAGAAGTTTTAATCACGGTTGGACCCAGTATTTTAACTATTGTAAATAGCTCCCTTTTAACTGGTCATTTTCCATCTGCTTTTAAACATGCTGTGGTCCAACCTCTTTTAAAGAAACCCAACCTTAACCCCTCCATTCTCAGTAATTTTAGGCCTATTTCTAAACTACCGTTTTTATCTAAAGTTTTAGAGAAAGTAGTTTTAACACAGCTTTTAGAGTTCATGAATCAAAACAGCATCTTTGAGAAATTTCAGTTTGGTTTTAGAGCTTTGCACAGCACAGAAACAGCCCTCCTCAAGGTGACAAATGACCTTCTTTTAGCTGCTGACAGAGGAGAGAGCTCAATTTTAATTCTTTTAGACTTAACCTCAGCATTTGACACTGTAGATCATGCCATTTTAATGCATCGCCTTGAGACTTGGGTTGGTGTCAGGGGTACTGCTCTTAGTTAGTTTTATTCTTACCTTTTAGACAGAACCTTTGCGGTCACCATAGGTAACCACTCCTCCTCCACCCGTTGTATTACCTGTGGTGTACCGCAAGTTTCTATTTTAGGTCTGCTTTTATTCTCTATTTATATGCTCCCACTTGGTGAAGTCATCCATCGTCATAATCTGTCTTTCCACTGCTATGCAGATGACACACAGATATACCTTCCGCTGAGACCTGGTGACCCAAACTGCCTAGCTGCTGTTTTTAACTGTCTTAAGGATGTCAAAAGTTGGATGGCCCAGAGTTTTTTGCAGTTAAATGAATCAAAATCAGAAATTATACTATTTAATTACCCAAACCCAAATACCACCCAGATCACCAGCACCCTCGGCCCATACTCTGCTAACATCACACCATCTGCCAGAAATCTAGGAGTAATTTTTGATTCAAACCTCACTTTCGAACATCACATCAAGAAAACAGCACAGTCATGTTTCATTCAGATCCGGTCCATCTCAAAAATCAAATCCATCCTTCCCCCTGCCGATTTAGAAAAAGTAGTTCACGCACTCATCTTCTCCAGATTAGATTATTGCAACTCCCTCCTCTCTGGTATCTCCCACAAATTACTCTCCCGCCTCCAACTGGTCCAGAACGCAGCAGCTAGGCTTTTAACTGGTTTTAACAGACAACATCACATCACCCCTGTTCTTGCTTCTCTCCACTGGCTCCCTGTCCACTTTCGTATTGATTTCAAGATTTTACTGATCACTTTTAAAGCCCTTACTGGGCAGGCTCCAACCTACATATCCGAATTATTAACTTCTTATGAGCCAGCCCGCAGCCTTAGATCCTCGGGTGGGGGCCTGTTGGCTGTTCCGAAGTCGAAGCTGAAGACTAAAGGTGATCGTGCATTCTCTGTCAGAGCTCCTCGGCTTTGGAACGCCCTGCCCGAGGAGATAAGGCGAGCCGAATCAGTGACATCTTTTAAATCACATCTTAAAACCCACTTTTATAGGCTTGCTTTTACTTGATTTTCTTCCTCTTTTACTATTGTTATTATTACTATTATTATATTGTTATTATTATTATTATTACTATTATTTTATTTTATTTTTTTTATTTTTGTTATTATTATTATTTACTCTTTTAACTTACTTGTTTTATCTACTGCTTTTATCAGTCTTACGGTTTCTCATTATTTTATTCCTGTTTTTACTTTCTTATCTTGTTCTGACATACTCAGTTTCTATTATCATTATTTTATTTCACTTCATTTTATGTATTTATTTATTATTAGTTTTTATTATTAGTATTTTAGTTTTCTATTTTCCCTTTTTACCAGTCTTCTATCTGCCCTCTTATTTTAAATCTTCCTGATGTGATGTTGTCAACTTTTAACAGTATTGAACTAATCCATGTATCTGGAAATCTATTATCTGCCTGCTGTCTGATTATCTCCTTGTCACTATGCATTTTACCAGCTGTTCAGTCCGACCAGTTTATAATATTTCTCCCATTTTGTTGCTTTAGTCACATGACCCTCTGTGCCTCTTCCTTTGACTCCCGTGGTCTATGATAAACTGATTGTTGATTTTTTTTCTGCCTTTGTTCTGTCTGTTAAAGCACTTTGTAAACTGCTGTTTTTAAAGGTGCTATATAAATAAAGTTCTTATTTTATATATATATATATATATATATATATATATATATATATATATATATCTATATATATATATATATATATATATATATATATAGATAGATAGATATATAGATAGATAGATATATAGATAGATATATATACATATATATATGTATATATGTGTATATATATATATATATATATATATATATATATATATATATATATATATATATATATATATATATATATATATATATATATATATATATATATATATATATATATATATATATATATATATATATATATATATATATATATATATATATATATATATAAAGTGTTTTTTTCCCCCAAAACTTTGTCCATACATATGTTGTACCATATCTAAGGTACATATATCTTCTACAGTGCAGTCAATATTCATATTTTAATTTCTGCCTGTTCTTGAAAAGTTTTTTCTACTCCCAAAATGTGTCACAACCGAAACATAGCAACACACTGCAACAATAGATTATATTAATCTGTTCATATTGTACTTCCATGCCCCCTCTTAAGAATATTTTTACAAATTTTTCTTGAAGGGTTTTACAACATTTACTTTGAAGGCCAGCATTAGCCTACTCAATCTTCACAACGCATCTACTGTAACATTAAAAAGTAGTTTGAGCAGTTAAAGCAGTTTTTTCTGTCACGAATAAACAATGATTTTTTTTTTTTACACATTAAACATTCCTGAATGTATTGACTTCTACCAAACAGTTGAGCTGGGAGTTAGAGGGTCAAACATGAGTTATAATAATTATTGAACATTCTGAAGATATTGCTTTTAAAGGTGCTATGAGGAGAATCTATTACTGGCGACACTAAGACTCTGCTACCCATGAGCACACGCGGTGACTGTCGTAATGCTGCGTTCCAGTAACCTCAGAACTAGGAGTGACATCATCTCTGACTTATCGGCGTTCCAGTTGAAATCAGAAAAAAACATGCCGATCTACCAGGCTATTGTTAGCTGTTGTTAGCATGCCCTGTGTTGTTGTATGAAGAACGTGATTATCACTATGGCAACATTTTTGTAAATATAAGTCTAACAATACTATGGCTGCGGTCGAATAGTCACCTCCTAAGTCCTTTCCTATCTACTTTTCCTTAACCCTGATGGAAAACGTCATGAAGTTAAGGAAAGGAGAAAGGAGAATTCAGAAGGACTTAGGAAAGGAATATTGCCATACAGAGAGAATCCGACTACACTTTCACTACGCTTCGTCATCATGTGACGGCGAATGTTACTGCTGCGGTGAAACTGCAATTTTCTGAAGGTGGACTACAAAAGATGCATCATTGAAGTGCTCATTTATCATGACAATGTTGTTCCTTTGGACAACATTGAACATAATAACCTGGTAAAAATTGCATCTGCATAACCGATGTTGGAAGTGAGGATTTAAATAAATCTGTCCTCTCATTATCAACATGAACACCAATCAGTGCATGAAAATAAATTAACTGAAGGAAAGAAAGGCAGAAATTGTTAAGACCGCAATCTAATGGTGTACACATTATTAATATTGAACCAAGTTTAAAACATAATCAACATCAAATGTCTCATATCCTGCTCTCTTCAGAGAATCAGACTGCTGGAAAGTTAAGGCAGGTTTTGGTAAACTTTAGAAAGGATGAACAGCAGTGGTAACTCAACATGGTCTGAGGGATTTGTTCGTCATTATTCCTTTGAATTCGGAAGCAGTCAGAATACGCACTGTTTATAAAAGTTGTTGCCGCGGTGAATTGTGGGACAGAATAATCTCCTCTCCTTTCATAAAGGATGGTCCGGTGTGTCCTATGCTAAAGGAGAAAATAAAGGAAGCATTGAGCCACCTTTTCTATGCATTTGAACTATTCGAGCAGCTCTAATCACGGTTCATCCGGTTCATTTCACTCCGCTAGGAACCTTCCTAAGCAAAAATGACTTTTCGACCGCAGCCCCTGTATACAGCTGATCCCGAGCAACACACCCCAGTCAGAAGTGCAAATAAATTTATTATTACAGGAGCTAAATAACTGTTCACACTGGGGGCATCCATCTTCCATTGTCAACTCGGGGGTGGCGAGGTTTCACTGAGTTCCCAGCAGGAAATTTCCACTTCGGGGGACGTTTCAGTTGTAGTCTCCTACTCCAAAATCAGAAATTCCAACTTCTGACTACAACTGGAACGCACCACAAGCCAAAGCGTGTGTTTGTTGTGATGCTAAATGAATGAAACTCGGACCTTCCTCAGAACTCTGCATTGCTCTGCATTGCTTTACAACTTCTTTTTTCAACAACTTACAGGATGCAAAGTGACGAGGTAATGTATCTCTTTCTAGTTACGTAGCGGTAGTTTTTGATGTGTGACAACAAGCAATTTTTGGAAAACTTAGTATCGTAGTTTTGTAGCTGGCCATATATCACTACTTACAGCCCAGTGCTCTAAGACGTGTTAGAATAATATACATTTGTGGGGTGCTGGTTTGGCGGAGTGGTTAGCACCCCATGTACTTGCTTCTGCCGGTCCGGGTTCGAATCCCACCTGTGACCAGTCTGCAGAGTGTCTTCCCCTACTCTCTCACCCCCTTTCACAAGCCTATCCACTGTCTCTCTCCTATCAATAAAGGCACAAAATGCCCAAAAATATACATTTAAAAAAAAAAAGAATAATATACATTTGCTCTAGTTTTATTTGTCTTGTTCCTGAAGTTGAGTATCCAGGCCAATCCAGCCCTGTCCGACCCGACCGGCAGGCTAAGGAATAGCATTTATAGATAACCAATTTTGATGCTCTAAAACTCATCTTAAAGTGTGTATTTCCATCAGGCATATACCTAAAAGTGAGACTTTTTGTTATTATTTAGAAACTCCTCACAGTCTCTTTAAAACATCTTTTTTTGAAAAATACACACACCAGAAAGTGTTATGCAAGAACTTAAATGAACTTAAAACAAACAACTTCTTAAGAATAACGTGGTCGACACCCTTGGGCTAAAAGTCTAGTTTTCAAATATTTTGTTTTGCCATATTGGTGTTTTGTTCATTTCTTCCTGTTGCTTTCTCCTGATGCTTTATAATATAAAACATGAATCAGCATTATCTACATGTTTTAAGAGGTAATAATGATCAAACATCGACTTAAGTGAGTGGACCATTACATGTTGTCACAACCGAAACTCTACCATCTGTTTCGGTGTGACAATTTTAGCTAATTTTAGCTAATAACTAAAAAATGCTACAAAGCACATGGCCAGCAAATGGATGTTTGAACAGGTGTACACCCATAAAAACATAATGTGTTGCATTAAACCTCCAAAAGTTTACCTAATTGCAGAGAATATGTGTTTGGTAGTGACAGTTAAAAATGTTCCCGACAGATTTTCAGATTTTGGAACACATTTACTCCAAACTGATGAGAGATAACTACTCACCATGATGCCATGAGGTAGAGGGATGCTGAGTCTCTGCCTGATCAAAAATGCAGGGGTGTGGCTAAAAACCAGGCTCAACCTATGTGGTAAAACTATCTGTGTTTCGGGTGTGACATGAAAGCGTGGGACAACATTTTTTGAATGATCTTTTTAAATTAAAAAAATAAACCAACAATACATCCAAATCTTTTCAATGCTGTTTAAAAGAAATCAACAAGATAATTTAAAAAACATCATTGAAAAAAAATACAAAATTGTTTTAAGTATTATTTTCATAGGTCAAACTTTAGGGCTTAGGGGTTGGGACAACCACTTCCCAATAGAAAGTACACTATAAATGATGATTTTGTATATATTTAGCTTATTACTACCTATTTGCTGTCTTGTGTTGTGTGTTGTACATCATAACAGAATCTTAGTAAATATGTTAAGTCTGAATTCTTAATTGTTTTGTTACATAGATTTTTAGTGTGGGACCACAGTTTGGACAAATTCGGTGGAATGACCCATATATATATATCTATATCTATATCTATATCTATATCTATCTATATATATATATATATATACATATATATATATGTATATATATATATCTATATATATATATATATATATATATATATACAGACATGGACAATGTCCATTGTCTGCTCCTCATCTAAGGTTATCTAAGGTTATCTAAGGGTTAACCTTAGATACCAGATCCCGTCGGTGGGATCAAAATTCCACTATGTTTAAATGAGTGGCATTTACAAACTATTGTCGTATTCAGAAAAGGAAAACACTAGCGTAATCAATAGATCTTCAAGTTTTACGAGGGTACCTGAGTGTATTACATGTAACGTTGGCAACATATTCAAAAAAACTGAAGAAAACGGTCCAATTTCATGAGATTTCATCAATTTTCAAGGCTTCTTAGAAAAGTAACCCTTTGCTCCAGCAAAATTTTATTTAAAAAAAAAAAAAACACTGTTCTGTTCAAAAAATTTGTAGAATTGTCATCCCACTGTCTTACAGGTTCATACTCCTGCTTAGAGCCGTTCAGCACACCTGCTGTCAGTGCCTTGAAGACCTGTTACAGGGCAATCTTTTCCCAGCAAATTTCCATTTTTACAAAGGAAAGAGTGCTTAACATATAGGGCTCTAATTTCGTAGACCAGGCGCAAGCGCAGGCGCATCTGCCCTGCGCCGGCCTTCGCCGCGTGGACAGGGTGTAACCAGCGCACTTTGCAAGTTTCCTGCAGTGCCAAGAGAGGCGCACTCTAGGAGCAGAGAGGAGCAGAGAGGCGAAGAGAGGCGCATCCACGACTTCATCTCTGCCCCTCCGCGCAAATGCCAGAGAAGGAGGAGAAAAGGCGTGAGTGGGTTTAACACAGCCGAGGGTTGTCTTCACCAATCAAATAACCACCTCTCCTTGCCTTTAAATGCGCTGCGGCCGAGGCGCAGCGTCTGATTGGTTTGAATAATCCGCGGAAACAGTGTGCTGGAAAGACCTGGTAGCAGAGACGGTCAGAGCCGCTGTCCCTTCAGCAGGAGAAGGAACAGCGGGGTGCGCATCGGAGGCTACGAAGCGCATCACCGTGTGGGCCTGCTCCCAGGACAGATGTAATCTGTTCCTTTGTCATTAAAAGGAGTCCAAAATTAAGAGACAGTTACACAGCAGCTGGCTTATCCAATCATAATGCCTTTGATCCACCTGCACTCCTGGTTTGTCATCACCAAATAGCAGAGCTTTTAGTGATATACTGTATACTCTCCCGGTGTCTCCGCCTCATCCTCCTTGCAATAATGTACTCCATCTTTTTAGATCACGTTAAAAATAAAGACAAAAACAGAGAAATATAGGAAATCACAGGTAAATCCTGAGTGACATACATTTAATTTATCTCCTTTTTCTTCATCTTTTTTCTCCCTCTTTTCTTTGAATTTAATGAAATGAGAGAAGCCAGATATATACTCAGTATCAGATGTTAAGGCTGTTTATTGTTGACTTGTAAGATGTGCATCAAACTTCCAGCTGCCATCAGGTTAAGTTTCCATTATGACAAACGGCTTTAATCCGACATCAGATGTGACGGGACAGTTAATATACAAATGTATATGCTGGTTCAGACTGTTACATTAAATAGTGATTGCTGTGATTGTTTATTGCATTAAAATGTCCATGACACTCTGGAAACCTGCCTCTGAGGCTTTGTTGAAGTGTGCGCACATATGCGCCTGTCACCAAATTACAGCTGCGGAGGGTGCATTTCACTTGCGCCAAGAATAGACCAGGTTGGAGCTGGCGAGCTTTCAGCGCACTTTCTGCACTGTTTTTGGCACGAATTTGTCACTGCACCAACATTAATCTGCTGACACCTCCCCCTGGTGAGCCGTCACACCCATCTCTGCACAGACGGTCTACCAAATTGTCAAATTAATGCAGCCAGTCTTCGGGCAGAAATGCGCTTCTTGAGGTGCATGTTTATTTAAATGCTGCTTGCATGGCGTCGCCTGTGCTCGCCAAAGGCTAATTAGGGCCCATAGCCTCTACAGTGTAGACTGTAAATTATTAATATTAATATTAGTAATTTAATAACACTAATAAATATTTAGATTCTTCTTATCTTACTTTTCTTATTTTCTTTCCTTCTTATTTTTCTTATTTCAATTTTATTTTTTCTAATGATTTTTAACTTGTTAATTTTGTTACACCGTATGTAGAGGTAATTGAGTTACATCATTCAATAGCCAGGCTTGTTCTGAATCTATAGAGGTGCTAGGCTTTATATTGCAGAGAAAAATTAGACCACAGTGAGTAAAAATGTAAGAGAAACGAAAAATGACCAGGAACTGCTTGGGATTCAAAGAAAGAAAAACCTGCATGATCACCGAAATCCCTTGAAACTGACGGAAGTTATAAGAAATAAAAATGAACTGAAAATCAACTAATGACAATCAGACAGTGGTTTTGAATCATGGCTCGACAGAATTCTTAAAAAAAAAATCAATGAGACTGGCCTGGACAAATATAATGGTACCCATAACTCATTGTTTTGTTGCACAACCTTCTGAGGCAACCACTGCAATCATGCAATTTTAAGTTTGAGAGGTATAGTCTCCAGACTGCATGTTTCAGCTCGATCCACAAATGATCAATAGGATTTAGATCGTGGCTCACAGAAGGCCACTTCAGAATAGTCTAGTGTTTTGCTCTGAGCCATTCTTGGGTGTTTTTAGCTGTGTGTTTTGGGTTATTATCCTGTTGGAGGACCCATGACCTGCAACCAGGGATGGGAAAAGTTCTCACATTCTGTACTCAAGTAAAAGTACAAGTACTTGTGAAAACAACAGCTTTGGTAAGAGTAAAATCTCTTATTTTTTTTACTTATTTTTACTCAAGTTAAAAGTACAGGCTCTGAAATGTACTTGCAGAGTAAAAGGAAAAAGTACTTATACTGGATGTTTCTGTGCCAAGCCAACTTTACCACATATCATAATTTGAAGGCTTTGAATTCAAATCTTAAAAGTGGCCCAGGATTGGTTTCCAAACTGATGTGATGCATCATCAAGTAGGTCCAAATCTTGAAATCAAGAATTGTTTTATTCTTCAGAGTCATCCTGGCCAAGACATTTTCTACTTCAGACAATTTTTTAATAGTCTCAACAGTCTGTTACAGTGAAGTTCAAACGTTCAAGTGAAAAACAGAAAAAAACACAGTTAATAATAAAGTGACAGGTGGCTGTGCCTTCTGTAAACACTATACGCAGTCAGTGCATTCTCTTCTGTAAATAATATATGGCTACATGGCTGTAAACAGTTAAGATTATGTAAAAGCCATTTCAAACTTTTTGGAAGAGTTTATATTTAAGGGGACTATGAGGAAAATCTATTATCGGCAACGTCAAGACTCTGCTACCCATGAGCACGCAGGGCGACTGTTGTAATGCTGCGTTCCAGTAACCTCTGAACTGGGAGTGACATCATCTCCGACTTATCGGCCTTCCAGTTGAAGTCGGAAAAAAACATCCTGATCTACCAGGCTATTGTGAGCTGTTGTTAGCACGCCCTGCGTTGTTGTTCACAAATATCACATGAAGAATGTGATTATCTCTATGGCAGCATTTTTGTAAATATAAGTCTAACAATACTATGTATACAGCTGATCTAGAGCGACACACCCCAGTGCAAATAAATTAATTATTACAAGAGCTAAATAACTGTTCACACTGGGGGCATCCATCTTCAATTGTCAACTCGGGGGTGGCAAGGTTTCACCGAGTAGCCAGTAGGAAATTCTGACTTCGGGAGGCGAACCAGTTGCGGTTTCCTACTCGGAACTCAAAATTCCTACTTCTGACTACAACTGGAACGCACCAAAAGACGTCTGCAATCCAAAGCGTGTTTGTTGTTATGCAGCTTGGACCATAACTCTCCATTGCTTAACAACTTATTTTTTCAACAACTTACAGGATGCAAATCGAGGAGGTAATGTATCTCTTTCTAGTAATGTAAAGTTTTTTATGTGTGACAACAAGCAGTTTTTGGAAAACTTATTATCGTAGTTGTAGCCGGCTATATATCGCTACTTACAGCCTGGTGCTCTAAGACGTGTCCGAATAATATACATTTGCTCTAGTTTGAATTGTCTTGTTCCTGAAGTTGAGTATCCAGGCCAGTCCAGCCCTGTACGACCCGACCGGAAGACTAAGGAATAGCATTTATAGATAACCTATTTTGATGCTATAAAACTCTTCTTAAAGTGTGTATTTCGATCAGGCATACATCTAAAAGTGAGACTTTTTTGTAATTACTTGGAAACTCCTCACAGTCCCTTTCAAATAAAGCTTTAATTTAAATGATTGATCATCAGGATACATTTCATTTAGATGTAAGTACTTTTAGTAAGTAACTGGGTTATTTATGTGGATTCATAGATTAAGCTACACCTGTCTGGCAGATGTTGAGTTATGGGTGGAGTTTTAGTTATTTAGGCAGTGGTGTAAAAAGTCCTTGAAACCCATACTTGAGTAAAAGTAAAGATATCTTATATAAAATATACTCAACTAAAAGTGAAAGTCACTCATTAAAAAATCACTTAAGTAAAAGTCTTAAAGTAGCTACTATTAAATGTACTTAAGTATTAAAAGTAAAAGTACAAACAAAGAGAACAGGTACAAATTTTTGTTGCTCTTCCGAGCTTTATTAAAGCTAGGGTTGGCGATTTTGGATAACGAGCATGAATTTGAAAGTAGTATCTCCTCAGGGCTCTGCCAAACGAAACGTCAGCATTCTCCCGCGGTCTCTTGATACGTATGAGCTTGGCTACACGCACCCAGTCTAGGCACGCCGGGAAAATGCACGCGCAGTAGGTGGGCAGAAGAGCAACGGGATTTGATTGGTTTAAAAGCAGGTGTCCTGGCATGATTATTGGTTGGGGTTTTCCCTGTTTTACTCCTACTGTAGATAGCGGATATTTTTCATAATGTTCTTTAAACACATTATGAGTTGATTACCATTGGGTCATAAAGACCATTTTAACCAGTATTACAAAAAGTGTATCTAAATCAAATCGCCAACCCCAGCTTTAAGTTTGACTCTTCCTTCCTCCCTCAGCTCCCTTCACCTCTTACTCCCTCTCTCCGTTCCTCCCTTACGTAAAGTCCACAAAGTTGCGGTTCATCTATAGCAGAAGTTGATTTTCAAAATTGCATGGGTTCAGTCGTGCTCCTCACGGGCTGAATACAAGTCCTGCAATGCTAAACAGTCATTCACAGGCTGCAGAACCAGGCAGAGGTGTGTTCAGCTCGACTGACAGCTTGCAGATGGCAGGGAATGATTTCAGTAGGTCCATATGATCTTATAATGCATCCATGGGGTATTCCCGCAATTGCTAGTGGACGAGGCTGCTTCCATCACGCTGTCGGTTGTTGTCTACACTGACGATCATATGCAGGCTGCGTGCGTGGTCTCACTGAGATGAGTCAAGAGAGTCGGATATTCGCCCGAGAGCATGAACAGTCTGTACGGTCCTCTTCAAAATAAAATGTGAAAATAAGTGTCATTTATATTCACATTTTATTATGTAGCGAGTAACTAAGTTGCCAATTTAAAACTACTGGAGTAAAAGTATCATTTTTTATTATTTGATGTAGTGAAGTAAAAGTAAAAGTTGCAAAAAACATATAAACTCAAGTAAAGTATAGATACTCCTAAAACATACTTAAGTACTGTAACTAAGTACTATTACTTCGTTCCTTTACACCACTGTATTTAGGTCAACCAGCACAGGTGTGGGACAGCCTTTGGCATTGTTCAGGTTGAGAAAAGCTGGACGCAAAATGTTTTTTGACTGTGAAATCGGAACTTTAACCACAGAAGTTTTTGTGTCGATGGAATCTTCATCTGCCAAACAAGTGGACCGTCGACTGTGGATCATTGAGTAATGTAATTATTTGATGAATGAAAGTGGACGTGAGTCAGATCACTTGTCAAGGTCGGATAATTCAGGTGGCTTTCAAAACTGTTAAAGATTAGTCTGCCACTGCAATTATAAGTCAAAAACCAGGGGCGGCTGGCCCATAGTGGGCGATAGTGCATCGCCCTCCTTAATCCACGTGAAAAAAATGAAGAGAAAAGAGTTTATAGTGCCTTGATTGTTCCTGTCTAAGTCTTCATATTATTGTTTAATCAGCTGCCTGACTATCGCTGCGATGTCACTGTCCAACCAGCGGCCCCGCCCCCTTGGGGCGATTTCAGTCAGACTCGAAATCGCCCCAGGCGCTCTCATAGACTTACATGGAGAGACTCTGTTTTCAAATTTTGGACCTCACAATGCATTTCTATGGGCTCAGGGAGGACTTGCCCCAACGTGATACCGTCATACGCACTGATGCCTGCTCGGACCAGACGCACAGCGCGCGCATACGAGAGAGATTCAAAGTTAACGTGAGTGATTTATCGGTGGATTATCAGTATTTTCGGAGTAAATAGTGTACAAGTATTGCAAATAATAGCATTAGTTTAACTCTGGGGTGTTTCCTTGTTGTTCTTTTGTCTAATTTTTGCCGTTTATTTGCCGTTTTGCCGTGTATTCGCCATATTTTTACCGTGTTTTGCCGTATATTCACTGTTACGTGCACATGTTAACATACACAGTAAAACCAAGGACGGGTATAAAAGCAAACTCCAGCTGAGGATCGATAAAAAACTCCTGTCCTAAAAGAACAATAGAAGAGAGCATATTGAGAAATGACAGAGGGAGGAAGGGGGAAGCAGTGAACTGTGCAGTAAAATCCTTCCATGGATGTGAGGACAGCAAACTTGGACCCTGTCTTCATCTGGACAGGAACTGCTTCAGGAACTTATTGTCAATTAAAAACACCTGGACATGGTCTAATATAACAAACTGTAACATGGACACTAAATACAGTAGGCCAACAGAATGTTTGAGTGTATGCTAATATTTTTTTATCATCTCAAAAACATTTGCACATGTTAATTTACAATTTTTATAGAGAAACCTGTTGAAAATTCATATCAGTTTTCTTTTCTTGTAATTACACACTTAGCATTTATTAGATAATTCTGCCAAATACTTGCCAGACTTGTTTACATTTATTTGTTATGAACATAGGGTGGATAAAATTTGTCGAAAGAACATTTCTACGGACATTTAAGACATTTTTTGACAGAGAAAGACCAGGCTGTTATAATTACAGTATTCAAAGAGTTATTTGGGACCACCTAATAAGTAAGTGTGTACTGTGGAACCAAATGTTAGCATTTTAGACATTAACTTGATTTAGCTTTACAAAAATACTGTACAGTATGTACATGTTATGTCTGGTATTGCCATCAACAGGGAAAACAAATCAAACAATGTAATTATAACACTGTAAAGTAAGCTATCTGACTTATATTATTATCAGCTATTGAAGGGGTGATCGTAGCCAGTACCACGTCTGTTGCCCCCCCTGAAAAATTTTTCAGGAGCCGCCACTGTCAAAAACATTGTTGGAAACTGTTGAAAACATATTGGAGTCATGTGTAACGAATGACAGCCATGTTCGGCATCAGCTGGTCTGGATTAGTGGATGAAGCAGAACATTGTGCAATATGGAATAAAGGAAAATGTCTGTGCTTCATGATTGATGATCAAATTCACGCAGTGACTCTCTCGTGTGCATCTGATGTTTCACTGGTTGAATATCTGAAACCTAACTAAACATGACAAAGGACAGCGCTGCTTACAGACATGAGCAGGGATGAAAGGCTGCAGCACAATATCACCGCGAGAAGAACAAAGTAATGGCAGCTCACCTTGAAATCTAATCAAATTCGTTGGGAAAAGACTCAAATAATCAAGAAATAAACTTAGAATGAAATAATTCAATGCACCTTTATAATTTTTCAGGTTGAGAAGAGCTGGACGCAAAACGTTTATTGAACGTGAAATTGGAATTTTACCCACGGTATAAGTTTTTTGTGTTGATGGAATCTTCATCTGCCAAAATAAATGGAACATCAACTGCAGATCTGTGAGTAGCGAAACACAAAGAGTGGGTGGTTAACACACCTTGAGTAGTGTTATTGTAGATACTAGCCATCCTATCTGGACGCTGGCCTCTCCCAGGAGAATATTGAGCACACTGGGCTCATGACTTTAGAATATTCTCTGAGAAATGCACTCTCAGCAGGAGTCAACCTGTCAACAAACATGAATGGCAAGATAAAGTCAAACAACTAACTAATACCGCATATTTTCAAAAGGATGGGCATAAGTGACTACAATGACTTTAGTCTAGATAGTAAGAATCTTGTGCTTTATTTCAGAAGTAAGAGTGTGATTGTATGGCTAGTGGGAAACCTGCTAATAACAAAATAGTACATTTTATTGTGTCCATATGTAAGTAAAACATTCATTGATGAATAATATTACCTCATACAGTCAATCAGTTTTAACAGTGGTACTCACATGGAAATTTTTAGTGCACTGCACACAGTTGTTATGGTGCCTTCTCCTTGTTCTCTCATGATCCTAATAATCCTCTCCATGGCAAAGAAAATAGAATTCCACCTTGTCTCAATTGGCCTCACAAGCTAAAGTTTGCATGTTTCTTGGATGATCTCTGAAGCTGTTCTGGATCTATTGCTCTTGTTCCAGAAACTATGACACTGTAAATGCTGAGTGAGAGAGCTTCTTATTAACTGTTGACACCAGATTTAGAAGGTGGCAGGCTCAGCGATGGTGCTTCGGCAGTTGACATTCCAGTCCACCAACTTCATCTAAGAGACTTCCAGCTTCAGCAAACTCATGAGGCTCACCCTTTTCCTCTTCACTGCTTTCTTCCCTGGTTTAGCTTGGCCTTGCCCCCTCAAGTGGTCCTTCTGTATTATTGTTTTTATCAGTATTGTACACTTGAAAAGCCTTTATAAAATTGGAACTGTTATCAGTTGTGCAAAATTGTCTCATGGATGTTGCACTCAGCTCGTTTGTCAGTCAAGGCACCAGCAAGCACAGCATAGGTATGAGCCCTTCTAGTTGTTTACAAGCAGGAGCAACAGAGCATCTCTCCACAGTCAGAGGCTCTATCCAATTGGCTGTGACACCAATGACTCCCCGTCTGTGAGCTGGCAGCCTTTAGATCTTTATTCATTTCTTGTGTTGCTTTATCCACTTTGTTTTTCACTGTACCTAGTCTTGAGATTGTATTGTATCCTACACAGATTCAAGACACCCTGCGCCAGATATAGCAAAGCAGCCCCACAACATAACTGAGCCTCATGTTTCACAGTAGGTACAACGTTCTTTTCTTTGTATGCTTCATTTTGTGTCTGTAAACATGGAGCTGATGTCACTTGCCAAAAAATTCCAGTTTTGTCTCATCTGTCCTAAGGACATTCTTCCAGAAGCTCTTTGACTTGTCAATATGCATTTTGGCAAATTCCAGTCTGTTTCTTATGCTTTGCTTTCAACAGTGATTTCCTCCATTAAGTCCATTTTGGCTTAAACAGAGATTGATGATGCTATCTAACCTTGGAGTTCATCTCTAATCTCTTTGGATGTTGCTCTGAGCTCTTTGGTTCCTGTGAGGATTCATCCTTGCTGCCCAGCTCTCTCTCTCTCCCTCCCTTCCCAGGAGTGAGAGGTGACCACTCTCACTCCTGGGCTCCTTGACCACACACCTGCAGTAGATCACCTCATCACCTGCACCGTTTAAGCTCCTTGGATTCACCTCTTCCTCGCTTCAATTTGTCATCAATTTCCCTCTTGTGACCATGTCCAGAGAGGTTTGCTACCGTCCTTAAACTTCTGAATAATATGTGCAACTGTTGTCACAAGAACTTCTAGCTGCTTGGAGATGGTCTTAAAGCCTTTACCTTTAAGAGGCTTGTCTATGATTTTCTTTCTAAGCTCCTGAGACAACTCTCTCCTTAGCTTCTGTGATCCATATTCAGTGTGGTAAACACCACGATACCAAACAGCATTGGTGACTATGTTTGCCCAATTTACTTACTCAGGCTTGAGTTTAAAAAAAAGGATTTAAAAAATGGGAATCATTTCTCTTTATAGGCGATGGGGACCCTATGTTTGGTTATTGTAAATAATATCAAATGCACATGAAATCTTCAAAAAGAGAAATACTTTACCAAATTATGTTTATATGTTTTTCCTTGCAGACTGTGCGACATGGCTTTCCCTATCAGCCTACAACGTTGGCATTTGACCCTGTGCAGAAGATCCTGGCCATCGGGTCCAGATCAGGAGGAGTAAGGATGTATCCTTTATATCTCATGTGATCACTTTCTGCCTCACTCTTCAGGGGACACACTTCAACTGTTGCTTCATTAATGCATGGTTCATTTCATTAATTCACATTTAATCAAAACAAATGCTAAAACTATCATAAATTGACTTGAAATAATTGTTCTTATTCTTTTGCATTATCTGATCCCAAATAACTATTTGAAATGGTTTTGCATGTTGACACTAGATAATTTCACAAGGTCATGTCCAAGTCCAGGCTGGAGCAGCATGTAGCTGGACAATTGCAATGTAAAATGGTTTAGAAACACAGTAAAGATGACAGGAGTCTTTATTCATGTTTTTAGTCAACTGTGGCCTGATTAGCTGAAGCTGATCACCTGACCAAGTCACAAGGATGAGTGAGGATGTATGAGTGCAACACAGGTAGGAGATTACACTGCCATAAACACTCAGAGTTCCCTGTGTACCTTGAGGGAACCTCAGGCAGAAATGGAAAATAGGATTTCAATGCAATATAGATTGATTTCAATGTGGTTAAGATGTGACTTGATTCAAAAATTCTACAAAAGTAGTATTTTTAAAGAAGTGGAAACAATACGGTTGAGTGTTTAAAAGAGGAGTACAGGTGCTTGATGATCCAAGCAATAGCTGATAAAATGCACAGTTGTGACTTGATGACATGACTAGCATGGCTGAGTTTGATCATAGAATTCTTTTTTACATTTTGTCTTTATGTGTCTAGTGATGCTAAAATAAACTTGGAATGAAACGCTTGAGTAACTCAACAACTGCACTGACATGCTTCACCTTCCGTTATTTTACGCCCCCATTGCACATTCTTAAAAGAAATCTATGGGTTTTTTTTCTCATTCTACCTGCATCCACTGCCTGGGAAGTTCTCTTTTTATCCCATCTTCATTGTGTTTAAATCATTCCCCCTCTGTCCCCGTAACTTTTTAGATTGATTTTCATATTTTAGAGCTTTCGAACATTTAGGGATGTTTTTACTATTACAGTGCTCTTTGAAGCTGTGAGAGTTCCTCTGTCTGTTGAAATGAAAGAAGTTTCTCATTCTTATTAATTACAAACGTTTGTTTATTTCACCCCAAAAATATGATGCTCCATATATATATATATATATATATATATATATATATATATATATATATATATATATATATATACATATATATATATATATATATATATATCTGTAATACTGAACTGCTACTGAATTGGAATTTCCCTGAGGTACGTCTTCAAAGGGGATTAATAATTATCTAATCTAACCTCTTGATGCATACAGCTGATGCTCACTCTTGATGAACAGAACAGAAATATACACATCTTTGAATGACAGACACAGCTCTCCCCATTTTTGATACAGTACCATCAATGTGACATGAGCAATGTAACTGTTCATCAAGGGTGACATCCAGAAGCTTTACCTCGCGGAAGTGCTCCAGTGTGACAACCTCTATGGTCAGAGACAGAGGCAGCCTCTCCTTCAAAGCATGGTTGACCCAAAACTGATGCACTTGGTTTTGGTGACATTTAAGGAGTGTTGGGAGTAACAGTGTTGTTAACCCTTTGATGCGCAACATGGGTCAAAAGTGGCCCAGCTGACTTTTATTGTCCATATCTTGGCAATAAATTAATTTCATTTTTCAGCCTTCAAAGTATTCCTCAATTAGCTTGTTTTTTATCATCTCATATTCTTATTTTGTTTTTCCCCGTCTTACTTTTTGAGTAACCTTTTTTTTTTCAAATCATCATTTTTATATTCCTTTTCTTGATGAACAATCACACCTTTTGTTTTTCTGCATCGTGTTTACACACGTGGGTCAAAAATGACCCACATGCATAAAGTTCTTTGTGAGGAACTCGTAGATGTAATTGTATTTATTTATTTTTGATGTTAATCCTACCTTTGAAAAATTAGATGGTAATTTTGTAAGGCAACTATAATAAGGTTTAGGGTAAATCAACAAAGATAATATATATTTTAATTAGAGAGTTAAAGATAGTAAGCAAGCAAACCAGCTGTTGACATAATCATCATTACACTGTTCTCATCTCAATGAAACAGCTAGCTTAACTCATTCCTCCAAAAAGCTCCCCCAATGAACAGACCTTGTGTTGTACTTGGCAGGACTTTAATGGAAAAAAGGTAAACCTGAAATAAAAAAATAAAACAACAAGTATACATGTGAGTGTATAAACATAACAAGTATCCATGTGAGTATATAAACATAACAAATGGACCACGAAACATGGTAGTTTATTTTAAATATCCCTATATATCTATTCTTAAGGTTTATAAATGAAATTTTACTGACTGGCAATGGCACAGGAAAAGAAAGGAGAAAGGATGTCAGTGGATTTTCATCCTCCTCAGTCAGCCATGCTATCACAAAATAAAATGGCTACCACATACATCCAACAGGAAGTGATGCAACAAAGCCCTCATTTCAAAATAAAAGTGCTATAAGCTGAAACAGTACTCCACTGATTTATATGTTACACAACAATCATAGTTAGCTAATTCTAATTTTTCATTATCCTTTATAGTTCACTATGTACTTAGCTAAAAGTACATACCACTAATGGATTTAAAAATGGCCACTAGTAGACTATTTTGGATCTACATGTACGACTAGTAAGCTTATAATGTTCACTAGTACAACTAGTAAGCCTTATATGCTAATAAGGGGGTGGGAAACAGCAAATTAAGACTTCCCATTGGCTTTTGAAAACATTACAACCAATAATAATACTGATTAAAAAGTGTTACCAGTAAAAACTCAGTTTTCCTAGTAGTACTCGTAGCACAAAATTGTTTACTAGGATGTAATTCTGCTTTAGTAGGCCAGCATTTTGGGAGCATAATTCTAGAGAGGTTGTATGTATAAGCTCTTTAAGATAAATTGGTGCCTGTCCACTGAGAGCTTTATAGGTGAGAAGAATAATCTTGAGTCATATTCAGTATCTTATGGGAAGCCAATATAGAGAAGCTAATACAGGAGTAAGGTGGTGTCTTCTCTTAGTTCTAGTCAGTACACATGCTGCAGCATTTTGAACCAGCTGAAGCATCTTAAGTGACTTGCTGGGACTGCCTGAAAGCAGACAATTACTATAGTCCAGTCTAAGGGTAACAGATGCATGGACTTTTCAGCATTGCTTTGAGGCAGGATAGCCCTGATTTTAGCAATGTTAAGAAAATGAACTAAGGCTGTTCATGAAATTTGCTGTATGTGAGAGTTAAAGGTAGATCCTGATCAAATAGAACCCCAAAATTTCTTGGTGCCAGGCTAATGCCATCAGGGCAATTAAATCATTAGAAAAGGTTTGGTTGTCTGAGTTTCAGAAGAACATTTCTGGCCATCCAGGTCCTAATGTCCTTCAGATACCCGTCTAGTTTAGATAACTGATTTGTCTCCCCTGGCCTTATGGATACATACAGTTGAGTATCATCAGCGTAACAATGAAAATGAAGTATTTCCTCATGCTATCACAGAGAGGAAGCATATATATTCCCAAATCAAGGGTAGTTTTTTTAAGTAGAGGTTTAATTACAGCTACTTTAAAAGACTGTGGCACGAAGCCTTTTAACCTTATCATCTCTTTCATCTGATGGTTTTTATTCAATGTATCATCAGTATGTTAGCTCTTGCCACATGACTCACTGCGACAACAGTAACTAAATAAGACAAGAAGGTGTGAAGGTTGTTGTTTCTGCTGACTCCTCGTGATAATCATGATAAGAATTAACTTTAAAATGCTGAAAAATACTCAAACAGAGTAGTGGGCTGTTTTCATCTTTGCTTTAATAGCTTTTGAAACTTGAAGCTGTATGTATTTGAAGAGGAAAAGATCTATACTCACAGTTAGAAATAATTAAGAGTTTTTAGACTGTTAAACTCTATTTAGCTTTTAAAATAAAACTATTTCCTCTATTCCTCATTGCCACAAATTACTGTAATAAAGACTTTATTGACACTTAAAGGCAGGATTGGTTATCAGATTTAGATACACTTTTTGTTGTACTGGTTAAAATGATCACGATGTCCCAATGGCAATCATTGCATGATGTGTTTTTAAAATAGAGCAAAAGGTAGCTGGTGATTCAGTGTGCATAGCCAAGCTGAGAGGATTCCATGTATCCTGGAGAGTGGCAGAGAAACTCCTGCTGGACAGAGCAAGAAAAGAAAGGTGGGGGCAGAGTTGGCCAAAACAAAAAAGAATTTGGACAAAGCCAGGGCAAAAACAGTATGAGTACTAACTAACTGCAGAAAACTAAGATGGCTCAACATATAAAGCTTTTTAAGATACAATTTCAGAGGACAGTGTAATGTGGCAAAGTATTAAATAGTATTTTGCATTCTTTGTTTTTGTATACATGAGCCATGACCATTTGTCACATGGAAATTCCAGTCTTCTGATTCTACACCTGAACTAAAAAGACAAATTACATAATTTCCTTGTCTGATATGACATCAATTCAAAACATTCAACAATGCACTTTTTGTGTGGCTGTAATGAAAACAAAACAAAGCGTTATAACAGCAACAACAACAAAAATAATATTTATTATAATAGTAATATTCATCACTTTTATTATTATTTTTCTTATTGTTATTATTATTATTTTTTTTTTTTATACTCAAATTTTGTTATTTTCTCTTTACAACAAAAAACATAATTTAAAAACAGTAAAATTAAAGTATAACATATTCAACAGTCACAGTACATAACAGTCGTTGCTATATCTTCATCAAATAAGATTTATAGGTTACATCTGGGTTTATCTCATTGTCCTAACATAGTTTTCTTGGACGGAAGGGAACATAGACAAAGGTAAGGAGCCATATCTCAGAGGAGGAAGGGAGAAATTATACCCTTTATGTTTTTACTTTAGGCAAAAAAGCTGTCCATTTTGACCATCTAGCGGCATACAGCTCACTTTTCAGCCGCAGCAGAAAGGTCAGTCTTTCCATCTCGTGGATCTCTTCAATAATTCCAAGCCATTCATCCACTGTGGGCGGATCAGTCTGTAGCCATTTGCGAGTAATTGCCTTTTTTGCTGCAACAGTCAAAATTTTTAAAAGGTATTTGTCACTGCTCATCATCCCTGCTGGAATGTCACCCAGATAGAGAACCAAACATGATAGTGAGATCTGTTTACCAAATAGTTGTTGTAAGCATACACAGATATTTTCCCAAAATACATGAATCCTTGGACGACTCCAAAAGATGTGGAAGTGATTTGCATCATCATCCCTGCAGCCTCTCCAGCATCTTTGTTGTGACTTTTCTAAAAAAGGTTTCATTTTAGGAGTGATGAAATATCGCACAAGATTTTTCCAACTGAATTCACGCCAATACATTGAGCAAGTAGTAGAAAAAACAGTCTCACACATATTTTCCCACTGCTGGTTAGTTATACTCTCTTTCAGTTCTTTCTCCCATCTTTCTTTAACCTGGTCTGTGATATTTCCCAAGTTCTCACTAATACCTTGATAAAGTCTTAAAACTACTGATTTTGTACTTTTAGTATAAGCTTGAGCAATTACTTGAATTATTTTATTAGGGACTGAGACCTCACCAGCATGGATTTCTTTTTGAAAATAATGTTTTATCTGTAAGTACCTATAAAAATCCAGTCTTTCTAAATTGTAATTGTCTTGTATTTTTTTTAAAACTTTGTAATATTCCACCCTCCATTATTTTAAGGAAGGTAGTGATTCCTTTTCTTAACCAGAACCTAAATCTTGAGTCCAAATGGTTTGGGATAAACCCTGTATCAAAAGCCACCCACCTAAGCTGTTTCAACTGGGGCCATAAACAGATTTTTTTAACAACAGTAAACCAGGTATGTAGGGAGAAGGCAGTGTAAGGGCACAAATGTTCCTGATATTTTAGCATCAGCTTGTGATATGTGATCATAGCTTGAATCGGAGTCCCCCTGTATTCTTGCTCAATCTCTTTCCATTTTGCCTCATATGTGTTGTCACACCAGAGGACTATTATTCTCAATTGCGCTGCGAGGTAGTAACTCTTAAAGTTAGGGAGTGACATACCTCCTCCTCCCTTGTTCCTGGTCAGTAAAGTATATTTCACCCTTGGTTTCTTCCCACCCCAAATGAAGTGAGAAATCTGTTTGTCCCACTCAGAAAACTGGCAGGGTGGCACCTCGATAGGCAGGGATGTAAACAAATACAACAATCTAGGCAAAATCAGCATTTTCACAGCCTCTATCCTAGCACTAAAACTCAATAAGGGAGTTGACCAAGTACTCTTCTTTAATCTTTTTGTTAACTGACATATAATTTCTTTTGTATAAATCATCTGGGCAGTGTGTTAACCAAATGCCCAGGTACTTAATTGCTTTCTGAGACCAGTCAATGGGGAGTTCCTGTTTCAATTCTGGAGTTGGAGTGTAATCAAATGCCAATATCTGTGTTTTTTGGATATTATACCCTGAGAAATTACCAAATTTGGCAAGGAGATCTAACAGGATAGGCAGACAAGAATCAGGGCTGCGTACAAACAACAAAACATCATCTGCATACACGGCTATCTTGTGTTCCCTGCCTTTCACTATGATCCCCTCTATGTTGTCGTCTTCTCGTATTGCTTGCGCTAATGGTTCTATATAAAGCGCGAAGAGGGTCGGTGAGAGTGGGCAGCCCTGACGTGTGGACCTCTCAATCTTAATACGGTCAGTGAGGCGGCCATTTATCTTGATTCTTGCCGTAGGTGCCGAATATAGAGTCTTAATACAGTTAATTGATTTCTCGTCAAACCCAAAGCGTTCCAGTGTTGCGAACAGGAACTCCCAGCCAACACAGTCGAAAGCTTTTTCAGCGTCCAGACTGACTAATATGGCTTTTGTTTTTGTTTTTCTAATATTTCGTATTATCTGTAAAGCACGTCTTGTATTATCGTGTGTTTGGCGACCTTGGACAAAGCCAGTTTGGTCGCTATCATTTAGCTCTGGGATGAAGGAGTCTAGCCTTTTAGACAAGACAGATGTATACATTTTGTAGTCTTGGTTCAAAATAGATATCGGTCTATAAGAACTACACAGGACTTTATTCTTACCGTCCTTCGGGAGCACGGAAATGACCGCTTCATTCCACGAAGGAGGAGTTGACATTTTCTCCAGTGTCCAGTTGAAAGAATCTAATAATGTATCCATCAGTTCTTCTTTGAAGACTTTATACCATTCGGCTGGCAGACCGTCACTTCCAGGCGATTTATTATTTTTTAATTTATTCAGAATGGAGACCAGCTCTTCTTTTGTGATTTGTTTCGTTAAGTACTCATTTTGCTGATTTCCAATTGAAGGCAGGTCTAGGGAGTTTAAAAAGTAATCGATTTTTTCTTTGCCTTCTAATTGGGGTTGGCTGTAAAGTTCCTCATAATATGTTCAAAATACTGAGTCTATTTCATCTAGGTTACTATGAAGCTTTCCTGTCTTAAGATCTTTTATTTTATATATTGATTGAACAACCTGTCTTTTCCTTAATTTCTTTGCTAGCAATTTAGAAGCTTCAGGACCAGTCTCATAATAAGATTGTTTTAAAAATCTGTATTTTTTCTCTAAATCTTCCCTATATATATCCATAATCTGATTTTTAATTTCCTTAATCCTATTTAGCGTTTGGGGGCTCTGATTCTCACTATGCTCTTTCTCCAGCTCAATTAAATTACTCTCGAGTTGTTTCAGATTATGTTCTTTTGCTTTCTTAAGTGCAGTACTAAGCGAAATCAATTTGCCCCTTACCACTGCCTTTAATGTATCCCATAAAATGTTTGGGTTTACTTCCCCATTGTTGTTATACTCAAGAAAAGTCTTGATTTCAGATTTTATTTGTTGAACAACTGATTTATTATTTAATAGACTTGTGTTGAGTCTCCATATAGCCTTCTTTGGTCTATTATCTAAATTTAATGTTAGATAGATTGGTGAATGATCCGAGATGTCCCTGGATCCAATTTCACAGTCCCAAATTCTGTGTCTATCATTTTGAAACATGAGAAAGAAATCTATTCTTGAGCATACCATGTGAGGGGATGAGTAAAAAGTGTAGGACCTATCAAAAGGGTGTAAATCCCTCCACACATCTACCAAACCTATTTCTACTATACCTCTCCTCAATAGTTTAGCTTGTGAGGAAACAAGTCTCTTACTATTAGAGGTGTCTAATTTTCTGTTTATAACCATATTGAAATCTCCTGCACAAATTAATACCCCTTGTGTTTCTGTAGATAACAAATCAAAAATCTTTTTCAAAACACTTTGGTTGCTTTGTGGTGGCAGATATACACAGAAGAGGGTCGCCAACCTGCCTTCAATCTTGCATTGTAATAAAAGATATCTTCCCTCAGAATCCTTTATCATTTTAATTAATTCAAAATTTACTGAGTTATGTAACAGTATTGACACTCCTCTCCTGTGGCCCGCTTTATAAGTACTGCAATAGGTGTTTTTATAGCCGAAATTCTTCAATTTATCATGTTCAGATTGAGATAGATGCGTCTCCTGTAGAAATATAATTTGACTCTTATCCTTTCTCAGTTTAGACATCACTCTGCTTCTCTTAACTGGGCTGTTTAAGCCATTCACATTCCAAGAAGTAACTTTAAAATCACTGTAACCCATATGTATATTTCAAATTACAACTGGCAACTTAAACATTTGTACTGTGACAACAATAACAATATCAGTAAACAATAACCAAACACTGACCTCCAGCCTCAGGGACTTACACTGCCCTGACATCTGTAGGGAAAGGTCCTATTCTAAGAAGGGCCCCCTCTTTGCTAAACACAAAGTCCTTCTGTCTCTGAGCAGCAATCGATCAGTCTCTTCCCGGCCTGCATCTTATATTCTCTATGTAAACAAGCGGGCTTCGATGCAGAGATATGTAAATTGGGAGGGGGCGGGGTATCCAGTAGAAACGGGGTCACCTGTCATCTGGTCAGTCTGGTTGACGGCGGAAAGCCTCAAGTTTCTCCCGGGCCCGCGTAGAACAGTCGCCGTCCACTCTGATCCAGTGGACGCCTCCGGCCAGGCGCTGCTCCCAGCTGATCTCCGGTGTTTGCAGCGGCTCCACCTGAAATCCTCTCTTGTTCATATTCTCGCGTACCTCCGCTGCGTTGCAGTAAGTGCGGGGTCCAGACTCCCAGTGGATCCTCATCCTAGCCGGGTATGGCGTCTGAAAGCTGATTTGTTTTTCTTTAAGGACTTTCTTTATGTCTTTATATTCTCGGAGTTTATTATTCACTTCAGTGGGGAGGTCGTGAGCGACCGTGACTGCTCTCCCTTCAAAAGTGATTTTCTTTGACCAGGCTGTCTTAAGTATCCTGTCCTTCACATCGTACCTCTGGAAATTAACCAGAATGGATCTCGATACCGTCTCGTTTTGTGGTTTGGGGCCGAGTGACCGGTGGGCTCGTTGGATCTGCAGGTCGGTGTTATTTTCAAGTCCCAGTTCCTTTTTCAGAAAACTATCAATAAAATGTATCATTGAAGTTCCCTCTGCGCCTTCCTTAATGTCGTAAATTCGCACATTATTACGGCGTGACCTGCCTTCTAAATCTGTTAACTGAGTTTGGAGTAGTTTCTTGCGTTTAAGAGTGTGGAGCAGTGCATTTTTTAACTCAGTATTAGCCGATTCCACTTCTTCTACGCGTTTTTCCGCCTCGATCATCCTAGCTCCGTGGTCTCGGACGTCATCGGCCACATTTTGGAGTTTTTGATTTACCTCCGACCTGAAGTTGTTAAACTCCTTTTTGAAGTCATTCCCAAATTCATCTTTGAAGTCCGCCAGTTCCCGCTTAAGGTCCGCTTTCAGGCATTTCTTCTCGCTCTGAAGGTCTTTGGTCAGGCCCTGGATAGCATCGGTGATATGTAGCTTTAGCTCTCCGCCGATAGCATCCCTGTTAGCTTCGCTGCCGACACCCGACATACCTGTTTCCCTTCTCTCGTCGTGGTCTTTGTGTCTGCCCACTGTCTTCCTGCTTTTTGCTCCGTCCATTTCAGTTATTTTTTCTCTCAAGTACACTGCTTTTATATTTAGAAAGGGCTTTATTTTCGAGCTAGCCGGGAGAGTCTCCGGTATTACACCGCCATCTTAGATACGCTCAGTGGAAGTCCTGTTATTATTATTATTATTATTATTGTTGTTGTTGTTGTTGTTGTTGTTGTTGTTGTTGTTGTTGCTGTTGTTATGAATCCCTCCAATTACAGTAATAGTAACAGCAATAAAATTATGACGACAACAATCATCATTATCATCATTACTATCATCATCCTTATCATCATCATCATCAATAACATTATAATCTTAATTAATGGTAATCATCACCATCATCTTACTATGTTTAAATAGCACTTCTTTAACTGTTTTACACTGAAGGGGTGATGATATCTTCTACTTTACATGTTTGTTGAATCTTACTTTATTGCTTTGCTGTTTGAACTAAATGACATCTCTTAGGTCTATATTATTTCTCTCAGCTGCAGCCACCGAATGCAAACAACAGTTCCAGCAGTCACTTCAAAAGCTTTCTCTCCCATCAGTTAATGTCAATCAGATCAGAATCAAAATCAGAAATACTTTGTTAAGCCCCAGGGGAAAATTCTGTTGTATCTGTTTCTTTTAAACATAGTAGCCTATAGCAGTTGGAAATATCAAATAAAGACATACCAATGCAATGTTTGGCTTGTAATATTTGTAGATGACTGCACCTTCACGTTATGAGCTACACACACACACACCACATGCGCAAGCACAGACACATGTTCATCAGTTCTCCCTGAGTGAGAGGAAATAAATGACAAATTAATTAGAGACAGTCAGTGCTTTTCAAGAATCCATTTTTTGTTGTTATTGGCCACAGTGTTGATCCAATGAGCCTAGTCTCCAAGAAACACTGAGGGTGCATTCTTATAAGACAGTATGAACCATACAGTAGTGTATTTTCACATTAAATCATGAAACTCAAAGCATGACTCTGTTACACTCATTCTGTCATATGTAGTATATGAGGCACCCTCCCCCCTCTCACAGTTTCACCCAGTTGATCTGCAGTGTTGAGGTGAAGCACGCTAAATAAACATGCCCCCATTTTTACATAAATAGTGAATCTATCAGTTCATTTTTTTTAAGTCATGGATAAAATGTAAATGTAGCTTACCCTGGAGATGCACAGCAAGTGTGTGGTTCAAGAGATACTAAATGATAAGGGTGTGTGTTACAAGACCTATGCAAGTGGTCTGGATCCTACCTGTCAACACATTCAGGGCTTCAATGTTTGGCACAGGAGGACTTTACATTTGCGTTTCAATGTGACGCTCTGTCTGTTTTACACAATGAGATTTACCATGTTTTCAAATTAATTTTTTTAATGTTTTCATTTAAATTTGTTTCATGCTCAGTTATTTGTCAGTGACTCTTAATATTTAACATTAAAATAATAATGATGGTGATATGTTTTAATTAGACATCTTCCTCTCTGTGTCCCTGTCTGTCTTTTCTTGCAGGTAGTGCTTTGTGTGCCTGTATAACAGTTAAGGACATGGTTCAGTTGTTGATCTTTTTTTAAACCAAAATAACTTTTTTGACCAAATTAACTTTATTTCGCCTGGTGAACTATTCAGTTGTAGAAATACACAATAATAATTCATCAAACATTGTATGATTTAGTGTGTGTGTGTGTGTGTGTGTGTGGGGGGGGGGGGGGGGGGGTGTTAGACTTAAATATATGACACTTCCTTGACTGTGATGTCATCAGACTAGGACGACCTGGAGTGGACTGCTATTGCCAGCATGAGAGTGGAGCAGCTGTTCTTCAACTGCAGTTTCTTATCAATGAGGTAAGCTGCAGTCCATTTGAGTGCATTTGTAAGTATTCTTTATGATGACATAGAGGGCAAAAGTCAGCATATAATCCATCATCAAATATCATTTACCCAGTCTGTGGTGCAGCATGCATTAATCTAGAAGACATTCAAGGGACCTTTCTTGCAAGAATTCAGTGCTAGAAAAAAATGGTCAACATTGTTTTTGTGGTTACCCTTAGTAGAGCTGCAGCTTTCGATTATTTTTGTAATCGATTACTCTATCAATTTTTTTTGTCGAGTAATCGGATAACGGTTACATTGTGCTCAATGCTATTTTTTTTTTTTTTACATTGGATCACTACACATCATTATTATTAGTTACACACAAAGCAGAAAAGCTAGGTCACTTAAATTAACAACTTATTTTTCTTATTTTGAACATTCTGAGCATAAATGGGATCTCAAAATCAAAATCTATACTTTTATTTTTACTCTGGGCCATATCTTGCTTTTTTCAGTATTTTTTTTAAGTTTGGTTATTTTTATTTTATTTGTATACATGCCTGTCTCTTTTTGCTAATTTTTTACCTTTACTACTGTACCATATTGATGATCTTATTTTGCTTACTTTATTTCTGGGACCAAATTTGATCATACTTAGATACTAAGATAATTTAACTAGCTAATGTACATTTCTGTAACATATGAAAACATTCCCTACATCTGCTTCCTCTACTCACTGTCAGTGTTTCCTGTTCTACTCTCTGCAGTCAAATTCAATGTAAAGTTATTGGATGTGAAAATTATGTGAACAAAATACACGATTCTGGGCAAGTAGCCTCCGCATTGATTTACGTTCTGAACCAGCCTTTACACGGAGCCATAATCAAAGTAGCTTATTTACTAGCCCATATCTCAGTTATTGATCACATTAGCTGCTTCTGTTGATGTATCATGAGTGTCATCCTGTTGTCGCTCTGACGACGAACAGACCGGATGTTTACTGCTGCAGCAGTGACGACGTGCTATCATGCTAAGCTACGTGCTAAGCTCACTCCGTTTGACATCAGACACACTGCACTGTGTTTTCTTTTCGTCCCTTCTTGTAGTGACCACACACTTGAGACACTCTCTGCAATTTCTAATGTGGACTCTCTCCTTTCTGTCCCTCTCTTTTCTCTTCCTTCATGATTTTACAAGCCGCGCAGCAGCGGAGGTAGCAGGCGCGGTGTGCCACAGAAATGACCGTCCGTGTCAAACACCGTGCTCTGTTTAGTAGTCCAGAGATATATTTCACATGTATAATTATATTAAACGAGGCTTCGAGACACAAAATTTGCTTCGAGGATATTTTGTAATCGAATACTCGCGATTATTCGAGGAATCATTTCAGCTCTAACCCTTAGTAAAGTTTTCTTTCATAGTGCTTAAACTTGGTCCTTAATTAGAAATGACAATCAAAGTATACTAAGTTTAAAATGGATGCTGTACTGGTGGACTTGTCCTTTAGTATTTATATTTCAGCGGGTGAATTAGTAAAGTCTGAAAGCAACATTTTGTCAATGTGTATGTGAGACTGCTCAATCAACCAACCAATCAATCAATTAATCAATAAGTTTTTATTTGTATCTCTCCATTTTGTACAAACACACTCACACACACAGACACGCGTAGAACCATATGTGTATATATATATATATATATATATATATATATATATATATATATATATATATATATATATATATATATATATATATATATATATATATATATATATCCACTTTTTGAAAGGTTATGTTTTATGTGTATATATATATATATATATATATATATATATATATATATATATAGATATAGATATATATATATATATGTGTATATATATATATATATATATATATATATATATATATATATATATATATATATATATATGTGTGTGTGTGTATATATATATGTTTGTGTGTATATATATGTATGTATATATATCAGGCTTACATATACTTAAGATCAATCACAAAATTGATTTTTAATGCATTGTTAATTTTTTTGCAGTGCCCAATTCAGAACTGACTGAGGACATTATTGTCCTCTCCCAAAGCTGCGATGAAAACATATCAGATTATGATTTCTTTTTTACTTTTTTTGCTCAAATCATTCAGTCAACTTCAGTTCTAAACAAAAATACCGAATATAGAATTATTTATTTTATATTAACCCTTTAAATGCCAACTTGATAACATGATGTTCGAATTTTAATGAAAGAAATACACAAAAATTGAGTTACTATCAATATTATAAATGTTGAAGGCCTGAGGATTTTTTTCAAAGATCAGGCTTAAATATACTAAAGATCAATTACAAAATTGATTTTCATGCATTGTTAATTTTTTTGCAGTGCCCAATTCACGATTAACTACCCTTCAGTAGTGGTCATTAATGTCCTCTCCCAAAGCTGCTATAAAAACATATCAGAGCACCTCTTTATCTCACTTGTTGCTCACCAGAGGACTGAAATGATCAGTCTATCAAAGACACATAGATATATAACTTTGGTTCTGACAGGACAGCAGCCTGTAACTGAGTAAACTCACTAACTGTTTGTGTTGACTTCACAGTGAGCTCTGTGAGGTGCAGGGCAGGGCCCACACTTTGATTCACTTTAGAGGGTGCATGTATGTTTGAGTGTGAAAGTTTGGTAAAGACATGTTATCAGACATTAGAAGTTCTACAGTAAGGTCAGGCAAAGGTCAGTCTCTCCACCTCAGACACACACACACAGACACAGACGATGCATAGACCTACAACAGGAAAAATGTGCTTCAGTGTTGAACTCTCCATCCCCTCTTCATACTGTCTGTGTCTTCTGTGTCCAGTTGATTCTGAGTATTGATTATTGTTTACAAAATAGTTGAAACATGGAGGATAAATGCTCAAATTGATAAATACAATAATGATTTTAAAATTGTTTTAGGGAAAGTGAACAACAGCAATGCTAGAGTATTTTCATTGTTGTTTTTACCACAAAGAATGACCATTGTTTTATCCATTATTTATCCGTAATGTATTTCAATTGGCATTTAAAGGGTTAAAATAAAATCAGCAATTCTGTATTTGGTATTTTTGATTAGAACTGAAGTTGACTGAATGATTTGAGCAAAAACAGTAAAAAAAAAAAAAATCTGTTATGTTTTCATAGCAGCTTTGGGAGAGGACAATAATGTCGTCAGATTACCTCAAAGGGTAGTAAATTATGAATTAGGCACTGCAAAAAAATTAACAATGCATGAAAATCAATTTTGTTATTGAACTTAAGTATATCTAAGCCTGATCTTTGAAAAAAAATCCTCAGGCAATCAACATTCATAATATTGATAATAACTCACTTTTTGTGTTTTTTAATCATTAAAATTTGAACATCATGTTATCAAGTTGGCATTCAAAGGGTTAAAATAAAATGAATAATTCTGTATTTGGTATTTTTGATTAGAACTGAAGTTGACTGAATGATCTGAGCAAAAAAAGTAAAAAAGAAATAATAATCTGTTATGTTTTTATAGCAGCTTTGGGAGAGACAATAATGTCCTTGGATTACCTCAAAGGGTAGTAAATTAAAGCGATCCACAAGAGATATATGTATGTAAATATAAATATATATATATATATATATATATAGATATAGATATAGATATAGATATAGATATAGATATAGATATAGATGTAGATATACAGTCATGGAAAAAAATATTAGACCACCCTTGTTTTCTTCAATTTCTTGTTCATTCTAATATCTGGTACCACTAAACGTATAATACAATGAACACAACAAAAAATGCAGCTGGTCACATAATACTTTATGTCCTATTTGACATTCTTAAGCTTAATTGATTCCCAGGGTATATAAGAGGCCATTTCATGTCACAAGCAGCACTGCACATGCAAAGGCCTAGAGTGGTTTCCTGCTTACATTCAAGCCGTAGCACAACTCAGAAGTTGTCAGCTCTCACATAATGCCTAAAACAAAAGAATTATGTGAAGCCACAAAGGCAGCCATCTTGGCACTGCTGGAAATTGGCATGAGTGAGAGACAGGTAGCGAAAAAACTGAAGATCTCCAAGACAGCCGTTCATTACAAAAAAAAACAAGCTGAACATGGCACTACCAAATTGCTACCTGGCCGTGGCAGGAAACGTCTTTCTACCCCACGAGATGACCGTGCACTCATCCGTTCCTGTGTCAGGAATCGTCAGACCTCCAGGGACCTTAAAAATGAGTGAGCACTGTCGAGAAATGTGACTTGTTCAGCAAGGACAGTTCGAAACCGACTTGTTGAAGCTGGTTTGAAGTCACACAGAGCACACAAGAAGCCCTTCATCAATGAAAGGCAGAGGAAGGCCCTGTTACTCTTTGCTCGAGACCACAAGGATTGGACTGTTGATGATTGGGCTAAGGTTCTCTTCAGTGATGAATCCAATTTTGAATTGATGCCCACTCCAGCCAACTTACTGGTTAGGAGGAAGCCTGGAGAAGCTTACAACCCAGACTGTCTTGCCCCTACAGTAAAACATGGGGGTGGATCAGTCATGATCTGGGGTTGTTTCAGTCTGAGTGGAACAGGGCAAATGCAATTGTGTGAAGGCCGAATGAACCAGGTCATGTACAGGACTACCCTTGAAAACAGTCTTCTTCCATCAGCTGGAAAACTCTTTCCTGCCTCGAATGACTGGATTTTCCAACAAGACAATGCCCCTTGCCACACGGCAAGGTCAGTTAAAGCCTGGTTGGAGATCCACAACATTCGCACCATGCCTTGGCCTGCTCAATCACCAGATCTTAATCCAATTGAAAACCTGTGGAAAATCATCAAACTCAAAATGGAGAACCACAAGCCCAAAAACAAAGAAAATTTGTTTGAATTTGTCCAACAGGAATGGGCTGCTGTGACAGCAGAACAATGTCAGAAGCTGGTGGAGAGCATGCCAAGACGCATGGCTGCAGTCATCAAAAACAATGGTTATGCAATCAAGTATTAACTCTTGCGTGTATCATGTGTTTAAAGCAAACAGAAAAGAAAACATGGAATGCTTAAAAGTAGTGTTTTCGGCGGTACAATGCCATAGCTATTGATGTAAGAATTTAAGTAATTTTGGTTATTATCAAGAAAACCATGGAAAATGAATAGTTCTTAGTTCTTAAATTAAACTCTCATGAGCTATTTTTGTTGTTATCATTATAATTGTCCAAACAAATGTACCTTTAGTTGAGCCAGGCATTAAAATTAACAAGAAATTGAAGAAAACAAGGGTGGTCTAATAATTTTTTCCATGACTGTAGATATAGATATAGATATAGATATATATCAGGTGATCAGCTTCAGCGAGTTAAACTGCTGTCGTGTGCATGCTGGTTCAGTAGATGGGGGTGCTACAATACACATACGTAGAAAGCACAAACAACAATGGCAAGTAGATGCACAGGAGTTTCTTTTCCGGACAACAAATCAGTTCGGACAACAAATTTGTCTGGATAGTTTTGTCTGGATAACAAACCGAGCACGGTACGCAGCTCACACGTCAGTGTTGGTATTGCTGGTGTGCGCGTGCAGCCATGCCTGGAGTGGCTAATCAGGAGGACCGGGACAATTCCCTGTGGGCCGGCCTGACGTTTGGGCCTCGAGGGCCAGTGTTAATATACATTTTTTAATATTATTATAATTTCTTTGGTTTGGTGTTCATTCATGGCACTTAGTGAGTATTGCTGTACTTACAGGCTGTTACCGCTGTCCCTGAGGGCCGTCTCCATTGGCACCTTTTTTTTTTTTTCAGAGGCATCCTGACGTAACAACACGTCCATGCAGGCTAAAAACAATTAGCTCCGCCAGTCGGAGTCTGTGCGATGAGCCAGCTAGTAGCCACGGTGCTGGGCTGCAGGCAAGATGGATAAAAAGAGCAAGGGTGGCGCGGAAAAGATAAGAATTAAAAAGAGGAAAGGGCTTGAAAATTATGCAGCAAAATGTGCAAAAATAGCCGCTTTTTTAATAAAACAAGCTCGCGGTCTGAAGAGGGTGACGAAACTGGTAAGGCAAGGTGTTGAATAAAATGCAACTTGCACCGTGTGATGCGACGACACCACATAACTCGGGAAACTTTGTCTTGTAGCCCCTCAGAAGCGAGATGCAGCAGCACCAAGCACCAGCCATGAGCCCACCACAGGTGCAGAGTGGGCACGTAGGACTGCAATGTTCACTGAGTGAATATTAGAATTAATATCAGAGTATAGTGTAGACCAACTCTATATAAAAAATGCCCTGAGATAATTGATGCTTGATGGTTCAGCACTACAATAATGAAATTGACTTGAATTGATCAGAGGGCTGACTATTGACTGTTTTTTAAAATGTGATTTAAAGGGAAACTCCGTTTTTTTGACACCTGGACCTTATTTTTAGGTTTGTGCATGCTCATATACTCACTCAGACAAACATCGTGCAGCTCGGAGTCCTTCAGAAGTTATTTAGATCCAACCGATGTAGCCGCACTTAGCGGGGGCCACGGCAATGGAGCTTCAGCGCGGGACATAATCTCTGCAAAATCGCTCGTCTCTACCACAGCCCGGTTTGTCATTGCAGAGAAATCCTCCAGAGTAGTCAGACATATATTCCTGGATAGATCCATACGCTTGTCAGCCGGTTTCAAGTCCCACTCTGAGCAGCAAACACACTCCTCTTCTGTTGCTATAGGCGAACACTGTCCACAAGCGCACCACCAGTTAGCATTGAGTCGTGGACGTGCTCCTGTTTGTTGTTCTCGAGCCAGCTGTTCATCTCTCTCCCTCCGCATTCTTCTTTCATGGAGCTCCTCCTCCGTGTACTCAGACTCAAACTGGTCGTCGTAGTCTGACTCTTCGGCATCAGATAAATATTCTGCCATGTTGCTCAGCAATGCCGGCTAAAAGTAGCTGTACCTTTGTGTCGAGCGGCTATGACGTCATCAAAAGTTTGTTTACCAGGTCAGCTGACCCACCTGAAGACGGTAGACAAGCTGACTTTATGATAACACTGGCGATGGATGAAAAAATACAGCCGAAATGAGCGATTTTGCAGAGATTATGTCGCGCGCTGAAGCTCCATTGCCGTGGCCCCCGCTAAGTGCGGCTACATCGGTTGGATCTAAATAACTTCTGAAGGACTCCGAGCTGCACGATGTTTGTCTGTGTGAGTATATGAGCATGCACAAACCTAAAAATAAGGTCCAGGTGTCAAAAAACCGGAGTTTCCCTTTAATGTCAGAGGCAGACACAGGGGAAAATGGTGAGGAAGGGATTGCTGCTGTTGCTGCTGTCAGTGTTGAAGAAACAGGTGAGCTGTTGTATCAGTGTTTGAACAAGCAAGCATCAGTTCTAACATAACCACTTTCTGTGCCCAAATGAAAGTATTGACCCTTTTTATCATCAAAAGTACGATGTTAAACAAAGCACACAATTGAAAATGAATAAGATGAATGTTAGATGCAATAGACCTTGCATCTAAGGAAATAATTAGATGCAAATTATTTCAAAAATAAACACTGTCAGATTTCTCATAGCTGAAAGTAACAAACACAACAGTCATCCCCCTTGTAACACACAGTGGTAGCCATTTCAATTGGACCGGCAGCGAAGCGGGTCTGGCGTCGCCACTGTTAGCCGATCAGAACAGAGCCAATTGTGGGCGAGGATTTACGTTTCTCCGCGTGTCTTCACCAGCTCAGTTTACAATGCTAACGACGCGTGGCTAACTTATGCTAAAATCTATTGACAGGGCCTACCCGTTCCAACCAACAACGTTCAGTCATTAGCCAGTATAGGCACAGACTAACCAGAGTTATTCAGCAGACATCTCCCACTGTAGTAAACAAAGTTATTACCTGTTCAACAGAAATTCGGCTGTCTCAGCATCAGTTTTCAGTCCCAAATCATTCTGCAGCTTTTTCCACTGGTCGTACGATTCTCCAGTGTTGAGTCTTAGTTAGGACCTGTATTGCTCATATTTCTTCCTTACTTCAGCCTTTTCCTCGAAACTTTTACATTTCCTTCCCTTCGATGTGGAGGGTAACAGAATCGGCCTCCCAGTTACGGTGCTGGTCTTCTCTGGCTCCATGACGCCTCAGAAGCGGTGCAGCGAGCTGCTCACCGGTATATGAGGAAGGTAGTGGGGAAGAGGCGGGACCATGGGCGGGACAGTATGGAGCAGGGGAGATAGGGAATTGGATGGACTCACGGACTGGTCAACTATTATGCTGCTTTGCAGCGGATATACTGAATGGATTTTTTTCATTCTTTTTGGTCTTTATATTGCGTAGATCGGACCATAGGACCATAACGGCCTTATAAACGGTGTTATTAAGATGTACCAAGCTTCCAAATCGTAGACCATAGCTGTAATTCTCGTAATTTTTCGACTTTATTCTCTTCATTTATGAGATTATTCTCGTAACTTTACGACTTTATCCTCATAACCTTACTTTTTCTTTGTTTTCAATGTGGCTCTAATCCTCCATCGTACAATAACATGCGAGGATATCTGAAAATATTTCTGTGCATTCGAACAATTTGAAAATTTTTTTACAAACTGAACTGAATCTAGTTTTATGGCAAAGCATACTCGTGGCAGCACGAAGGTAGGGCACTATTGGGGACAACACCGCCCTGGGAGTTTCACCCAGGGAAATATTAAATAACTTTAAACCAAATAAGGGTACACAGATACTCGAAGAACCTACACACTAGAGCTTAAACTATTCTTTGGATAATCCCAATTCGATTATAAAATATCCTAGGGGCAAATTGTGTGCCTTAAAGCCTCGTTTAATATGTAATTATACATATAAAATATATATCTGGACTACTATACAGTGCACGGTGTTTGACACGGAAGGTCTTTTCTGTGGCACAACGCGCCTGCTACCTCCGCTGCTGCACGGCTTGTAAAATCATGAAGGAAGAGAAAAGAGAGGGACAGAAAGGAGAGAGTCCTCAGAAGAAATGGCAGAGAGTGTTCCAAGTGTGTAGTCACTACAAGAAGAGGCGAAAAGAAAACACAGTGCAGTGAGTCTGGGAGTAAGCTTAGCACGTAGCTTAGCATGATAGCACGTCGTCAATGCTGCAGCACGTCAACAGTAAACATCCGGTCTGTGCATCAGAGCGACACAACAGGATGACACTCATGATACATCAACAGAAGCAGCCAATGTGATCAATAGCTGAGATATGGGCTAGTAAATAAGCTACTTTGATTATGGCTCCGTGTAAAGGCTGGTTCAGAACTAGGGTTGCCAACCGTCCCTTAAAAAACGGAATCGTCCCGTATTTGGACTCGAGCATACACGTCCCGTGCTGAACCGTTAAGGGACGCACTTTGTCCCGTATTTCTCTGAGGGTCAAACATAAACTGCTATCCATTTATGGTTTCAATGAACAACAGGGCGATTTATATGAGAAATTACGGTAATTCCATCCCATCTCCCGCTCTGTGACCAATGAGCTGACCGAACACTCACACTGCTATGACGTGACCAATGAGCTGACCGTACACTCACGCGTTGCTATGAAACCACAGAATGCAGCTCGCCTCATTGGGCGAAGCGCTGTCACTTCATGTTGTTTGGGAAGAAGACTCATAAAAACACTGCAGCATGGATGTCACCGGCATGGAGGCACAGCTCTTGGATGCAACTGAAGGTACTACTCCCCCGCGGAAAAAGCTGAAAAGGCTGCAGAAGTACAGAGTCAAGTGGGAAGAAGAAAACACGTGGCTGCGAAAGGCGCAGGATAGTGGGTACAAAGCGGACTGCACTTTCTGCCGACGGAATTTTCTGTAGCCCATGGTGGACTCTTTGATGTAAAACAGCATTCTTCTGGTGGTGGACACGCAAAGAACACGAGGGACAGCAAGACCAAGGTGTCACTGGATAGGTTCTTTGTCCACCAAGCATCGCCAGAAGCAGACATGGTGTTTTAAAAAGTATTTAACATTAAAAGAAAGGTTAGTACTTCAGTGTACAACAATTTTAGGCTTTTTAAGGCCAAAATAATACAATATAATTGCTGTAGATGGATAGATAGATACACACACAGATAGAAGATAGATAGATAGATAGATAGATAGATAGATAGATAGATAGATAGATAGATAGATAGATAGATAGATAGATAGATAGATACACAGATAGATAGATACACAGATAGATAGATAGATACACAGATAGATAGATAGATAGATAGATAGATAGATAGATAGATAGATAGACTTGACTTTTAACAAACTTTATTTATGCGACATTCTGACAATACATTAAGACAGATTACATGTTAATTTACTAAACATGATTAAATTACAACACACATACACACACACCCACACCCACACACACACACACACACACACACACACACTTTTTGATACAGATCCTTTAGAAATTTAGCAGGACATCCCTCCCCAGTACTCGGATCAAGGTGAGCTCTGTATTTGTTTGCAGCTATTGCTCCATGTATAATCCTCCACTGGAGATCAACCACACGCTTCTCCACAGGAGGCTTATACAGGACCCTTCAGCTGCCATTAGGGGAAAAGTCTGAGCCAAAACCCTCAGTCCACCTGGACTCCCTGACTCCGGTGAGGGAGCGCAGGTCCAGTACTTTCATGCAGCTCAGGTAAAGCTGCTTCCCCGTGCAGGAGCTCAAAGTCCCCAGTACTGGACTCCTCAGCGAAAGCAACAGTCCACTCTCCTCCCTCCAGTCACCCACTGCAGGACTCACACTCAGAGCCGGGAAGATGTAGTCATGGCCGTCCATCCAATGCTCCGCCAGACCCCGACTCTGAGCAAAGACCCTGAGGGGCCCTGACAGAGACTGCCACACCTCCTTCACCAGGTTCTGCAACACTCTGGTAGATCTTAACCCAGTCAGTTCAGCCAGTCTCTCCACAGGTGTTCTTGTGAGGTGTCCAAGTTTAATGATGCCTGCTTGGATGAAGACACTTCTCAGGGTGACGGAGGACAGCGCGGTGGTACTCAGGAGACTGTTGCAGAAAAGTGGCTCTTCAAACAGCCACATCCCGGGCTTGGGGTCAGATGGTCGGGTGAAACCGAGAGTCCTCCAGGCATCAAAAACAGAAAAGTAGAAAGATGTCAGTCCAGTGAGGCTGGGAGCAGGGGGCTTCAGCAGGAACAGCTGTTTGTCCAGTCCCAGTCCCCCCAGCTTTCCGGAGCAGCAGCCGAGCTACAGCCGACCAGCTGAGAGATGATCTGTACAGCAGCCGCCGAGCTGCCTGAAGCCTGAAAGCAGCAGTCCTGGAGGCGATGTCGATCAGGCCCTGCCCCCCCTCTGCCACAGGAAGGTACAGGACTGATGCTCGAAGCCAGTGATGACCGGACCAGAAAAAATCCACCAGGAGCTGCTGCAGATGTTTCACCAGTCCAGATGGAGGGTTCAGCACTTGGAGCCTGTGCCACAGCGATGAGGCCACCAGGTTGTTGACAATCAGAGCTCTTCCACTGTAAGACATCTGAGGTAGCAGCCATTTCCATTTAGATAACTTGGCTTTCACCTTGTCCAGCACTCCCTCCCAGTTTTTAGCGATAATGTCCCCACTGCCCAAATACACTCCCAAGACCTTTAGCCCCCTGTTTCCCCACCTGAGGCCACCAGGAAGACTAGGAGTGCTCCCTGCATTCCAGTTGCCAACTAAACAAGCTTCACTTTTGTCCCAGTTACAGTGGCGGCTGGCCAATAGAGGGCGCTAGGGCGCCGCCCCCCCAGTGGAGAGTGTGATATTAAATGTATTTACTTTATTTTGAAAAAATGAATATGACCAAAAATTACTTATCTAAATATGTAATATAACATAAATATAACATAAATATATATCCATTAAGATATAAAGTAATTAATTTTCACTAATGTAGAACAAAAGTAAGCCTTCTCGTCTCTGTCTCCGTGTCTCAGGGGCGCTGGAAAGATCGCCCCTGAGACAGTGACGACTAGCCAATAAGGGACTGTTACTAGGGCAAGATAAGCGCCTATCAACGTGAATTTGGCCAATCAGCGTCTTTGAAAATAATCTCCGAAGGGCGATTCTTATATCGCCCCTCGGGTTTATTCGGCTTGTGTCGGCCATGCCCGGAGTGAGTAATCGGGAGGACCGGGACAATTTCCGGTGGGCCGGCCTGACGTTTGGGCCGTGAGGGCCAGTGTTAATATACATTTTTTAATATTATAATTTTTTTGGTTTGGTGTTCATTCATGGCACTGAGTGAGTATTACCTCCATGCTGTTACCTCTGTCCCTGTGGGCCGTCTCCCTCGGCAGCCTTTTTTTTTTCAGAGGCATCCTGACGTAACAACACGTCCGTGCAGGCTAAAAACAATTAGCTCCGTCAGTCGGAGTCTGTGAGATGAGCCAGATAGTAGCCGCGGTGCTGGACTGCCGACAAGATGGACAAAAAGCGCAAGGGTGGCGCGGAAAAGAGAAGAATTAAAAAGAGGAAAACGCTTGAAAATGATGCAGCGAAATGTGCAAAATAGCGACTTTTTTAACAAAACGAGCTCGCGGTCTGAAGCGACAGAGGATGAATCAACTGGTAAAGCAAGATGTTGAATAAAATACAACTTGCACTGTGTGATGCGACAACGTCACATAACTGGGGAAGCTTTGTCTTGTAGCCCCTCAGAAGAGATGCAGCAGCACCAAGCAGCAGCCATGAGCCCATCACAGGTGCAGAGTGGGCAGGTAGGATTGTTCAATGAGTGAATGTCAGAATTAATGTCAGAGTAGGGGAGAGGGGGGTAAACTGAGCCAGTGGGTAAGTTGACCCAGCCCCTGTTTCTGGGAAACAGTCAATAATTCTTGTCATGAGGCCCTAAATTCAGAAAGCCCTGATCATTTCACCCTCCCTCTGTTGAAGAGAAGCACCAAACAGTTGGTACTTTTAACACAAAAAACTCTTTTGGTGTGCCAGAGTAAATTTACAGCATGTCTTTGAGCTTTTTTTATCAGTTCCAGTTTATCCAGGTCTAAAATGGTGTAATATACATATTTGTTATTTACCAATGTATAAAACTATATGACTCATTTGGCTACAGATGAGCCTGTAGTTTGCGTCGAATCGCAGTGGGATGGTTGTTAAAAACTGAGTGTTGCACAGTACTGCCCCACCAAGAATATTTTTCACCAGCCGCCACTGCCCAGTTAACTTTAGCTGATGCAGCCTTCTCGTAAGAATCCAAGCAGTGCTTTAGCTCCTGGATGTCCTCCTGACCCTGGACAAAAACATTAACGTCGTCAGCATAAGCCGACACCACTAAAGACTGACTCTGAGCCAGCTCAGGCAGACACAAGCCCCTCAAACGTTTCCTGAGCCTACAAAGAAGGGGCTCAATGGCCACACTGTACAGTTGGCCAGAGAGAGGACAACCCTGCCTGATGCCTCTGCCAACTGGAACAGGACTGCTAAGCCCACCGCCCACTTTCACTACACAACATGCATTACTGTACAACAACTTCACCCAGGACAGAAAGTGCTCCTCAACACCGAAAGCTTGCAAGGTGGAAAATAAAAAGGAGTGGTCAACACGATTGAAGGCTTTTTCCTGGTCAATGGAAATGACTCCAGTCTTTAAATTGTACAGTCTGCACACATCGAAAGTGTCCCGCATTAAAAACAAATTGTCCAGCATGGATCTGCCAGGGACGCAGTATGATTGATCGGCACCGATGATAAAATCCATAAAAACCTTCAGTCTGTTGGCTAAAACCTTGGACAGTATTTTATAGTCTGTACATAAAAGGGCTACGGGTCTCCAGTTCTTTAGCAGGGTCAGGTCCCCCTTCTTTGGCAGGAGCGATATCATCGCACGCCTGCAGGAGGCCGGAAGAGTTCCCCTCAGGAAATACTCCTGAAACACATCCAGCAGGTCAGGTCCCAGGGTGCTCCAGAAGTGTTTAAAGAAGTCCGCTGGTAAACCGTCCATACCGGGGGATTTGCCTGAGGCCATCTTCGTTACTGCAGAGGTCAGCTCGTCCATGGTGATGGGGCAGCCCAAGGTGTCCTGCTCAGCTGGGCTCAGCTGAGGAAGGTCCTGGAGAAGCTCAGCTGCTGCCTCCACGTCACAGTGCTCAGCTCTGAACAGCTCAGAGTAGAAACCCACGGCATGCCTCCTCATCTCAGCGGAGTCTGATGTTAACCCCCCATCAGGCAGACGCAGACACACCATTTGTTTCCTCTGGCCTTCAGACTTCTCCAAGTTGAAGAAGAAGGACGTTGGGGCATCAATGTCTCTGATGGAGGTGAAGCGGGCTCGGACCAGGGCTCCTTTAGCTTTCTCCAGGAGGAAGGAGTTCAGCTGCTGTTTTTTAGAAAGCAACTGTTCAGGGTTTTCCACAGACACACACTCCAGCTCCCTGATCTCTGCCTCCAGCTGCTCCATGGCCCTTCGGACTTGTGCCGCGGACTGGGTGGAGTACTGTTGGCAGAAAACCCTGATCTGTCCCTTTCCAACCTGCCACCACTGACCAAGAGAAGCAAAATCCTCTTTCCTGGACCTCCACTCTGCCCAAAACAGTTTAAAATTATTACAGAAATTAAAATCATTTAAAAGTTTTGTGTTAAAATGCCAGAATGACCTGGACTTTCCAGGAGAAGCTAAAACCATTTCTAATAAAACCAGGTGATGGTCAGTGAAGCCGACGGGCTGGATTTGACTCTTGGCTGCACGAGTGATAAAAGACGAAGAAATATAAAACCGATCCAGTCTCGCTGCACTGACCATGCCATCAGAGACTCTCACCCAGGTGTACTGTCTGGTGGAGGGGTGTTTTAACCTCCAGACGTCTACGAGGTTTGCCTCTGTGACCATCTGGGCCAGGAAAGAGGATGATTGAGACAAGAGCTCGTGTCCTATCCTGTCCAAAGTGCCATCAATGCAGCAGTTTCAATCCCCACCCAGTATAACACACTCTCCCTGACTGATGCTCCCTAAACTGTTTTTTAATAAATTAAAAAAATCTAAACGTTCAGAGCTCTGGTTGGGTGCATAAATATTAAAAAGGCTAAAAACAAACCCCAGGATTTCTGCCTTTACGATCAAAGCTCTGCCCGCCATGATCTCAGAGCTGGATAAAATAGTGACAGGTAAGGATGGGGAGAATAAAACTGCCACTCCAGCACTACGGTTTGACCCGTGACTGAGGGCATACTGACCCCCCCACCACATACCCCAGTCTGTTTCATTAAAATTGTCGCTGTGTGTTTCTTGCAAAAAAACTATATCTAATTTTTTCTGTTTAATAATTTCAGATACTAATACTCTTTTCTGTGGGCTCCTACCCCCATTAATATTTAAAGACCCAACTCTTAAAGGCTGCATATGAGAAGACACAGAAAAGAGCAAGACAGATAGAAAAAAACAGCAGAGAGAAAACACCTTGTGACACACAATCATTGTTGAATTATTTAGAAACTTCTTTTTTTCAGTACCTTTTTTCCTTTCAATATTTTTCTCACATGAGCGATTTGCATGTCCGGAAAATAATCTGTGACCTCCACTGACCTGCCAAAAGAGTCATTGAGGAAGTCTGTCACCTCCTCCAAAGAATACAGATCTGTGCTCAGCGACACACTGTCTGCTACAGACACAGAATCTGAATCCACATCAGCATCAGAGAAGACCACTGCCTGCTGACTGCAACCTGGAGCAGCCTGAGATTCAGCCTGCAGCTTCTGCTCCATGTCTGCAGCCTCAACCTGCATCGGCTCAGTTGCAGCCCTCACCTGCCCAGGAGCGCAAACCTCCACATTTACTGCTGTGTGAGCCTCTACCTGCTCAACATGACACTCAGGCACACTTTTCACAGGCACACATCCAAACAACTCCGAGTAAGACTCGGATACACTCTGCCGTGCCGCAGCCCCGGAGGGCGCACCAGCGGCAGCAGCGCGCTGCGAGCCAGCGGCCGCAGAGCGCGTGGGACCGGCAGCAGCCGCCGAGCCCCCCGGAGCAAGCAGCAGCAGCCACCGCCGTCCCCGAGGAACCGGCAGCCGGCGCCGAGCGCACGGGGCCAGCAGCAGCCGGCGCCGATCGCGCGGGTCCAGCAGCAGCCTCCGCCGAGCGCGCGGGGCCAGCAGCAGCCTCTGCCGAGCGCGCTGGGCCAGCAACAGCCGCCGAGTCCCCGGAGCAAGCAGCAGCAGCCGCCGTCCCCGAGGAACCGGCACCAGCCACCGGGCCCGCGGGACCGGCCCCACTGCTCATCTCCTCGCCGTCATCCTCAGCCGGTCTCACAGTTTGCTGTCTGTGTGGACAGGCAACACGTTTATGACCCACGTCTCCACACTCAAAACACTTCATATTTCCTGAACTGGCATGAACCATGTAGAAACCTTCCTCATGTTTTACACGGAAGGAGATGTCCAGTGTATGTGACGGAGAGTCCAAAAACATGAAAACCTGCCGTCCCAGAGACTGAACATGTTTGAGCTTAGCGTCTTTACACCCTAGAGCAACAGTACGGAAACCACTGGCAAACTTACCAAAGCGCCTGAGCTCCTTCTCCAGGGCTTCATTCTGGATGAATGGAGGGACGCCAGACATGGTAATCTGCGTGGACGGCACAGCCAGAGGAGAAACTTGGATAAACTCCTCATCGAGGGTTAATCCATTCTCAATCATGGTTGTCACAAAGCTCTGATGTTTAAAGAACACAACCACAGCCTTGTTCATCCGGGAAGCATAGGAAATGTTCCCGTGACCCACCTGGTCTCCCACCGCCAGCAGGAGCTGCTCCACAGTGAAGGCCGGCGGTGGCACCAGCCTCACACCGTGGCTCAGGGAAGCCGGCGGTGGTGGCGTCTCTGAGGACGCCATCCTCACCACGAGGCACGAAAACCACACAAAAAGACCAAAAACACACTAAACTGTTTGACCAAAGTTCCCACAAATAATTCAAACAATGATCATACAAAAGAGTGACGATAACAAAAGAAAAGAAACAAAGTTTGAAACACCTTCTACCGCTCTACCTCAACACACCTCCACCACCGGAAGATAGATAGATAGATAGATAGATAGATAGATAGATAGATAGATAGATAGATAGATAGATAGATAGATAGATACACAGATAGATACACAGATAGATAGATACACGGATAGATAGATAGATAGATAGATAGACAGATAGATAGGTAGATACACAGATAGATAGGTAGATACACACATAGATAGATAGATAGATAGATAGATAGACAGATAGATAGATAGATAGATAGATAGATAGATAGATAGATAGATAGATAGATACACACAGATAGATACACACAGATAGATAGATAGATAGATAGATAGATAGATACACACAGATAGATAGATAGATACACAGATAGATGGATAGATACACAGATAGATAGATAGATAGATAGATAGATAGATAGATAGATAGATAGATAGATAGATAGATAGATAGATACACACACACACAAATAGATACACACAGATAGATAGATAGATAGATAGATAGATAGATAGATAGATAGATAGATAGATAGATAGATAGATAGATCCACAGATAGACAGATAGATAGATCCACAGATAGACAGATAGATAGATAGATAGATAGATAGATAGATAGATAGATAGATAGATAGATAGATAGATAGATAGATAGATAGATAGATTGATTGATTATTTATTGCTTTATAACACTTGATGTTAAGCAGGACAGAGTTCTGATAAAAAAGGTGCTTTGCATAAGAAAATAAATTGTTAAATGGCATTTTGTTTTTTATCTATTTGTATTACTCAAAACCACTTATCCAATTAAAATTAAGTGTAAGTGTCTTAGTGCTTGGGATTATTATAGATACAGGTCTGGTAAATGTTTGGAGTTATAGCATTAATTTATTATTATTGTGATAGTATGGAATGGATAGGACATATTACAGCCTTCCAATTTTATTAGTTTAAAAAAGCTGCCCGCAAAAACACCCAAATTCCTTCAGACGTCTGGTTGGCCGGCCTGGCCCACTATGTGTCCCTTATTTTTTTCTCAGAGATTTGGCAACCCTATTCAGAACGTAAATCAATGCGGAGGCTACTTGCCCAGAATTATGTGTATTTTGTTCATATACTTTTCACATCCAATAACTTTACATTTTATCTGATTGCAGAGAGTAGAACAGGAAACGCTGACAGTGAGTAGAGGAAGCAGGTGTAGGGAATGCTTTCATATGTTATAGAAATGTACATTAGCTAGTTAAATTATCTTAGTATCGAACTATGACATTATTTGGTCCTAGAAATAAAGTAAGCAAAATAAGATCATCAATATGGTACAATATTAAAGGTAATGATTTAGCAAAAAGAGATAAGCATGAATACAAATAAAATAAAAATAACCAAACTTTAAAAAAAAAGAAAAAAGCAAGATATGGCCCAGAGTAAAAATAAAAGTATAGATTTTGATTTCGAGATTCCATTTATGCTGAGAATGTTCAAAATAAGAAAAATAAGTTGTTAATTTAAGTGACCTGGCTTTTCTGTTTTGTGTGTTACTAATAATAATAATGTGTAGTGATTCAATGTAAAAAAAAAATAGCAGAGAGCGCAATGTAACTGTTATCCGATTACTTGATTACTCGCCAAAATATTTGATTTGATTTGAGAGTAATCAATCACAAAAAGAATCGATAGTTGCAGCCCTACTACACACACTCCTGTGAACTAACTCGAAATAGGGCACACATGCAAAAGAGAAGAGCCACCATCCGGACCACCAACACCACCACCAGGCTCAGCCACTGGAAAGGGGAACAAAAATAAAACACAGTTTATGAAACCAAAAGAAACTATTAAACTAATTAAACTAATTATAGCCAAATCACAAACAATATATTTGGCAGCAATATGGAAAATGAGGAGGAGTAAATTAACCGAAAATACTAATGCTGCCCAAAGCCAAATAGCAGACACAGAGTTACAGTCTCTAAATGTACAGGCCACTTTTTGTTGTTTAATGTTTTTTATCCAGAACTCTGATGTGTTTTCAACTCATTTTATCTGTTTTTTGTTATACCATGCAGGTGTGGATGAATATTGACATTTTCAGTTTAAGGCACTGGCCAAGATGGTCAACAGCAAAAAACCCGTACTTTAAATACAAAAAACAATTAATGAAGCTGAACAAAAAATCCTTAAACACTTGTTTTTAAGTCCTCTTTTGAACGTTCAGTAAAAAAGAACATTTGCTGAACACAGATTTCATTTCTACAAAATGCATAAACGTAGAAATAAGTTTATGTAAAACAAAATTTAAAATGTTTGCCAGTTAGTCTAATACAAATACCAGTCATCTCCTAAATTTCATGCATGCTTATAAATTTGCCTTTTGAAATCGATGAAAAGAATATAAAGAAAACGCATTCAAAATCTAAATGGTGAGTATGATTTAAAGGTTTAAGTGAAAAAAAAAACTTTTGGGATATTCCACTGGCTAGACCTTGCCAGTGGGTATGGATCCATACCACACAAGCTTGTGACAACAGCTCTTGCAACATACTATGTCCCAAGGAAGATTAAGGAACTCATACGGGACTACTATGGCAGTTTCAGTTTGAGATTCACATCTGGGACTACAACATCTGCATGGCACCGCCTGGAGTAAGGCATTATCACTGGTTGCACCATATCAGTGACACTGTTTGCCCGAGTGATGAACATGCTTGTCAAGGCAGCAGAGGTAGAATACAGGGGCCCTCTGTCCAAATCAGGTACACGCCAACCACCAATGCGAGCCTTCATGGACGATTTAATGGTCACAGCAACATCAGTGACAGGGTGCGCTGGCTCCTTCAGGGACTGGGGAGGCTCATGTCATGGGCAAGAATGGCTTTTAAACAAGCCAAATCCAGGTCTCTGGTCCTCAGAAAGGGGAGAGTGGAGGACAAGTACCGCTTTTGTTGAATGGAGTACTAATTCCATCAGTGTCTGAAAAGCCCATAAAGAGCCTGGGGAAGATCTATTATGCCACTCTGAGAGATGCAGCAGCAGTTCAGGCCTCACAAGCAGAACTGAAAGTCTGGCTGTCAGCAGTGGACAAGTCAGGCCTCCCAGGGAAGTTCAAGGCATGGATATATCAACATCGTATCCTGCCAAGGCTCCTCTGGCCACTGCTGATTAATGAAATCCCAATATCCATCTTAGAGGGCTTTGAGAGAAACATCAGTCCATTTTTGCAAAAGTGAATGGGCCTGCCAAGGAGCTTGAGAAGCATTGCCTGGTACGGGAACACCAGAGACAGAGAGGTGCTTCTTTATAGGGACTCATCTGACACCAGAGTCTCCTCAGCAGGCATCTCAGTTAGAACGGGAAGGAAGTAGAATGCTCAAGAGACAGTGGAACAAGCAGAGGCTAGGCAGAGGCTAGGCTGAGACATAGCGGCCTGGTCGCCTCTGTAGCAGCTGTGCGAGCTGGGTTCGGTTGTCATACAAGACCACGCTACAACAAAGCTCAGGGAAGAGAGAGACACCAGCTGATCAGGGAGAAATCCGTGCAGAGCTGGAAGAGGAGCTGCGCAGCAGGTCAGTGGCTATGCGCCAGCAAGGGGCATGAATGAACTGGGACCATGCATCGACCCGAAAGATCTCTTGGACAGAGCGAAAGTCAGAATCAGCAAGGCTCAAGTTTCTGATCCAGACAACATACGGTGTACTCCATAGCCCACCCAATTTGCACAGCTGGAGCTGAGCAGAAACACCAGCATGTCCTCTGTGCCCAGCAAGAGGCTCTTACTGTGCGTTCACACCAAAAGAGGCAGAAGCGGCAAAAGCGGCAAGGGCGCCGGAAGTTAATACATTTTCAATGAGAGCCCGGCGTCCTGAGCGGCCAAAGCGTCCTGAGTGGCTAAAGCGGCTAGAGCGTCAAAAGCGGCACCAGATGAGAAGTTGAGTCTGGGTCAACTTTATGGTAGTTAGCTATGACGTAGTTCAGCGGCAAACGGTGGCAACCAATCAGAGTAGAGATGTCCTTCGACCAAGCGGGCCCTAAAAAACAACACATGGAACTTCGGTTCCTAGTTCCGTCATGGATACCGAAAAGCTTATAAAGCCCGAGAAAGCGGACAACGGCCAAAGCGGCCAAATATTTTAGCCGCTTTGGCCGCTCGTCACGTGACTGACGTCAACGTAAAATCTTGCTTGTCATTTAAAGGAGCCGCGCAGCGGACTTCTTCACAGCAGCAGCAGCTGCTTGCTGTTGTTCAACTTCAGTTTAAAGCATAGCATGAACATAACCTAAAATTACCATCTAATCAGTCACGAGCGGATTGACAGGCAGGAAGCAATTTACAAAGGAGATAATATTGATTTATCCACGACATGAAACTTTTACAGTTTTGAAATATACTAACATCCTGTGGTGGTTAGGAGCGCGTATTTGCACAGTGTGTGTGTGTGTGTGCACGTGTGTGTGTGTGTGTGTGTGTTCTACATAAAATAGATTATGGCAGTAAGCCAATAAGATTGATTCCCTCCAATAATTGTAATCATTTTCATGGTCTGCCATGACTACAAATATGCGGTTTGACCCTCAAAATCATATCGACTCATCATGGATCTGGATGACATCACTGTGATGTGTGCTGCCTCGTTGTGCATCTGACGAAGACGCCGTCGCCGGGTTTGGGTGCATGAGATTCTGCGGCGCCGTGAGGAGCTGGGTGAGTTTCATCGGCTGGTGCTGGAGCTGCGGCTGGATAGAGAGCAGTTCCAGCGGTACTTCAGGTTGGACGTAAAAAGAATTGGATGAGCCCGAACACAATCTATAAGCTTTTCGGTATCCATGACGGAACTAGGAACCGAAGTTCCATGCATTGTTCTTTAGGGCCCGCTCGGTCGAAGGACATCTCTACTCTGATTGGTTGCCACTGTTTGCCGCTGAACTAGTTACCATAAAGTTGACCCAGACTCAACTTCTCATCTGGTGCCGCTTTTGACGCTCTAGCCGCTTTAGCCGCTTTAGCCGCTCAGGACGCCGGGCTCTCATTGAAAATGTATTAACTTCCGGCGCCCTTGCCGCTTTTGCTGCTTTTGCCTCTTTGGTGTGAACGCACAGTTAGGATGGAGCACATCCTAGACACTTAAAAATGTTGTGTTAAAAACAACCCAATATGGGTTATTTTTTAACACAACACTGGTTAAATATTGGACAGAACACATGCTGGGTTATTTTGACCCAACAAGTTGGGTTGGTTTCCTTTAACCAACAGTTGGGTTATTTGAACAACCCGACTGGGTTGTTCAAATAACCCAACCACAGGCTCAATGTGACTACACTGTTGGGTTCGCTTTACTCATTTAGTTGGGTTGCTAATTTCTATAATATTGTTATGGTCATTATATATTGATTAAATATATTCTGACACAAAAAAATAAGATTTTTTTTTAATTAAATTTCAAAATTCACAAAATACAAAATATTTTAAGTCTGGAGACATTTCCATGTTGGCATACACTCTCTCATGTAGTCCAAGTCAAGCACAAAAAGGTCTCCATGGTGAAAGTATCATTTCGACCCCAATTGTCCTCAGAGATCACAGAAAACGCCTGAGAATACTGTGTCCCGCTCTCTGGCAGGAGGACGTAGGGGCAGGATCTCAATGTTTTTGCCTGGTCAAGGTATCCCACCATGTTGGTTCCGACCTATGATGAGAAATAAAAGAAATAGGGTAGTATCTCTATTAGGGCAAAGCAAGTATCACTAGACCTTCATCAGGATAGTTTAAGAGAAGTGTTCACGTCATACATACATTTATATATATACATAAAAGATGTACATCGAGGACAGAAAATGGGATCAGTTCAGCTGATAGGTCTCACCTGTCAGGTGGAAACCAAATTAACTAGGCTTTGAAGGAGTTCACAATGGTCCAGAGCAGGAAATATTAGGTTAAAATATTACAAAAATATATTGGATTTTTTTACAAGTGCTTCTTACAGTTGCCAGAGACCAGTGGCTACTTCTAGGCACACATACATTACAACTCAATATAGAAAAATACAAAGCAGACAAATACAAAAATTTAACTAAGTACCAAATATATTTAGAAATGATAAAACAGTGAAGTACTGTATCATCAAGTCAATCAACTGAAGAAGGGAGTAAAAATCATTCCTTGGTCCCCCCCCACTCTCCCTAGGATGACCCAACCAAGGATGATGAGAGGGGAAGCCAAGCTTCCCTGGACTCTGACAACTTTAAGAAACACTTGTGAAAAAAAATTGAGGAGCTGAAATTCACACTGAGGGTAAATAGAGTATATATCTGGTACAACACTCAAAATATTTTCTTCCTTAAAATTAATATAGGAAAATATTGGTCATTTAGCAGACAGTACCTTAAGGTTCAGTGAATAATTGTCCCAATTTATTCATAACAGTAGTGGCTACTAAGTTAGAACCAATACAATAATGTGACATGGAAGCAACTTAAATTTACTTACCACTAAACCTGTCAAAGACCCCTGGAAGCTGCCACTCAATCAATTTGGACCTCACAAACTCATCCATGAGGTGGGAGAATCAAACTGCAAAACCAACACAAGGATTAAAATAAAACAAAGGTATCATAAGAGGCTCATTCAGTAACGTTAAATCAAAGGTATTTTCACTGTTGGAACAATGAACTTCTCTATGGTTTTAAACTTCAACTTGAGCAAATTAGACTGTTACCGGTTCCCCCTCGGCAAACTTAAACAGGCTACTACAGCATGGACTGGCTGGCTAGCTGGGGCCTGCTAGCATGTAGTTGGGTAGGCAAAACCAAAATTGATCCTCCACGGTGGTCAATTGTAGCCTACTCGTATTTTTCCTTCACATTGGTTCACAACACACTCCAACTTACATTATTATACATGGAAGCCAAACTGATAAAAATCCCACATATACCTCCTAACTTTAACTTTAAATAAAATACTCGAGTTACATCGAAACTGCTACGTAGCTACCCAGCTAACATGCTAGCTTGCTACATGAGCTGACTTACCAAGTTAGAACCAAATATGTTCGCGGGCTTCTTCTTCTCTTCCCCAAGGACTTCTCACGGGATTTGGCCAGGCCATAGCGAGACTTGCCCATCCAGCATCCATGCACTGCGAGAAACTGTGAGGGTAACCTGGGGGTAACATTACTGTTGGTCACGCATGCACGAGCATCAACCCAACATGTTGGGTAGTCCGAAATGACCCAACACAGTATAATGGAAATTTCAACCCGACAGCTAATAACTCAACTGCCAACGACAATAACCCAGCAAGCTGGGCGATTAGATTACCCAACTTAATGAAAACAACCCAATTAAACAAGCCAACAGTCTCAACCCAGCTGTTGGGTTGGAAAAATAACCCAACATTTTTTTGTGTGTAAGCTGCTGCCCTAAAGCCCTGGGAGAGGGAAGGTACACATGGCGCCACGATCAGGTGCTAAAGCTGCAGCTGGCATCACCTGCACCGGAATCCAGCTGGCAGAACATCAATCCCTGGCAAGGCATAGCATCACCTTTGTCAGGTCAGGGGAGGAAAAGCAAGGGCAGTGCAAGGTCCCAACTGGGCTACTAGCCTCAGCTAAGGACTGGCATCTGAGAGTGAACCTACAGAAGCAGCTGAAGTTTCCAGAGCACATTGGAGGACATCTCTCAGGCCAGATATGGTCTTAACATCAGAGAGTTCAAAGCAAGTGGTGATGCTGGAACTGACTGTCCCCTGGGAAGATCGGATGGAGGGGGCCCATGAACGCAAGAGGGCCAAATATCTTAAGCTGGTGGAGGCCGAAGCAGCAGAGAAAGCTTTTAGGTGGCTGTGGATCAGCAGGGGCAAAGGATGGCGTAGCACGCTGCTTGGACACAAGCTGGGGTCTGATCAACCCCGGCTGGGTTGGCCAGGTGAGGGTGTCTGATGATCTGATACCCGAAACACCAGATTGACCCTGGGTTCATCACTGATGATGTGTCCACATTTATGTGGCTTTATCCATATGTGGCAGATAACTGTAATATAACTATATGCAGTTCTTAAATACACATAGAAACAAAATGAAGCTGGAAACATGTAGACCCAGACTTGATCGATGTTTCAACAAAATATTCAGTCCTAGTTACTTAAAATACTTCTTCTGTGTTCTTATGTGCCTGTGGGTGGGCTCTCAGGTACAGATATGCCATTTAATATCCGTGATCAGTCTCCACAGTCAAATGACAGAAAACTACACTTTCCTGGCATAGAAGGAAAGAGAGAGGGACAACAGATTGAAAACAGACAAAAGGACAACACAGACATACATTTTGTTACAGTAATAGTAAAAGTATTGATATGCCAATACCGCAGTATTGATACTCTCGCCCCTCATCTGGTGGGTATAAAAATGCTACACAAGGTCAAGTTTATTACCTTTGAAGCTTTCGACAAGCATTTCCAACAGACAAGCTAGGAGAATGCATCTCAAATCCCTGAATACATATACCAAACATAAGAATTTACACACACTGCTTACTTTCAGCTGTCCGTTTGTTATTTGATATCCTAAGCATGAATGCTACATTGGTTAACAGACATTTATTGCAGAAGAAGGCAAAAGTACATACAGTATTTTGTCATGTGTCTATGGTTAATTATCTAAAAGAAAAGCCAATTCAGTTGAATTTACTTACCGATATCTGTTAAAACTATTATGTTGTGTTTTCTGAATGTTCATTTTCTTTCATTTAATACCGTCTAACTTTTATACATGCACTTGTTACCATAGCTGGACTTCAATGTCTAAACTAAATTAAAACTAAATGTTTAATCCTGAATCTGTTATAAATTTCATACTTTTGGGTTGTAGGGTATCAGCTTAATGCAAAGTACTCTCAATCTGCCTCAAGATGCTGCCACTGCTGTAAGTTGCTTGTAAATGTGTGTGAAAGTAGGAGGGTTTGCTAGCTTATACTGATAGTGAACCATGACTGAGTAAATGTGAGAGCTTTGCGAATAAGTACGTGTGATCTGCAGTGTAAAATTGCTTTAGGTAGTCAAAAAGACAAGATGAGAGCCATATAAGCTGAAGTCCATTTTCCATTTACTGCAACCTGATCGATCCTGACTATGAAACAAAAGTTATTCTCCAGTGGCCTAAGCTCTCTGTGTCTATGTAAAAGCTCAGTGCTGATGTTTCTGTTGTGATCTACAGGGGGCGCTGGTAACAGCCTGTGCAGATGACACACTGCATTTGTGGAATCTCCGTCAAAGGCGGCCAGCTGTTCTACATTCACTTAAATTCAACAGAGAGAGGTAAAAATGTATTTCATTTACCAAAACACACACAAAAACGAACACACTTAAATTATTAACCTTAGCCATGTATATTTATATGTATTGCCTGTTCTTTAATATTGTGAATGATTGTGTCAAAGCATACAGGTTTGATGAAAGCATGTGGTGCACGTATTAGAATCAGAGAGTAATGTCCTTAGTGCTGTTGGGGAGGCGGATCTGTGCCGCCTTGGGTCCTGGGCCTGGTAGCTTTGGGGACCGTGTGGTGGGTCTCGGGTGCCCTGGTAGACCGGGGTGTGCCCGTGGCCGTGGTTTCCCTGGGCATGGGCAACTACTTGGGTATTCGGTGACCACCTCACATGCATGCTTGTACAGATACTCAAGCTCCTGTCGAGACTAACTAACAGAAATGATTGATCCCGTCAGAGCATGCCCATTCAGTTCCTTTTGATATGCAGTATCTTGAAAACCAAAAAATACCATAGCATTGAATTTATTCTTAATGGAAAGTTCCAAAACATTAAAGGTCACATTTCATGCTGATACAAGATTAAATACCTACAAATAATGTTGTTTGGTGAATACCAGATTCTACACCTCCAAGAAGTCCCACATTAGATCTGCTCCTCTTCCTGATATTCAGGCTCAAGATTTCTGCCTCTGAAAATGACTCGTTGCGAGATCTTCACGAGATTTGCTTCTCTCTGAATGAGTCTGAGAAAGCAGCTCCTCCTGGTAATCAATGCCTGTATCAGTGCCAGGACCACTAAGCTCCAGCAGCTCCACATCCCCCAGACCAACTGGCGTTTCTGCTGTTTGCCTGTGCTTGTCCTTTCATGGATGATTCCTGCGTAAACATAGGGCAGAAACATGCTGGATTTTCCTCTCAACTTTCTCTAAGAGCAGGAGCAGTTTCATCTATAAAGAGTGTTCTTGTAGACCAGGGATCACGTGCGGTGTGTAATGTAATCAGAAATACTAATGTAAATAAAGCTATAATGCTAAGCTAGTTAGCATTAGCTGCAGCTGCTCTGTTTATAACCACACAGCTGCTCAAGAAGTTAAACTCACATATTGCGCTTTATCCTTTGTGACTTTTCGAATCTTGTCTCTCAGTATTAATATGAAAATGCTCATGAATTGTCTCAACACCCTACTGGTAATAACATAAACTGAAAATAATGGGAAGCTATTGTTTGCAGTTTGACTCGCTTATGTATGTAAACACAAAAGTAATGGGCCTGTTTCTTGACCGAAAGGTGGAGAAACAGTTACACTCACAAACAGTGGTTCATTTACCTTTACAATGCAATCCTCAAATGTATTTGTGGAGCTATCTGGGCTCACACATCAGCAGCATACAATAGGTTGAAGGCTGTGGAGGAGGCTCAGAGGATAGCTGTACTTAAATAAAAGTCAATACCAGGGGTCTGCAACCTTTCCGATTAAAAGAGCCATTTTGCCTGCCACACCTACTAAAAAAAACTGTAGCCAAAAAAACACATTTAAACATTAAAATGCCATCTGCTGACTCTACATTATCATAGTGACATTAGATCTATAAGCAAACCAAACGACATGACTACTGTAGAATGGGTCATATACTTTAAGTTGGCTTTATTGTTACCACATTGTACTGCAATATTAAATCTAGTGCTAAAATTACAACAATGGTGTGTTGACTTTGATTGTCAAGCTTGTCAACAAAATTAACAGTTTGAAGCTTGAAGTTTGAGCCTTTATTGTCTTTGCACATGTCACAAGTACAGAGCAACGACAATTCTCTTACAGTACAACCCATCCAAGAAAATACAAAGACAGTCACATGCATTGGGGGGACAGGATAGGGAGGACCATCGGGTCGCCAGCAGCAGCACCCCGTTTTCTTGGATAGGAATAGGAAGACAGAGGGGAGAGGAGGAGAAAAAAGGCTGGTCTCACACTATGCCCCGCAGAGCAGAGTGTGAAATCAGAAAAAAATAACACCTCAGCTTATGAGCAACATGATAAGACAGTATCAAACAAAGGAATCTCCAGATGGGCACATTTGTAAGCATTGCTCGCCAGCCAACAGCACTTCACTGTCAAGTTTTAATTTCATGTCAATCTTGATGTCATATAAAAAACAAATCAGATGAACATGTAATGCAGTAACTCACACACCTGAGTCTGTAGTTACTGAATGAGAAGGAACGTGATGGGGTGAGGGACTGACAGTATGTCATGCAAATCAGACTCAGACATTAGGGCCGCATGGCTAAAGGGTCAGTAATCACGTTAGCCTTGGTCAGGTCTGACATAATGGACCACAGGCATTCATGGCTCAAGGTTAGGTTTGTCATTTGTAAGGTAATTCACATGCCAGAAAAGTGAGTAGTCTTGTCAGAACAAACGAACCCCAGACATGTTGGATCTCATGCCTACATAACAACTCACATGTCAAGTCCCAGCAGCGTCTACACTTCCTGAGAGTCCTCAGGAAGAACAACCTGGACAGGGAGCTGCTGCTGGCCTTCTACCGTTGGTCCATTGAGAGCCTGCTGACCTTCTGTGTCTCCACCTGGTATGGGAGCTGCACTAAGGGCTGACAGAAGAAGGCTTCAGAGGACAGTCAAGGCAGCACAGAGGATCATTGGCTGCCCTCTCCCCTCCCTGATGGACTACTCCACTCACTGAAAAATGCCATGTTTTCCGAATTTCTTTATTTTGGTATCTTGTTTCAATAAAGGAACTTCATGTAAATTGATTTCAGTGGTCTCATTTAACATCTATATCTCTAGAACAATTGATATTTAATTAGGAAGATATAACAATATCTACCACCTATATGCAGCTTTGTGTTGGTAAATCTAACATGGGTCTATAGTATTCTATCACCAGTCCATATCTTGTAAGTTTCACTTAACTTTATTAGATGTGTCACATTCCATAGTGTCAATATTTATATTTGAATATGAAAATATATGCAGTATATCCTTTTAGTATTAGTTTTCATGTAAAAATAAAAAAAATAAATAAAAGGTTGACAGCTGTGGCTGTGTGCTTATGTGAACAAACCACTTTATACCACAAAACATTTTTTTTCTGGAGGCCTATTGAAATCTCATGACAGCTATAATAAACTTTAGACGCTAAGTGCCAGAGTGTGCAGGAGAGAAAGAGCTGGCAAAATGGGAAAGTGAATGAGTCAGCCAGATAAATGTATCAGTATCTAATTCTAACACAAATCCTCTTGTAATTCTGATACTCTTACTAACTCACAATAGTTATGCCATTTACATATTGAAAAATGAGATTCTGAAACTCTCAGATCTAATGGTTGGCACCTATAAAAAACAAATGTAGTCAGGAACCTCTCTAAAGGTGCATTCACACCGCAAGCTAGTTGTTCTACCTCGGCGATCACTCCCCATATAAAGTTAATGTACAGCCACGATCAGCAACTGCCACGCGCGACCAGATCTCAGGCGATATGATAGGCGCGTTCCGTGCGACTTTGTTACTTCTTTGGAGACATGTTTCCTGTTTCTACAGATGGGAACTCTGGGGTCGCATGGACGCGCGACCAGGGGTGCATCCCAATGTGCCAAAATGCAGTCTCCTCTCTCCTCTCTCCTCCGCGACACCAGAAGTGCTTTGTGAGCAGCTATATTGAAGGACGTCCCAAAGCGCCAAATGCGCTCGTGGAGAGAGGAGAGAGGAGAGAGAAAACTGATCAGGAGGAGGGATAATCGAGGAAACACAAGTGCAGGCTTCGAGGAAGTCTTTTCACTGACAGACACGCCCCCTTGTGACGTATCTGCAGCTGGCTGTAGAGCATCAGCTGCCAACATGTGTGAAATGTAAACACCATGGCGCAAAATAAAGTGTTAAAGTGTAATTAGCAACTTCTTGGGAGTCATTGTAATGAGTATATCCACATTTCACACAAAGCAGCCGATGTGTAGGCCTAATGTTCCCTTAAAATGTGAGCAGTTACTAAATTTCAGTGTCTCTATCTCTTTTTTTATTTTCTTCACTGTGCAAAGACATTTTTGACTCATCATTTAAAAGAATTCTAAGCTGGACATATTAATATCACAGAAAATATTGAACACTGTCATGGGGCAGTTCTTTCCAGTTTTTCCATCTGTTGTCTGTCATGATTTATCTGTGTTGTTTGTGTTTATGTCTGTAACTGTAAGGCTGCTACAGTAGACAGGTCTGTTCAGGAAAACACATTTTAGATGAGATTAGGTCAGACAAATTTATTTTTCCCAAAGGGCAATTCAGTTTTTGCAGTCTACCCAGACCATACATACATTTACAAACAGAAAACATGGACAATAATAAATAAAAAAAAGATATGCTCATTGACAAATAGCAATCAGCACCCAATAGACCCCATGGTCAGGCAGATTATAATGCACATTAACGAAAAGCATGTTTTATGTAGTTCCTGATCTAACCAAGCATAAATAAGGAGAGAAAGTTGTGAATTGTACACTGTTATCTCAGGCCTTTACATTTTTCTATATAAATGCGCAGAGAGGGGGGTTTAAGTGCTTATAGCAGAATAAAAATATTATTTATGAAGACGAAGTGGCCGCAATATAACAATTAAAAAACCCCTATCATTCTGAGCCTGGGAAAACGTGACAGTTTCCTTTTTTATTCATGTAGATATTCTGATGTAAAAGTGAATATGAATTTACTGCGATAGAGCGCCCTGGAGTTTACATTATTTTCCTTAATTCAGTTTCTCCCGTGCACTCGGACCGGCATATCCAGCTGTGACACCATCATCACTAAAAGACGTCTCTTCATGTGACACTCCAAGGGAGAGGATGCCTCTATTCTCTTAAAATGAATCTCCTCGTTTCCTCTCTCCTCTCTTCATTTCCTTGCGTCTCTGGCATGCATCTCTGGTGGGCGGGACTAAGACGCAAATGAATGACGCAAGTGGAGGAAGCGAGGATGGACCTTTGGAGCTTTGAGATGCAGGTCGGGGTGCTCCATCGCCAAGGTAGAAAAAATTCAACTTTTCCAGCGACGTCACGCGTGGATATGCCACTGCAGCCAATCAGCCCTGTGTGTGCACGCGCGCGCGAGTGTCTGTGTTGAAGTGGATGTTTGCCTTATGCGCTGGAAGAGTTTTGTAATATATTTACATGATGCGGACGGAACCATGTTCAGTCAGTATATCGCCATATTTATTCTGTGGTCTCAACATCAACAAAGTAGCAACCCCACAAAGCTACAGTGCCACCTATGGACCAAACTGAGTATAGCACTTCTGGTAATCCAATACACTACATCTCCTTTTTTCAAGATGTTTTTTTTTTCTCTCTGTGCAGAATATGGACACAACAGTTATGAAAAAAAAACAGGTAATATATATCTTAAACCTTGTTTACCAGAAACACTGTAAAACATAACATAGTCTTGATCAGACTCAATATCCAACCAAATTACCATCCAATTACTGATCAGACTGCTTAATGAAACTGCTTATTTTCTTGCACATCGGCAAACAAATCACTTGACATGACCCTATGTATTCCAAGTTTAACAAAACATATCTGTACCTTAAAATAATGACAAAAAAATGTAAAAGATTTAACTCGGTAGACAATAGCTCAATGTATAACACTCACACTAACCACTGTGTGAATATATATTTTTTTCTCAACCTTAAATCACACATTGAACCAAACCCATATCAGTCCTTAAGTCAGCCTGTTCTGGTTAAACTAGAAAACGCTGAGGCACTCTTACAGGCCTTCCACAGCGTGTTGTTTTTACAGGGCTGTTTCCACATGTAGTATTGTCAGTCACCACTTTTGGACTTGGTGGTGCAGTGGAACAGTCTGGAGTAGGACCAGGTGGATCAGCAGTTGGCAAAATGTCATGTCCCACATGAGATGGCTGCTCTGATGAAGTGTCAACAGTCCCTGGGAATGAAGTCTCTTTAGTTTTGAGCAGGTGTCTGCGATTCCTCCTGTACACTTGTCCACTTGGAGTTTCCACTATGTAGGATCTCGGCAGGTTGTGTTTCTTTACCACAGTCGCTGGTTCCCACTTGCTGCCTTGCCTAATCCTCACATTTTCCCCCTCTCTAAGATCAGGCAGGCTCCTGCTTCCATGGTCAAAGTATTGTTTCTGTCTTTGCTGCCTCTTCACAAGGTTATTCCTTGCCTCTTTGTGGACAGCTGGCTGCAATAATGTCTTTGTCACAGGCAACTTTGATTTGAGCCTTCTCCCCATGAGCATTTGAGCAGGAGAGAGACCAACCCCGCCCAGTGGTGTATTCCGATATTCCAGCAGGGCAAATTATGGATCACTAGCGCTGTTCTGTGCTTTTTTCAGCAGGTTCTTGATCGTCTGGACAGCCCTCTTGACTTGTCCATTTGACTGCGGAAAGGTCGGACTGGAGGTGGTGTGTTCGAAACCCCACTCAGCGCTGAAATCCCTCATCTCCTGGCTCACGAGCTGTCTGCCATTGTCTGAGAATAACTCGTCCGGCACACCATGCCTTGCAAATATCGATTTGAGTCCGGTGATTATATGTTTGCTCGAGGTTCCACTCAGCTTGACTAGCTCTGGAAACTTTGAAAAATAATCCACACACAGTAAAAACTCTGCATCATTGAAATTAAACAAATCCACGCCTATTTTTCCCCATGCTCTTTCAGGCACTGGATGTGGCATGAGTGGCTCTTTGGGATTACTGTTCTTGTGTGTGTTACATACAGCACAATGAGCCACAACTTCCTCTATCTGTTTTGCCATGCCTGGCCAGTACAGTACATCACGGGCTCTTTCCTTACATTTCACCACGCCCATGTGTGACTCATGGATTTTCCTGAGCATTTCATTTCTCAGTGTTTGTGGAACTACTAACCTTGAGTTCTTGAACATGAGTCCATCCACATAAGCCAGTTCTTCTCTAAATGTCCAGTATTGTCTGGTTTTGTCTGGAAGAAGTCTCTGTTTTTCTGGCCAGCCAGTCTGAACTGCATTAGCAACGAGTCTCAACTCAGCATCTTCTTCTGTTGCTTTTCTAAACTCCTGTAGTTTCTCTTCTGATACAGGGAGTTGGTGGTTGACACAGTTGACTTCCAGTTCTTCATCAAGAAGCTTTTCATTGTGTTCTTTGAGAAACACTCTGCTGAGAGCATCAGCGATATGCATCTCCTTGCCTGGCTTGTATTTGACATCAAGACTGTACTTTTGAAGCCTCATGAGCATTCTTTGCAGTCTGGCAGGGGCACTGAGGAGTGATTTTTTTGAATATCACTTCCAGGGGCTTATGACATAAAGATACTGATTGAATTTCTCACAGCCAAACACTATTGCAAGCAGTTCTTTTTCTATTTGGGCATAACGTTTTTGACAGTCGGTTAATGCCCTGGAGCCATATGCTACTGGCTGCCCTTCTTGCAGTAGCACTGCTCCCAGACCCTCAGAGCTTGCATGCACAGATAGTGTAACAGGCTTGTTGACATCATAGTACTTGAGTACTGGTGCTTGGCTGACAAGAGCTTTAAGTTGATCAAAACTCTGTTGTTGCTCGGTCCCGCAGTGCCACTCCACATTTCCATCTAGTTTCCTCAGAGGGGCGCTTATGTCTGAGAGGTTAGGGATGAATTTTGAGAGGTACTGTATCAGCCCGGTGAACCTCTGAAGCGCTGCATTATCCTCTGGTGCTGGCATGCCCTGAATGGCTCTGATTTTTTCAGGATCAGGTTTGAGCCCCTGCTCACTGAGCACATGTCCAATGTAAGAGATTTCAGTCATTCTTATTTTACTCCTGTTCAGTTTCAGATTAATGCTTCGGAGGCGTTCCAGCAGTTGCCTCAAACGACGATCATGCTGCTCCATGCTCTCTCCCCAAACAAGGATATCATCAATAACATTGACTACACCCTCTAGCCCTTCTAGGTGTCTGGCTATGCACCTCTGAAACACTTCAGGTGCTGAGGAGATACCAAATGGAAGTCTTTTGAATCGATATCTACCAAATGGTGTGTTGAATGTACACAAGTGAGAGCTTTCTTCGTCTAGCTGGATTTGCCAAAACCCATGGTTTGCATCTAAAACAGAAAAGAATTTGGCATTTGGCATTTCAGCTACCACTTCTTCAATTGTGCGCAGTGGGTGATGCTCTCTCTTAATAGCAGTATTCAGATCTTGTGGGTCAATGCAGATCCGAACTTTGTTAGGTTTTGTTACAGTCACCATACTATTCACCCAATCAGTAAGTTCTGTTTGTTTAGTTATCACACCTAAGTTTTCCATTCTTTTCAGTTCAGTTTCAATTTTTTCTTTCATGGCAACAGGGACTTTCCTGGGTGCATGCACAACTGGAGTGACTTCTGGATCTGTCTTGATGTGGTATACTCCTGGTATACAGCCTAATCCAGTGAATAGGTCCTCATATTCACCAAGAATGTCTCTCTCTGTTTTAATCACTTGTAGCCTTTTGACAAGACCCATTTCCTCACAGGAATCTCCTCCCAAAATTGCAGGTGCCTTGGTCTTTATGACTTCAAACTCCACATCATAGTTTTTATCTTTGTACTGACATGGCAACATTATTTTTCCTTTAATTGGAATTCGCTGGCCTGCATAAGCAACAAGCTTAGGACGAGATCTGCCCACCTTTTTGTCCAATCTCAACTTTCTGAGGTCACTCACAGAGATGATGTTGCAATCAGCTCCCGTATCCAGTCTGACTTTCAAAACTTTCTTGTTGACGATCAGATTTTCATGCCACTTTTCTTTCTTTGCATCCACAGTGTTAACCTGCGAGACTGGGTGGTCATGTCTTTCTGCTTCGACCGGGCCAATAAATAACTCTTGGTCATCTGCCTCTGCTTTGTTTATTTGCTGCAGTCTATGGTTGTCTGTGTGTCTTCGTGAGTTGCACATTTTTGCATAATGATTTTTCCGATGGCAGGCTTTGCACACTTGGCCGTAAGCAGGGCATTTCCTTGGCTCGTGCCTGAATCCACATCCGTCGCAGTTTCTTTGATTTGTTGTCTTTACACTCTGTGATGTGGCACCATCATCTTTCTTTTTATAATGTTGTTTCTGCTTGGCGACTTTATGAACAGGAATTTCAACCTCCTCATGCAGACTTTTTAGCTGACTACGGCTTAACTCACTGGCTCTACATATGTCTATTGCTTTTTGTAATGTGAGGTCAGGTTCTCTCAGTAGTCGTCCTCTTACTTGATCATCCAATATTCCACACACGATTCTATCCCGGATCAGTGAGTCGGTAAGATGCTCAAACTCACAGTCTTTGGCTTTATTCTTTAATTCCGTCACATATGCATCAACAGTTTCCGATTTTCCTTACACTCGTGTGAAGAACAGGTGCCTCAAATACGTCACATTCTTCCTCGGCTCACAATGTCGGCGGAACATGTCTTTCAACACGCCATAATCATCAATGTCCTCATCGAAGTCAAACATGTTAAATACCTTTATTGCTTCGTCCCCAGCCACATGCAGGAATGTGGCTCTTATCACTGCGTCGGACTTTTCACCGATTCCGCTGTTGACAAGGAAAAGTTCAGATCTCCGGATCCAGACCCTCCAATTTTCCGCTAGATTTCCTTCTAGACTTAGTGAGGTTGGCGGTTTCATCTGCTCCATTTCTGTCCTTTTTGTTGTTTTGTTTTTTTTTGTTTTTCGTGTGAACTAACTTTCATTCTGACACCATGTAATATATTTACATGATGCGGACGGAGCCATGTTCAGTCAGTGTATCGCCATATTTATTCTGTGGTCTCAACATCAACACATTAACAACACCACAAAGCTACAGTGCCACCTATGGACCAAACTGAGTATAGCACTTCTGGTAATCCAATACACTACAGGTTTGCAGGATGTTTATTTACGAGAGAAGGAAAGAAAGAAGGAGGGGACCAGACGCGGGTCGGCGGGAGGTTCGGCAAAAAGGTGGAGGTTCTCTGGGATCATGTCCTTCCTCGACCTGTTTACGCTCCAAGGGAGATGAGCAGCAACATGGCGCAGGGGGTCCAGGAGGACAGGACCTCAGAGAACCTCCTTGATACGCAGTTGACAGACGATGCTGAGGTGACAGCAGAGCCATCAACACTTTCAGCAAAGACAGCAGGACCAACAGGTTGGTGGATTAGTGAAAAGGATCAAGTTAAAATAATGTCAGCCAAATATAACATATGATACATGATACATGATAAAGGGCTAAGTTTGAAATGTATGTGCTGTATTGCCCTTTATTGCACATTTCAAATATTTGTCTCTCAACAATAGCCCAAGCCTCCAATGAAGATGAGGGTGCAGCTGCTGGTCCTTCTGCTGCTGCTGTCCCAGCCTCCAGGTCTGTGGTGGCAAGAACAGGTGATATGTAAAACTATAAATGTTAAGCATTTCTAAATACTCTGTTAAATTCCCCAGAGTTCAAATACATAACAATCATGAGGAAATCAATAGTTTTGCTTTTGTTTTGGTGTTCAAATGTCTTAACAGGCACAAAGGACACAAAGGAGGAGAGGGAGAGTGGCTCAGGTGATGGAGACAGAGAGAAGAGGATTGAGGAGCAGACTCTGGAGGGAACCAGGCTGTCAGTGGGCTTTGAACTACACTTTTTTAACCTCTGCCAATAATTTATGCTTTGCAACGGTTCCTTTTTCAGACAGACATGATTTTCATGTCTTTTCATCACAGATTTTTAACATTTTGGGGCATTCTCGGCCTGAGAACGAATAATGTGCACATTACAAATTGTTTTTCAGATTTTTCTCATCAGATGAGACTAGTTTATATTTCATTTTCTAGTTAACGATTAATGCATATTGCAGAATACAGGTACAAGTTTTACTTTATTTAAGTAAACGAAGGATAAACCTGCATTAACATTCTGTTCACATGATATCGTACCTAAAATAAAGAATGGGTGATATTACACTTCACTTCAAAGAAAGACGCCAATATTTTCTCACACCTGAGTTAATGATGAGCAAATTTTCCAAAGAATTAAGATTTATGTAGAGCAGTGTAAATCATATAACACTGTTCATTTAGCACTAATTTAAACACTGTACATCTTAGCATTATGTAATTATCACCACTCACTGAGTACTTGGCCAGTACTTCTGATGACAGAATAATTAAAAAATGAAGTAGTTTTGTGATTGACAGACAAAAAATGAAATGTCACATTGTTTTTTTTGTCATATTGATATTGTGCAAAACAAAATTCTTAAATAGTAATGATGTTGTTATATTGATGAATACAAGGTTCAGCTTTCATTTGGTATATCATATGTTTCAATCTAACAAAAATGAAGCTATTGGTGGGGCACTATATTTATCGTACTCAGCATGATAACATACTTTCAGTTTCCTCTGAAGACCTTTACTGTCCTTTCAATTCCATATTTTCCATGGCATACCATACCAAAAATACTCCCCCAAATTGGGCCACTGATTGCAAGTGTTTTTTAAGTTGCACACAAACTATTTTCCTTAGCTCCTCTAAAGATCAGGAATGAAAAATGAGTACACTCCGATCGCATTTGTGGAAGCAAAGCCAAAATTTACTTATCATATTACCCTTATTTTCATGTTATAGTCCAAAAATGTTAAACTCAGCTTTACCAGAACTTTAGAAATTGTTCTTTTACTAATTTTGATATTAATGCATAACTTTTACTAGGGGTATGTGCTTAATTTGAGTTTAATCACTTAAAGCTGTGGTCTACGATTTGAAACCGCAGCCTGCCCCCCTTCCCTCACCTCTCCCCTCCGTGTTCCAAGATCCCGCCCCCAGCTCGTGACGCCTCATATAGCCCCCTCGGACAGAGCTACGAGCGACTAGCACAATATATCAGCAGCAAACTCAATCAAAAACAGCTCAGCTCAACTGAAAGTATCAAACACGACAGACATCTCCCTTATAACACACAGCAGTAGCCATTTCAACTGGACCGGCGGCAATGCGGGTCTGGCGCCCCAGAGCGGAGCCGAGTGTGGGGGAGGATTTATCTTTCTCAGCCTGTCCTCCCCAGCTCAGCTTACAGTGCAAACGATTAGCGGCTAACAGACTACCCCCCTCCCCTACATCTTATTAGCCCGTACAGGCACAAACTAACCAGAGTTATTCAGCAGACATCTCACACTGTAGTAAACAAAGCCATTACCTGATCAACCAGGGGCGAAACGGCCGATGCTGAAGGTCTGACGGCCGGCTGAGGCTATTCGTTAGCCGTTAGCCCGCTAACAGGTCTCCACCCTCCCTCCACCCGCGGGCAGAGCTCCGTTGGGCCCACGGGAGAGGGAGGCGGATTCCCGGGTTCGGCGCTAGGCTTTTCCGGCTCCATGATAGTTCAGTAGCTAACGCTGCTAGCTGCTCACCGGAGGTAGAGGGGAGGAGGCGGGACCATGGGCAAGATGCTGCGTACTGCGTAGTGAGGGAGACGAGGGAGAGGGGAGAGGAGAAGGGTGGTCTGCAGCCAGACTGTCTTGGGAGAGGGAGGCGGATTCCCAGGTTCGGCGCTAGGCTTTTCCGGCTCCATGATAGTTCAGTAGCTAACGCTGCTAGCTGCTCACCGGAGGTAGAGGGAGGAGGCGGACCATGGGCAAGATGCTGCGTGCTGCGTAGTGAGGGAGACGAGGGAGAGGGAGAGGAGAAGGGTGGTCTGCAGCCAGACTGTCTTGGGAGAGGGAGGCGGATTCTCGGGTTGGGCGCTAGGCTTTTCGGGCTCCATGATGGTTCAGTAGTTAAGGATGCTAGCTGCTCACCGGAGGTAGAGGGGGGGAGGCGGGACCATGGGCAAGATGCTGCGTACTGCGTAGTGAGGGAGACGAGGATTGGATGGACTCATGGACTAACTCACGGACCAATTAATAGTTGCAGGTTCTTAGGCTTGATTGGTCAGCTAGTATGCAGCTTTTCAGCGGATATACTGAATGGATTTTTTTCATTCTTTTTGGTCTTTATACTGTGTAGATAGGACCATAGGACCATAACAGCCTTATAAACGGTGTTATTAATATGTACAAAGCTTCCAAATCGTAGACCATAGCTTTAACTTTTTATGTTAACATTCAAAATCATTTTCGGTATGACGATAGCCTTCAAAAAAAGTTTGTTTGGTCTTGTGGGGAGTGGAGATGCTTGTGGGCCATATCTGGCCCATGGCCTATTCCATATAACGTAAAATAACAACATGTGGGGCGTGTGCATCGTCCAGGGTGCGCCGGGCTCTCTGACTCTTGCAGCCCTGGGCTCTGGGCCTGGGGGTCACTCGGCCCTCCTGCCCCGGGGGGGGGTCCCGGGGAACGGGGGTGCCTATTGCTGTCTTAGGGCAGCTCACCTTCCGGAGGGAAGTTCTCTTCTCTCCGGTCTTACCTCGCCCCACAGCCCCAGCTTACCCGCTCCTTCACACATCCACACACTTAGGACTTCGGATGGCATGCCCACCAGGTGCAGTGGAGGAGTCCTTAGAGACCACTCCTACTGCACCCTGATAGGACTTGCTCCCTACTTTTAATTGCACTCAGACATCACCACATATTACCTACTACACTACACAACATACACACAGGGCCTTGGGGGGACAGACCGGGTGGTGTATGGTGGGCGGGGCTCTTCAGGCTGACCACCTGGAGGGCGTCGCCTCCAGAGCGACTGCCCCCCAATTTTAACCATTTTTAACCGCATTAGGAACACAACCACTATTGAGCGGGAGAGCTGGGGTAGTGGGCCCTTTCCACACCCCTGTTTCCTGGATGCACCCTGGGGCACGGGGTGGGGGGGACCCACGGGCTCGGGCTATGGGCAGTTGACGCAGCTGGGGTCCGGTAGCCCCCTGGGGGTGTTCATTGCCCTCTGTCCTGGAGGGGGGCAACAGAGGTGGAGGTGTCCTGGTGCGTTATGTTGTTGTGTTGTTGTGTCGTCGTGTAATTAATATGTGGGGGTGTGGGTCACCAGTTTGGGGACTGTGCGGTGTTGATTCTTTGGACGGCGATGCGGTGTTTGCCGGTGTCGCGGGGTCTGGCGAGGTTCGATTTCAGTGCGGGGCAGTTCGGGGGCCTTCGATCAATTTGGGGCGGTGCTGTGTGCTCGCCGGGCGCGATCGGCTGCATTTGACCTGGGGCGGGGGGGAGATGCGGGACGATTTTGGTGGTTTTGTTGCTGGGGTGTGGGGCGGTGTGCTGGCCTTTGGGTGTGGTGGTTTGTGGAGGATTGAGGCCATCTCTGTGGTCTGGTTGTGTTGTGGAGTTGGGGCGGGCTCGGTTCGGGTGGGGCGCTTTTCTTTTTTTTGCCCCCGCTGTTGCCTTGTGGGTCTTGTCGTTCCGCTGTGGTGTTTGTTTGTTGTGTCGGGTGGTGGTGCGGCACTGTGGTTGAGGTAGCTGGGCTAACGTTTGATCTTCGTTGTTTTTGGCCTCCGGCGTTTGACTGTGTTCTGTCGGGCCTGGGATGTGTAGCTGCGGTTTGGGTTGGATCCGGGCGTCTCTCGTGTGCGGGGTTGGAGCTATTGACGTGGCTGGCTTGGTGTTGGTGGTTTTGTTCTACTGTGGTGCCTGGGTGCCGCGGTTTGTGTGTCTGTGTGGTCGGAGTTTGCTTCGCTGTTTGGTGGTCGGTGTGGGGGGGTGGCGCTGGGCTCCCGCTGTTTTGCTTCTTGGCTTTGTGGGATTTCGTGGGTTGGTGCGCTGCAGGGTCGGAGGATGGCGTGGCTTGCTGCTCTTGTGTGGTGGGGCGCTCCTGTCGTGCGTGCGGTGGGCGTCCTCCGCTGTCGGGTCGTCCGTGTCTTGCCTGGGTGCGGCAGAGCCATTTGGCTCTGTCTCTGTCTCGTGCACTGGGTGCATGGGGCTTGTGGGGGGGGCTTTGGGGCGGCGCGTGGTTGGCCGGGGGTGGGCGTGGGTGTCCGGTCGGGGTTTCGGAGGGGGGGCGTGTGTTGGGGATGGCGATGTTGATCGGTGTTTCGGCTTTGCATCTGTGTGGTTGAATCGTCGCTTGGCTGGTCGGTGTGTCGGTCTGTATCGATGGATCATCACATCCCTATTAATATGTTGGGTGGATGTGCAGTGTGGAATTAGTGTATGTCTCTGCATTTGGTGTGTGGGTGCCAGGGGCCTGCTGACCTCAGGCCGACGCTGGCCTCTGGACCAGGAAACATGGGGGGGGGGGGATCTCCATGGTCCCTGGAGTCTGGCCGGGGGGCGCTTGGGGCGGGCGCTGGCCCGCAGTGGGTGGCGGTCTGGGCTGGTTCTGTCCCCCCGGGTGCCGGGCTGGGCCCTCCCCTGCGGGGGTGGATGGGTTGCTCCTGGGCTCCTGGTGCCCATCTCCTGCCCCCCTGCGCTTGATCGGGGGCCCGGCGTCTGGCAGGGCCTGTGAGCCTCAGCCCCCTGGGCCCATGGGGCCCTTACCCCGCAGAGTCGGGTGTCTACCTCCTGCTTCCCCTTGCCTCTTCTACCGGCCCTCTCCTCGGTTGGCGCGCCCCTGGCTCTGTGGCGGGCTGCCTTTGCTCTGTGCTCTCTCGTGGCGCTGGCTGCATGGCGCTGGGGGCCCTCTCAGTGTGGGTCTGGCCCCTAGAGGCAGTGGGGTACATCTGCACGATCACTCTGCATGATCACTAAACACAAAGCACAACTTAATCCGAATAATCTGCACTTTCAGCCGCGCCCCTACAGATGCCAATATCTGTGTGTTTATGTTTATGTGTATATATATACACCTACAATTGTTGTTGCTGTGCTCATTGTTGCTAACGATCTCTCCAGTTCTTCTCTCCTCAGGTGCTCCTTGTGATTGTAGTGTCAAAGACCTTAGGATACGGTTTCTTCTCAGGTTCAGCAGCTGGTTGTTTGGTTCTCCTGTTTATATGCATCTGCTCAGTTAATGTGGTTGTTCTCTACTGTTATTTTGTTGTTTTTCTCTCACTTTTTGTCTATTTTCTTCCCTCTCTCCTATCTATTATCACCCTTGTTCGGTCAAGCAATAATCTCCCAACTTGGCAATATATGGCGTTGACAAAAATAAAATAAAATAAATAAAAAAGAATGAACAAAAACACTAATAAAAAGTTTCACTTAAAACTCAAGGGGAGCCTTATATACAAACGGCTCCTCTTGGCAAAGTAAATGTGTTCTGCACAATATGGCAGCCAGACCATAATTCTGCTGTTGCAATGCTGGACACGACAAGTTAAAAAAAAAAAAAAAAAACGTAAAATAACAACAACCTCATTTCACTTTATAATGTGAAATCCTGATGATGACATTGATATGAAATCCAAAAAACATTAGTTTTATTTATTGTTTAGAGTTAGTTGAGGATTATTGCACTTTTCTGGATCTGGTGATCTGAGCTGCTTGGCAGAGATCTGCACTCCTAGAGTGCTCTTCTATATTTTTCTGTAATGTACACAAAATTTTATTTTGCCAAATATAATTTATTAACATTGCCTTGCCTCATTCTTTGACATGGGACTAGGTTGAAGTGCTGCGATATGAACATACATGCTCAGATGCAGGTGACCACACATTTTGCTGCTTTAACTGTAGGATTGGTTGCATATGGTGGCTCTTAAAAGAACTGTTGTGGGGGTGTAGTGGACTACACTTGCCAGAGGCTCATCGCCACCCGTGATGGCACCCATGCTCATGGCAGGTGCAGACTGTGACCTCCGCAGGAAGTTGTGAAGAACACAGGTGGCCTTCACACACGTCTCTGCGAGCTCCAGAGTGACCTCAAGGGCACGTCGGTACATCCTCCACTGAGAGGAAAGGATCCCGAAGGCATTTTCAACTACCAGCCGAGCCCGAGACAGGCGGTAGTTAAAAATGCGCTTCTCTTTTGGGAGGATGCGCCCTGAAAACGGCCTCATCTGCAACAAACACATGAGGGTGGGGTCCCCTGTGTTCAGCTGCAGGTAGCGATAGACCCAGAGGCAGCTGGAGAGTGCCAGAACGAAGGGCCTGACCAAAAGCCGAGTTGACCAGAATACCTCCATCACTGGTCTTCCCGTAGCCTCCAACATCGATCACACGGAAGCAGTAATTTGCATCTACAACTGCCAAGAGAACAATAGAAATAGTTCCGTTGTAGTTGAAGAACTGTGATCCTGAATTGTACACAAATTGTTACAGGTGACAGATTTTTCTGCATTGTTTTTCATCTTAAGTCTTTGAAATGATACAGGTTGAAGCTCAGCAAACAATAGAAAGTTTTACTTTAAGTGTTTTATATGTAAAAGGAAAGTTTAATTGAAAGAAAAAAATATATTTGTTTTCTTTTCTTTCTCCATGTGAAATGTGGCCGCAATTCTAAAATGAGCCTACTATGCAAATCTATGAACGACATATAGCTCAAACTATGAACATGAGGCCACTTATTTATGTAATAAACACAAATATAATATGAATTTATAACACTGCAACTCACCTCAGACAAATAGACCGGTGCTCCGCAGCTGTAATGGAGCGCCTGTAGTTGGTGTCCTGGCGGGAGATCCTGCCACCAACCCGGGCTAGCAGGTCCTCAAACTGGGCAGAGGTCAGCCTGAAGTAGCGCTGGAAGCGCTGGTCTTCCAGGCGAAGCTCCTGGAGGAGGCTGTGAAACTCCCCCAGCTCTGATCTCCTCCGGATGATGTTGTGAACCCAGACACGAGGGCGAGGGGTTTTCTGTCGTTTCTGGGTCTTGTACATCAGCTAAAACGCTGCAATGGGCGCAGCAAAAGATCCGATACATGCCATTTTCAGATAGGTCTGCAGTCGAGTGGACATGACGTCACTGAGCAACGCAACGGTGACGGGCCTTCCGTGGGTGACGCAATTACGATCGCGGAGTAGCTTGCGGTGTGAGCGCACCTTAAAACTGTCCTCATACTAAACTACCTTTCCTTTTCTGTGTCTTTTATTTTTCAGGATCACATTTTGCCACCTTCCCTTTCAGAGTAAATGGCTGTACGTTGGAACGGAGCGTGGGAACACACACATTGTCAACATCGAGTCTTTTATTTTGTCTGGATATGTCATCATGTGGAACAAGGCCATAGAGCTGTAAGTTGTCTACGCTACGAACAATTGACTTGCCATTGTGTAAAACATTATTAGTATCTGTAGATAACCTTTATTAAGCCATGACAATGCTGATAATGTGAATTGCTGTGGGATCGTAAAGTGTCCAATATCAAGCCCAAATGCAATGGTCTCACAAAATGCAGTTTAGAAAAATGCAACTGAGGATTTTGCATAGCTCAATCAAAGCTACAGCTGCTTCCATTAAAGTGTTGTGCCAACTAATATGAGATAAACATGTTCATTGCTAAGCAAGTCACAAAATAATTGCATTGTATCCGTTGTTTCCTCAGGTGTTACAGGAAAGCAAATATGAGATACTACTATGATACTTTGTAAAGTGAGTTAAAGGTTTTTGTTTTATTTTTATCGAGTTTTTTAAAAGCTTCTTTGAACAGGACTTGGGCAACTTTCATTTACAGAATAGGTGTCCAGACTTTTTTTTTAAGGGCCACGTACAGAAAAATACATGAATGACAGGACCTCACTGCTTATCTCCACCGACCATATTCAAGTTTAGAACTTGGGATGACCAAAAAGATTTCAATAGGCCCTGGTCAACCCTTTACTACTACGTGGTTGGCCTCTGGTCAGGGTGCCAGTGATTCGGGTCAATCATCTCCACACCAGACAACACAAAAAAAACTTTGAAGGACTGTTGTTGCCTTAAGATTTAAAATGATTTGCATTATATGCACATGTAATGAGCATGATTGATGACATTTGCAGCAGTAATCCATTTTGTCCTGATGCAATTCACCTTTTAGCTTCTGCCTATGGCTGATTGAAATTTAATCTGAATTTAATCTGTATTTTGGCGACGAGGATGGGATCTTCTCTAGCTTGAAATGGGTTTGTCAAAAAGGTAAAACTCAGTCGAGACGGAAGCAGGAACGGTTAATATGGCTACGGCGTTCGGTGAGACTAAAGACTTGCAGTTCGATGGAAATGAAGAAGGATTTGGCGCCTATTTAGAGAGGCTAGAGCTGGGGTAGGCAACCTGCGGCTCCGGAGCCGCATGCGGCTCTTTTGCCCCTCGCCAGTGGCTCTCTTGACTCAGAGCAAAAAAACTTCTTCTTTTACTTGCATTGAACTCTGATTAATTGGTGTTGTTTCTGCATGTATAAGCACCTCCGCCTTTCTTCTTTTAATGACAGTTTCTTGGTTTTTACATCGCTAACTTTGCGTCATGTGTCCACCTCCCATGACCTCTGCGTGACCTGCAGCAGGTGGGAGAGAGATCAGGACGCTGTGGCATCTTTAGCTGTGAGCTCACTTGATGTTCATTTTAAGTTCTGATGAAGATGTTTTGATGAACTCTCATACTTTCAACTGCTGCTGTGAAGGGATTTAAACTTCTTAAACAGAGGCATGTCGGTGATAAAGCTTTGGAAAAGACGAGAGACACAGGGGGACGATAATTCAGCGCGACTGTGACGGCGTTGTTGAAGCGGGGGATTTTTACACAAAGATATCAGGTGGATGTTTTTTATTACCATTTCTGCGTTATGATTGCAGTCAGTCTCTCCCCTCACATTATCTCTCTTTCACTTACTACAAACTCAGGTGTGTGAGTAACTGTGTTATATGTATATCTGACAATTTTTTTCTATGACACATCAAAATAGGCATGAAGCTAAATATTGAGTAATTATGTGGGATAAGCTTCTAAAACACTGATGAGATGTTGAAAAGCACCTCAAAAATCCCAAGATTACTTCATGATTATGATAAAATTGTGCATAATAATGATATGAATGCAGGAAAGAAATTATTTTAGTTTAAAAAGCGACGGGAAGACCTACTGACCCCCATCTCACCTGATGATGTCAAATAAATATTTAGGATTTCTAAACTGAAAGTAAAACCTGATCCTGGAGCAACAACAGAGCAAAATAAAAAATGAAAATAACAGTGTTAACAGGGCTAATATTAATTGATGGTTATTTTTGTTGACAAACCTGAAAATCAAAGTAAATTGATGTCACCATTGTTGTCATTTTGGTTCTAAATGAATTACTAACACTAATGTCAAGTTAAAGCAACAAAAGTACATGACCCATTACAGAGCAATCATGTCAGGTGGTAAAGCAGTTTGCTTATGTCATTATGATCTAATGTCATTATAATGTCATTATAATGTAGTCAGCAGGTACCGCTGTTGTCATTTTAAAGTTCAAACGTGTTTTGTGGCTCCAGACAGATTTTTTTGGTAGGCGTGGCGGGCAAAATGTCTCTTTTGATTGGAAAGGTTGCCGACCCCTGGGCTAGAGCAATCATTCCTGGCAAATGGGCTGACTTACGGGGATGGAAAGTCAAAGCAGTTTTTCTAATATAATTGGTCATAAGAACCACACTCAGCTAGTGGACTTGTGCACACCTCTCAAACTTGCAGAGTTAAAGCTATATGAGCTAATTGTTTTGCTTAGAGCACATTTTGTGCCGAAGACAGATGTCATTGTCAGAAGGTTGAGTTTAGCTTCCGAAATCAGAGAGAAAATGAAACAGTGAGTTAGATTGACGAACTTGGCGACTGTATGTTGAATGCCGCCCACGTTAGAGAACTAATGCTGGCAGGGATATGGGACTGGTTTATGAAGTGACAAAACAAAATGCTCAGCAGTTGTCACAGAGGTCATTCAACACAAATGCTATTTCCAAAACAGCTGTGCCGAAAAAGGATTCAAACAGAAAGCCCTGCTACAAATGCGCGGGGAAAGGACACACACCGGAGGAATGCTGTTTTAAGAATGTTGAATGCCTGACATGCAAGAAGAAAGGGCACATCGCCAGGGCCTGCCGCTCTCGATCAGAAGGAAAAAAGAAGGGAAAAAAAGGGAAACAGTAGTTTCAGAGGCCATCCCAAGTTTTTGCAAACCCTGCTTGGTGCCTTGTGCACTCAGAAATGCAGTGGAAGCCCAGTTATGTAAAATGGAAGCAGATGGGGTGATTGCACGTATTAACTACAGTGATGGGCTGCACCAACTGTAAACATTTCAAAAGTGAATCAGACAGTGAGATTATGTGGGGATTATAAGGTGTCTATCAATCCATGGCTTGAAGTAGAACCATACCCCAGGATCTGTTCACAAAGCTAGCTGGATGTGAGAAGTTCACCAAGCTTGATTTATCACAGGCTTAGCAACAGGTGGAGTTAGATGACAGCTCAAAGCAGTACTTGACTATTAACACACACAAGGGGCTCTATCAGGTGAACAGACTCCGCTATGGTGTAGCAAGTGCACCTGCAATATTTCAAAAACTGATGGATCAAGTCATTCAGGGTCTTGATGGTGTTATCTGTTATTTAGATGACATTTTGATCAGATGATAGGACACCAAAACACACATGAAAAACCACAAAGAAGCGTTTAAAAGACTTAAAAGTCATAGGGCAAACAAGGACAAGTGTGCCTTTTTCCAGCATAGAGTGTAATATTTAGGACATGGTATTGACTCAGAAGGAATCCACCCCATGCAGGAGAAATGTGGGGCTATTGCCAAAGCAGCAGTTCCTACCAATATGACTCAACTCAGTTTGTTCCTCTCACTGCTGAGTTATTATGGAAAGTTCATTCCAAACCTTTGAACACTGATAGCACCCATGACTGGGTTACTTCAGAAAGGTGTTAAATGGGGGTGGTCAGCATCATGCCAGAAAGCCTTTTGAGGAAGCTTAACAGCAGCTTCTCTCTAACAGAGTTCTTGTGCATTACAATCCCGATCTACCCCTCATATTTGCATGTGATGCATCTCCAGTTAGGGTAGGTGCAGTGATATCAAACAAGATGCCTGATGGTAGTGAAAAGCCAATAATATTTGCTTCCACTATTGTAGTATGCTTACAAAAGCTGTCAAAAACTACTCACAAATTGAAAAAGAAGCATTAGGCTTGATTTTTGGAGTAATGAAGTTTCATGAGTATTAATTTGCTCATAAATTCTCAATGATAACAGGCCCATACTGAAGATCTTGGGTCCAAAAGCAGGAGTACCTCCTATAGCTGCTCAGATCCAGAGATGGTCTCTGATCTTAGCAGCACGCACCTATAAATTCCAATACAAACCATCAGAACATCATGGTAATGCTGATGCATTATCCAGACTCCCTGTACCAGTTGAAAGATTTTCAAAACCAAATCCACTGTTTAGAGTGTCTTATCTGGACATTTTGCCCATCAGTGAAAAAGACATTGCACATGAAACAGAGAAAGATCCCATACTGACAAAAGTAAAACAGGATGTTACCAGGTTGGCCAAAATACATTCCAGAGGATGTGCTATAGCCATACATCAAAAGAAAGTTTGAACTGACAGTAGAGATGGACTGTCTTCTCTTGGGTTTCAGGGCTGTCATTCCTGAAAAGCTACTGGACAGGTTGTTGTCAGAGTTACAAGGAAATCAGTGGGGAATGGTGAAGATGAAAGCACAGTCCAGAAGTTTATTTTGGTGGCCAACACTTGATGAGGACATTGAGAGTGAAGTAAATCTGTGTGACACCTGCCAGCAGCAGCGTAGCATGCCTGCTACAGCACCCGTATGTACATGGAAATGGGCGGCGGGTCCATGGGAAAGAATTCACCTGAATTTTGCTGAAGTAAACAACTGATGTTTCTTGTTGTTATAGATGCATACACCCACTGGCCTGAGATAGGTCATATGCAGACCACTGTGGCGAATAAAACTATTGAGGTTTTAATAAATCTTTTTTGCTTCATTTGGGTTGCCAATAGAAGTTGTGACAGACAACAGACCCCAGTTTACTTCAGGGGGACTTTGAATCCTTGCTCAAGCTAAATGCAGTTGACCACATTAAAACGCCAGGTGATCAACCAGCTTCTAACGGATTGGCTGAATGTTTGGTTCAAACTTCAAAAGGTCTTTGGTAAAAAGCAGAGCAGTTGGTGGCATGTCATTACAGCACTGTATTGCTAACTTTTTGTTTAGTTACAGTAACATGCCACACACAACTATTAAGAAAACACCAGCAGAACTGTTTCTGAAAAGACAGGTCCATACCAGGTTGTCCCTTGTTAAACCAGAGACATCAATGTTCTTCCATCCAGAAGGGGTCTCAAACCAAGGGAATCTAAGGCAGAAACTCAGTTCTTTCTCTGTGGGGCAAGCAGTGCTTGTAAAAATCTAGTTGGATTGAGTGATTACAGACGTACTGAGTCCTGTTACATATATGGCGAATGTGAATTGAACATGTGTAAAAGGACATGTTAATAAGATGCTGGAGGCAAAAGGAAATAATGTGGCTGAACAGACTGTAACAAACACTGAAAGAAACAAGGATCACCGTGTTCATCCAGACGATGAGGTGCAGGACAGGGACAATGTTACTGTACAACCCCTTGAGGACTCTCAGAGCTTGTAGGAGTCTGATGGATTTTTTAAAAGTCCGTCCAGCTCAGGATTTGTGGAGCACCCAAAAAGAAATGTGAGCTCCCTTCACGCTTGGACTTTTTTAGTGGATTTTGTAAAGCAAAGGCAAGGAACATTGGTTTTCAGTATTGTCCATGCAGTTGTGAACATTATACAATGGTGTTACCTTAGGCAAGCATGTAAATGTTCAGAAATTAGTTTAAAACTAAAAATTCCAATTTTTTTTTTTTTTTTTTTTTTTTGAGAAATGTTCCTTGAAGAGAATGTGAAACTCAAATAGTTGTAAGTTCAAGTCTACAGGGGAGTAGCTGTGGTGTATAAGAAAAAGCACACCAAGCAGAAGTTGTGTGTACTTCGGTATAAGTGTTGTTTGGGATCACCATGTGGTGACATGTTAACGCCACTAGAGGGCAACAATGTATTTTGGGTGTGTTCTAAAAAAAACGAAGTAGGGAGTTCTGATGAACGTGATTTTCCCAGGCAGACCAATAAAGAAGCCCTGAGAGGTTGACCGGCATCTCTGTCATTTTTCAGCTGTCAAATATTAATTCCCACAATTTAATCTGTAAGACACAGCAGTGACTCTCATTATAGGTGTTATAACCACGGTGGTGTTGCCATAGCAAATTTGTCTGAAGTTTCTACGTATAGCAGTGAGGAAATGACACTTTGATACAATGTACAGTAGGGAGTGTGCAGCTTGTTTAACAGTGTAAATTTAATGTCCCCTCAAAATAACACAGCCATTAAAGTCTTAACTGCTGACAACAAAAGTGAGTACCCCCCTATGTCAAAGAATCAAAATTGGGCCCAAAGTGTCAATATTTTATGTGGCCTTAATCCTCTTGTGCATGGAGTTCACCAGAGCCTCACATTTTGTCTCTGGAATCCTTTCACACCACTGGTCACAGACCTAAGGGATAATAGATACCTTGTGCTCCTCCACCTTCTGTTTCAGGATGCCCCAGATGCTCAACAGGGTGTAGGTCTGGAGACATGCTTGGCCAGTCCATCACCTTTACCCTCAACTTCTGGAGCAAGGCAGTCATTGTCTTAGAGGTGTGCCTTGGGGTCATGACAGGATTGGTAGATCACAACATCCTTCTGTCACATCTAAAGACTTGTGTGGGCATTAGGGGGAGTGCTCTTAATTGGTTTGAGTCATACTTCACAGACAGGAGCTTCTCTGTCCAGCTTGGCTAGTTCTCCTCAGCCACTTCCCGTCTGAGCTGTGGGGTGTCTCAGGGTCCCATTTTGGGCCCTCTCCTTTTTTCAATATACATGCTGCCCTTGGGGTCCATATTTACAAAGCAAAATATTTCACTTCATTGCTTTGCAGATGACGTTCAGATATATCTGCCTGTAAAAACAGATCAACAAGCCTCTGTTTAGGCTCTCCTAAATTGTCTCAGCGATATTCATTCTTAGATGGAAATTAATTTTCTGTCCATGAACAAAATAAAACTAAGATAATTTTATTTGGTCAACAAAATCTTTTATATGGATATGACAGTGCCATTTGCACTCTTATTGTCATGGCTTTGCATAAAACCTTTGTGTTATTTTGGACAGTGAGCTCAAACTTGACAGACAGATACGATCCCCTGTAAAAAACAAGCTTCTTCCAATTATGGTTACTGGCAAAAGTGAAAACGTATCTCCCCCAAACAGATCTTGAGAGGGCTATTAATTGTTTTGTGATGTCACGCCTGGACTACTGCAACTCCCCATTTCCAGGTCTCAGTCAGCTCTGCACCCTCTGCAGGTCGTTCAGAACACAGCTTCTCACCTGCTGAGTGGCAAGAAACGGTGTGACCAAGTTACACCTATCCTTGCCTCTTTGCACTGGCTGTCTGTTAATTTTAGAGTTAATTTTAAAGTCGTATTAATAGTTTGGTTTTTTTTACAGTTGTTTGAATGGTCTGGCACCATCATATTTGCCCGAGCTGTTGAAGCCCCACTTGACTGTCAGGGCACTCAGGTCATCAAACCAGCTGCTCCTGGCAGTGCCTCAGTCCAGGCTCTCCACTCGTGGGGAAGAGCCTTTGCTGTAGCCGCACCAAAACTGTGGAACAGCCTACTTCTTCAGGTTAGAGCTGCACAGTCAACTAAGAACTTTTAAACGCTGCTAAAAACATGAATCTTTTTTCTTTGGCGTTTAGTCCGAACTAGAAGAGTAATCTTGGCTTTATCTCTGTTATCTCTTTTATCTTTTATCCTTATTGTTTATTTCCTATCTTCTCTTTTACTCTTTATTATTGTTTTTATTCTTATTTATTTATATTTTGATATGTGTGTTTTTTAATGTTGGGCTCATTTTTATTCTATTACTGTTATTATTATTATTAAGTGTTTGAAAGATTATTTTGTAACCCTGTACAGCACTTTGGTCAACCGAGGCTGTTTTTAAACATGCTCTACAAAAGAACTTTGACTTGACTTGACTTGACAAGTTCCACTCAGAACAGGACTTGCGATGTTCTACCATGGAACTTCAGTGCACATTCTCAGCATCTTATCCAGAGGTCGTCTTTGGGAGATAGACATATGAGTGCTCCCAGCATCGCTGCAGAGGTTTCAGGGGTGGGGGGTCAGCCTATTAGTGTTCAGACTGTACACAGGACACTGCATCATGTGGTCTGCAAGGCTGTCGTCCCAGAAGAGGTCTTTTCTAAAGATCATGCTCAAGTAAGTCCACAAACAGTTAAATGAAGACAAGCAGATCAATGACATGGACTACTGGAACCATGTCCTTGGTCTGATGAGACCAAGATAAACTTATTTGGTTCAGATGGTGTCAAGCATGTATGGTTGCAACTAGGTGAGAACTACAAAGACAAGTGTGTCTTGCTTACAGTGAAGCATGAGGGTGGGACTGAGTGTTGTCATCTGGAGCCGCATGAGTGTGGCTGGCACTGGGGAGCCACACTTAATTAAGGGAACCTTGAATGTCAACATGCATTGTGACATACTCAAGTAGAGGGGACGCAGGGCAGTATTCCAACATGACACATACCCCAAAATACACCTCCCAGGCAACTACTGCCTTGTTAAAAAGCTGAGAATAAAGGTAATGTTGAGCATCTGTGGGGTGTCCTCAAAAGGAATGTGGAGGAGCACAAGGTGTCAGACATCCAACAGCTCCATGATTTGGTCATCGGGGGAGTGGAAAATGATTCCAGTGGCAACCCGTTGAAGCTCTGGTGAACTCCATGCCAAAGAGGGTTAAAGGCAGTGCTGAAAGTAATGGTGAATACACAAAATATTAACACTTTGGGCCCAATTAGGACACTGTAACTTAGGGGTGTACTCACTTTTGTTGTGAGCAGTTTAGACATCAATGATTGTGTGTTGAGTTATATTGAAGTGACAGTAAATTTACACTGCTATACAAGCTGTACACTCCTTAGTGTACATTGTATCCAAGTGTCATTTCCTCACTGTTTTCTCCTAAAAAGAGAAAATATTTGCCAAAATGTGAGGGGTGTACTCACTTTTGTAAAGAACTGTACTGACCATTTGCACATGACGCCACACTCTGTTCCATTTTGGCTGAATGGCCAAAGGATGCCATCCAGCATCTAACAGAGAAAACACACGTTAGCAAAAAGCTTCCAGTTTCAATTTACAAATAGCTCAAGTGCCATCAGATACATGACAGAATTTGGCTGATTAATAAATCATTTGAGTCTGGAATCACCCACCTACATGCAGGTGTTACACAGATAAGTCCCCTGCTGCAGTGTCAGTCACAAGTCAGCTTCAGACCAGACCGACCAGTTTTTGAAAAGTCTTAAAACTGACATGTATGTGGGGGAGGACGGTCATCCCTTGGACTTCAGGGGTTAGACAGTTGATTGAATTTTAAAGGAAAAGTGGTTTTATCATGGTGCTGTGTTACTTTTATATTTGGTCTTCCTTACAAGTAAAATATAATTTTCTTCAGCCTTTAACTGTTTGAAAGAAAATTGTTGAGATAAAATGAAATGTAAAGAGAATACTTTTTTGTTAACACACAAACATGAAGGTCTGTCTAAAAACAAAGCATAATAAACTGCTCACAAAAATTAAAGGAACACTTTTTTTATTGGGCCTGGCATGAAATCAATTAAACCTGTCTGATAATTTTCTGGTTGGTTAAGCAGCTGAGGGCATCGTTAATCACTTTCAGCTGTATTGGTGTTCATGGAATTAACAACAGGTGCACTACAGTGGCAACAATTAGAAAACCCTCAAAACAGGACTGGTTTTACATGTGGAGGTCATTTTAAGTTTCTCCCTCTTGATCTTTTTTCGCTGGTTTTCCACTCGTGCTGGTTTTGGCTTGAGTAATTATCTCTACTGGCAGTATGAGGCGATTCCTTAACCCTACAGAAGTTGCACAGGTTGTCCAACTTCTCCAGGATGGCACATCCACACGTGCTGCAGCAAGAAGGTTTAATGTGTCTCCCAGCACAATCTTCATAACATGGAGGAGATTTCAGGAGACTGGTGGTTAGAGCTGGACAGGGCCGTAGAAGGTCCTCAACCCATCAGCAGGACCAACACCTGCTCCTATCTGCAAGGCGGAACAGGCTGAGCACTGCTCGTGCCCTACAGAATGACCTCCAGAGGGCCACTGGTGTGAATGTCTCTACCCAAACAATCAGGAACAGACTTCATGAAGGTGGCCTGAGGGCCCGACGTCCTGTAGTGGGCCCTGTGCTCACTGCCCAGCACCATGGAGCTCGACTGGCATTTGCTCAAGAACACCAGAATTGGCAAGTCCGCCACTGGCGCCCTGAACTTTTCACAGATGAGAGCAGATTCACCCTGAGCACCTGTGATAGACATGAAAGAGTCTGGAGAAGACAAGGAGAACATTATGCTGCCTGCAACGTCATTCAACATGACAGGTTTGGTGGTGGGTCAGTGATGGTCTGGGGAGGCATATCCATGGAGGGACGCACAGACCTCTACTGCCTAGAAAATGGTGCTCTGACTGCCATAAGGTATCGACATGAAATCCTTGAACCCATTGTCAGACCCTACGCTGGTGCAGTAGGTCCTGGTTTCCTCCTAATGCACAACAATGCCCGGCCTCATGTGGCAAGAGTATGCAGGCAGTACCTGGAGGATGAAGGAATTGAAACAATTGAATGGCCTTCACGATCCCCTGACTTAAACCCAATAGAACATCTCTGGGACATTATGTTTCGGTCCATTAGGCGCCACCAGGTTGCTCCTCAGACTGTACAACAGCTCAGGGATGCCCTCACACAGATCTGGGAGGAAATGCCACAAGACACCATCCGTCGTCTCATTAGGAGCATGCCGCAACGTTGTCAAGCATGCATACAAGCTTGTGGGGGCCACACAAGATACTGAAAAGCATTTTGAGTTGCAGAAATTAAGTTTTGGAAAAAATGGACAAGCCTGCCACATCTTCATTTCACTCTGATTTTAGGGTGTCTACACAATTGAGCCCTCTGTGAGCTGAAAACTTTATTTCCATTAAAAGACTTGGCATCCTTTTGTTCCTAAGACATTGCCCTGTCGTTATTTGTATAGATATCCAACTTCATATCGAGATCTGATGTATCTAATGTGTTTCTTTAAAGTGCTCCTTTAATTTTTGTGAGCAGTGTATAAAGACAAAGAAGTAAACTGTAGAGATTATTGGAGATGGACGTACTTTTACAAACAGCAATAAACCTGGTGACTGCAAATCTAATAAGATGTTCCTTCATATTTAAGCGCTGCTTTTAGACTACTTCATTGCCTCTGGATTCATAAGTGACCAGAGACAGCTCTAACTTAAAGTGAACAGAGCAAAGAATAACTGTATCCTTAAACAGATATAATAAGTCAAATGCCAGACTTGTATTAGCCTTTTCAGACCACCAAATACTGAGGACTTACTATCAGAACAATTGCCATTTACTACTGCCATGAATTGAAGGCAATGTTGGTAGCAGTTTGGTTGCACAACCAGGAGCTCTAGTGTTCGCAGTCTCAACTTTTCAACCAGGTTACAGGTCAGCTTAGTGCAATTTGTATTTAATGACTCCTTTAATGGCAAACTAATTGCATGTCAGCCACTTAATAAAAAACGGCCATGTACAAGACACTTCAACAAATATTTCAGTTGGATGATAACTCACACATTACCAAAAACTTAAATGCCAAATTTTAAAATCTCATTGCTTTCACAAGCTTAGTGTGTCATTTGTAAACAGCTTCCTTGGCTAGGATTGAGCATATCCATTTAATTTATTATGTTATACCCATACTCAACATTATTAAACATTGCCCAAAAAGAGGTTACCTACCAAACAGTACAACAAAAAACAGATGTGCTCAGGAATTCACAGTGAAGGGTAAGTCACTATGCATTTGTAAATAAGGAGATTGATGTATGAATTAGGGGGATTCACACAGACAGAGAGGCCCCAAGAAACAACTTCACGTTTAGAAAGAAGCCCAAAAAGCCACGACCCACGGCCGAGACTAACGAGAGGCCCTTAGAAGCTTATAACGAGCAGACTTGGCAATGCTGCTAGTGTCCAATGTGGGCAGCTCAGAAGGCAGCTCCGGACAGAGCTGAGAAAAAGTAATGTTGCGCTGCATTAAAAAAGGAACGTTTCCATACCAAATTTTCAGTAGTAGTGCGTTACTTTACTTTTTCCCTGAAAAAGTAGTTACGTTACACAACACAGTTTCAAACACAGAAGTAATTTGCTCAAAAAAGATATTTTGCTATTGTACTGCTAAAGAGACTTGACTTTATCTAAAGGTTACTTATTAACAACCAGTTCTTCCTTTTCATTCCTTTAATAATATACAAACCCAAAACCAGTGAAGTTGGCACGTTGTGTAAACCTTAAATAAAAACAGATTGCAATGATTTGGAAATCCTTTTCAACTTATATTCAATTGAATACACTGCAAAGACAAGATATTTAATGTTCGAACCGAGAAACTTTATTTTCTTTTGCAAATAATCACCAACTTAGAATTTAATGGCAGCAACACATTGCAAAAAAGTTGGCACAGGGACATTTTTACCACTGTGTTACATCGCCTTTACTTTTAACAACACTCAGTAAACGTTTGGGAACTGAGGAGACCAATTTTTGAAGCTTTTCGGGTGGAATTCTTTCCCATTTTTGCTTGATGTACAGCTTAAGTTGTTCAACAGTCCGGGGTCTCCGTTGTTGTATTTTTCGCTTCATAATGCACCACACATTTTCAATGGGGGACAGATCTGGACCACAGATCTGTCCCCCATTGACAGGCTGTTGTAACACGTGCAGAATGTGGCTTGGCATTGTCTTGCTGAAATAAGCAGGGGCGTCCATGAAAAAGACGTTGCTTGGATGGCCACATATGTTGCTCCAAAACCTGTATGTACCTTTCAGCATTAATGGTGCCTTCACAGATGTGTAAGTTACCCATGCCTTGGGCACTAATACACTCCCATACCATCACAGATGCTGGCTTTTGAACTTTGCGCCTATAACAGTCCCGCTGGTTCTTTTCTTCTTTGGTCCGGAGGACACGACGACCACAGTTTCCAAAAACAATTTGAAATGTGGACTCGTCAGACCACAGAACACTTTTCCACTTTGCATCAGTCCATCTAAGATGAGCTCGGGCCCAACGAAGCTGGCGGCGTTTCTGGGTGTTATTGATAAATGGCTTTCCCTTTGCATAGTAGAGTTTTAACTTGCACTTACAGATGTAGCGACGAACTGAAGTTACTGACAGCGGTTTTCTGAAGTGTTCCTGAGTCCATGTGGTGATATCCTTTACACAGTGATGCCAGTTTTTGATGCAGTACCGCACGAAGGTCACAGGCATTCAATATTGGTTTTTGGCCTTGCCGCTTGCGTGCAGTAATTTCTCCAGATTCTCTGAACCTTTTGATGATATTACGGACTGTAGATGATGAAATCCCTAAATTCCTTGCAATAGCTCGTTGAGAAATGTTGTTCTTAAACTGCTGGACAATTTGCTCACGCATTTGTTCACAAAGTGGTGACCCTGGCCCCATCCTTGTTTGTGAATGACTGAGCATTTCAGGGAAGCTGCTTTCATACCCAATCATGGCACCTACCTGTTCCCAATTAGCCTGTTCACCTGTGGGATATTCCTAATAAGTGTTTGATGAGCATTCCTCAACTTTCTCAGTCTTTTTTGCCTCTTGTGCCAGCTTTTTTGAAACATGTTGCATGCATCAAATTCCAAATGAGCAACTATTTGCAAAAAACAACAAAGTTCGAACGTTAAGTATCTTGTCTTAGCTGTGTATTCAATTTAATGTAGGTTGAAAGGGATTTGCAGATCATTGTATTCTGTTTTTATTTACGATTTACACAACGTGCCAACTTCACTGGTTTTGGGTTTTGTATTAGTTGTAAAAAAACATATATTGTATGCTATACTGAATTAATTAACAAAAAATGGGAACACAAAAAAGCATTTTTAATACTAAACTGCTGGAACAGGAGCCAAAGCATCTCAAGGCAATTTCTTCATGTCTTTAGTATACCAAAAGCACCTATCTCTTTCTCCATGAGGTGTAAATAAGTTCATTCAACTCTGCCGCAAAGTCTCTACATTTTTAAAACACACTGCTGAAGTCTATTGTTCAACACTATTCAGCAGTGTACTTGCTCTGTCTCAAAACATTTTGATTCTTAATGAATTTCAAAGTCTGGCCTTGTAAGTTGAAAAGATTTTTTTCATAAGAAGTCTCTAAGTCATTCAACAACTCTGCCTGGCTTACATACTTGTCTCCACAGTGTTAAAGCTGACTTCTACCAGTGACCTTCTACATATAACATTGCTTTCATAACTTTCTCTTTCCTAAATTCAGGAGTTACTTTTAGTTTTTTATCTCAAATATATTGACAACATTTTTCATTAACACTGTTAAACAAAGAGCTTTTGGTTCCATGGTACAATGTGTTCACATGTCCCAGTGTGTGCCTGTGCCTTTGAAGGTTTAAGATGGTGTGCAAGTTTTGATTTAAAGCATACAAGGAAAAAATCCACACTGATGCTTTGTTGGAAACAAACAGTTTTGTGGATAACTGATAAAGATGTATCTCCAGCGGATGGGAAAATGTGTAGTGTGGAATAGCTAAGTCATGATTAGCTTTATCACTTCCATATAAAAATGTATTCAGGGCTTTTTTGCAGTCATGTGTGTGTTTGGAAAATTTGGGGTGTTTTAAGATCAAATCCTCCACAATTAGGGTACAAAAAATCCCTTAAGTATTTATCTCTTTTCTTCTCTTTTTTTCATTTAGCTCATTTTAACAAAAGAGTCAAATATAAATTACACTGATTAGCAAAATATTTGGCTTTTAGGTCAACATTGTTGGTCAAAAAGAAATTTATACTTTTAACAACAACGTAAGTATTTAATAATGACATTGTATACCCTATATGACCTTTAAAATTTGTGAGGATCAACATAGTGTTATGAGGCATGCGATGAAAGCAAGGTGTATATTATACTATAATTTTTGTCAATCATTACTGTAGCATTGTTATTCATTTGAACTTTTGATGTTGCAAGTTTCCTGTGCTGAGAGCAAAACTTTGGGGAGACAGGAGATGAAAGGAAAAGAGATGATGTGTTAATAATGCTTCAACTTCCCTGTGCTGATTTTTTATTCACAACCATTACTCATGCTTTTACAGAGCATGATCTAAAAATACTCAGAGTAAAAGTTCTCCAATCCAAAATGTTTTTATTTCAGAGGTCGGAGAGGTTCAAGATGATAGAAAAGCAACAGTGATTCAAGTAATATGCAAAAGACATCACTGAATGGAATATTTGCTGCGCCTAGTTGAATCTATGCTACAAAGAATTAAGGGGATTCTTTAGACAAAAAGGGAGTCGAACCCAGGTGAACTTAATATAGTGGCCGCTACATGTATTTTTGTTAAAAGTGTGCAAAGTTGATTTCAAATCTTTGCGTGTTGAAGATCTATCAAGAAACTTGTTAAGTAAAATTCAGCCAACAACTATTATATATGCAGTATGTGATGGATGCAGTAGTAATTCTTGCTGTCTATAAAACCCTTTTAAATACAGCTGACTTTCTCTTTTCCCCATTTCGCAGATCAACTAAAACCCATCCAGGACCTGTGGTTCATTTAAGTGACAGTCCAAAGGATGAAGGCAAGGTGAGTAGACACTGGTAACATCCCCTGTCTGTCATGTCTGCAGGAAGGACCCAGAAGCGAGGTAGTATAGGTGCAAACAGGGAACAGACTTTATTTCAAATTAACAGTTCTAAGCGGGGATCGAACCTGCGCGCCTGGGTTTGTGGGCAAATGCTCTCTCCACTAGGCCACGCAGGAGATTTTCAGACGAAGGGTGAACACAGTCTTTACAGGTGAGCAGCTGAGACTTGAGCGGAGATCGAACTCGCGAGCCTGGATTTGCAAGCGAGTGCTCTCACCACTCGGCCACACAGGAGATGATCAGACAAAGGGTGAACACAGTCTTTAGAGGTGAGTGACTGAGGCTTGAATCACTCACTGAGGAGGCGTTCAGGATAAGGAGTGGACTCACACTTTGCTGGGCAAGCAGAGATACACCTTAAAGCCAGAAACCAGGCTGCCACCACTGGTCAGGGTTCACAGACAGAATCTCAATGTCGAGGACAGGCAGGAAAGCCGGACACCAGACAGGCCACCACAGATCAGGATTCACAGACAGAATCTCAGCTTCGAGGACAGGCAGGAGGATCAGATACCAGGCAGGCCACCACTGCTCAGAACTCACAGATGGATTCTCAAAGTCGAAGACAGGCAGAAGGATCAGATACCAGGCAGGCCACAACTGCTCAGGACTCACAGATGGATTCTCAAAGTCAAAGACAGGCAGAAGGATCAGATACCAGGCAGGCCACCACTGCTCAGGACTCACAGATGGATTCCCAAAGTCGAAGACAGGCAGGAGGATCAGATACTAGGCAGGCCACCACTGCTCAGGACTCACAGATGGATTCTTAAAGTCGAAGACAGGCAGGAGGATCAGATACTAGGCAGGCCACCACTGCTCAGGACTCACAGATGGATTCTTAAAGTCGAAGACAGGCAGGAGGATCAGATACCAGGCAGGCCACCAGTGGTCAGGACTCACAGATGGATTCCCAAAGTCGAAGACAGGCAGGAGGATCAGATACCAGGCAGGCCAACACTGGTCAGGACTCACAGATGAAAACTCGGCGTCAGAGACGGAAGGCAGGATCGATAGCCGGGATTGCAGCAGATGAGATGCAGGTGTGATGAGTTGAGCTGATTAGGCTGCTGCAGGAATGTGGCAGGCTGGGGCCGAGAGCACAGGTGAAGTGAGCTGAGCTGATTAAGCTGCAGCAGGAATGTGGCAGTCTGAGGCAGAGAGCACAGGTGAGGTGAGCTGAGCTGATTAGACTGCAGCAGGAATGTGGCAGTCTGAGGCAGAGACTGAGACTGTGACACTGTCAATATTTCTACAATCTTTGGATTATGTGCCTGAATAATTATGTCCCCCAGTCTGCACTTTGCCTCCCTTTCCTAGTTATGTATTCTTTTAAGAATTTCTTTTTCATCTTTTTACATAGCTTATTTTCAGCATTACCGTTTAGTTTTAGGTCATATGAAGTGTAGCGATTAGAAATTTGGCAGCGTTAAATCTGAAAGATTTAATTGTTAAATTATTAATTATGATCAATTAACAATTCACTATATTGTTCTTGTTGGGGCCTTTTAATAAGGCAAACCTAATTTAATTAATTACCTAGTTAACTCCTTTAACTAATGTAAATTAATCTAATCAAGTTTTATCAATCTCAAAATCTTAAGACAGAGTTCTTACTTCAGGGACTCTGAGTTCTGAAGAACACTTACAGACAGACAATTTAAAAGCAATAATCACAAATTTATTAAAATGAAAAGGGTTACAATGCATGAAATAAACTAGGAAAATTATGAATGAAATGACAATAAATAATCAGTTTGAATGAAAATAGTGGTTAAATCAGGAACCTTAAAATGATGGTGAGTGAGTGTATGTCTAAAAAAAAGAATAACTACCACCTATACGAAAAACTGAGAGGAATTTTGGATAAAAGTTGGATTAAACTAATCTAATGTCAGAACACCTTTTAAGTCTAAGAGCGCATCAATCCTCCTTTTAAGCACAGAGTAACTGGACGTTTGCCTACTTGGTCGTGGTATTCTCTGAGGCTCGGAAGGTCCAGGCTAGAGGTGGATCAGGTCGGTTCAGGTTGGTTCGGATTGGGAAGCCGAACGGCAGATCTGAGGTCTGAATCACACCAGCGCCGCATGGATCCTTCTCAACAGCTCAATCTGGAGACTCCTCTGGCAAATGCAGGTTTTGAAGGTGGTTGCGTCTAAAAGCTCTCAAAAAAGGGTTTTAACGAGAATATGAAGGATTGAATCCGCGTGAGTCTCTTTAGAGGTACAGTGTGTAGTTTTTAGCGACATCTAAAGGTGAGGTTTGAGATTGCAGCACTCCCCCCTCCCTGATGGAGAACCCCGGAGCTACGGTGGCCTTCCAAGGACAAAAAGTGTTTTTTCAACATGGCGTCGTCAACAAGTGCTTCCAGCTACCAGGCTATCAAATATCCCTGTTGATTCGCCACATTTGAAAATGCAGAGAATATTTCAGGCGCAAAAGTCACCACGTAGAATACCAAAATGTGGTCATTTGAGCCATAAAACGCACGGATATAAATTTTATTTCAGTATTTCGGATTTTCTGTTATGTGCGCCATTATGCTATCGAAGAAACTCCTGGTCAGCTTCAAAACAAGAGCCTAATTTACAAAAGCGTTAAAGAACTAATAGTAGATAATGAAGGTTGCTTTTATTTTGAAAATGGGAAGTTTGCTCGTGGCTGATTTTTAGCTGAATGCCATCTCAAGACGACTTGACATTTATGATATTAAGATGATTATGATATTGTTACGACCTGACACTGTTTTTTATTTGAGTCAGTTTTTCCAGTATTTTGTCTGATGACTTTCATTTTGAAGCCTGAGGCCGTATTATCTGACGGAGGTTTTATTGAGGGGGGGTTTTCTGATGCCGTTTGGTCTGAGAAATGACACAGAGGTTTCCTGAGACCGAGGATGTCCTAAAATGTACATTGTACCAATGTGTACATATGCTACTAAATAACAAATTAGGAGCAAACAATAGAATTAAGGAGTACGGTGAAAATCTTTATTTTTGTCTCATCAACAGCGCTATATAGCTTAGTTATCAGCCTATGTTTTCTGTCCACAGAAAATTGCTTGTGGACGTGAAATAAGCCTCTCATAGCAGATACATTCTCTGCGTCTTACTCCGACTTCTCCCGAAAGTAAACAAATAAATTCGGCTCCATATACGAGTACAATTCGACACAGTCTTACCTGTCCAGCAAAAAACAGGCAACTTCTGCGTCTGTCTGCAAACTTATCCTTCAGGGACTTCCATCTCGGAAAGGCACCGCCAATGTTGACCCTGTTTTTTTGTCGTAGCCTTTCCCGATTGCGTTTGGCTTCATCCCGTTTTCGTTTCTTTGACAATGATTCATGCTCCACTGATGGCAAATTGTACGTGTGGTCCTCCATGTTTGTTTGTATTAGCACAGCTGCTTGAGAATCACTCTCTTCTTCTTCATCTATTTCACAACTGTGCATTTCCGGTAGGTGTCAACAAAAAAACACGAAAGCGTTTCGTTTGTCCGTTCTGGGTTACGGTAGAAAAGATGGCGATGCAAGATGGTAGCCCCCATAAGAGACGACCCGCTCCTATTAAGATATAAATGACTTATTCTAAGGTAACGAAAACAAAACATTAATTATTTAAGGCTGATTAGAAACTAATTTAAATATAATTTTAAGTAATCTATTCCATTTTTACCAAGTGTGTTATTTTTTATTTTTTTTATTTTAGCATTTAATAATACACACTGTACCTTTAAGCACCATCACTGGCCAGTTAACAATGTCTTGCTGAAAACTATGCGAGATCAAAAGATTAAAAAAATCCAAAATAATTCTATGCAAACTATTGATGAAGATTGGAGTATTCAGATTTTTAAAGATAAATCTGAATGAAAAACTTGTTCAGCTGCGAATCAAAGTTGCTCACTAAACAAAAATTATACGAATATGCATGGTCAGCATAAGAAAAGAAAAACTACATGTGCCTACAAGGCAGAGGCCTAAGGGCATAGTCAAAAAGCGGATAAGTGCAGAAAAAGAGCAAATAAAAGCATAAGAGAGTAAAGCATAAGAGAAGCAAAGCATAAGAGAGCGTTGAAAAGGCGTCCAAATTTTATAAAGCCCCTTCAAGTGGGAGGGTGCTGACATCACGGGACGACTCTCATGTCGTTATATTATTTAATAATTAAGTTTAACTTTAATGAACAAATTACTCATTTCTCTCGACTCACCATAAGTATAAGGTCTTAGACAGCACACAAAAAAATTATGAGGATGATATCAGACAATTGTAACACATTAATAAAACACACAGTAACTATAACACAGTTACTGTCATACTTTTCTCTGGAATCTGGTGCATGATCTACCATCCATATAAACCCAATTCAGGCAAAAATTAGTAGAGTAAAAAAGATTTTATCCCACTTTAATCACAAATTAAAATTATATTAAAAAAATTATGTTTCCACTAAAAAGAAATCATTGTAGCCAGAAATTATTTATTTCCAATCTAGCTATTACTCTTTTCACCACAATAAAGCTGTAGATAATTAACATAAAACTTAGATGAAAGCCTGACATGTCTATTTGGTAAAACAAATAAGGTTGGACAAACTGTCAGCAATAACGGAGGCACTAATAACAGTAGCCCATCCCTTCACTTCTGTATAAAGATAAAGTTGTCCCCCCTCCAAACAAACGAATGTTGAATACGTTAAGAGAAGCGTTCTATCTTTAAAATTGCTTATTTCAATCGCTAAACCTGGCAACACGGCTATATGCAGCAGTTGAGTCTGGAGTGCTCTGTAGAGTTAAAACTGACGTTTTCAAGATGGAAATAGAAAAAAGTAAAGAGCGAGAACACTCATGTGGAGTGTACATTGTGTCCTAAAGCTAAATGTTTGTCTGTTGTAAGTAAATCTAAAAATCGTGTGACAAAAACACAGAGAACTCTGCTGATGATGTCGGTGCTGCTGCAGCAGGCCAGGTAACAAGGAAGGACACAGAGATGGAGCCACACAGTTCAAGCAGCAAATGCTTTTTCGAAACACTAACGCATTAGTTACTGTCCCTTTGGAAAAGTAACTACTAACTATAACAAATTACTTTTTTAAAGTTATTTGCCCAACACTGCTGGGCTGTTCTGTGAACCTCCAGACACCACCTCATCAAAAACACACTGCTGCTGCAGTCCTCTCTCAGACTGAGGTGAAGGCCTCACGTTCCTGTCCAACTGATTTGCAAGTTCCCTGAGCAACTCTGAAACTAACTTCTCTGCTGTAGACAGCCTGTCTCAAAAGTGTCACTCGTGTTTTCATGTTTTCAGGCTTCTTATCGTTAGTGATAATCTCCACATTAAAATCAATAGTGCAAGTTCTGCTGTGATGTCTGTGTATAGGATTAGCCAATCACTGAACTGGCTCCGCCTTTGATTGACAGACCAAGTCATTCAGCTGAAAAAAAACAACATTATGAAATAAAAAGGCCATTGTGGAAAAGGACATCATGAAATAAAAGGGCCATTGTGGAAAAGCACATTATGAAATAAAAAGGCCATAAATATGTAAAAAGTCATTATTTTAAAAAGAATTAAATTGTTAAAATAATCATTCTGAAATATTTAATTTAATAATTGGATATTAAAGAATAATATAATATATTTCATAATAATATTGCCTTATTTTACAATTTAATGGCCATATTTTAAAAATGTATTTATTTCAAAATGTTGTTTTTATTTATTTCAATATGACTCTTTTGGGGTTCCATAGCAGGGCAGCTTTAACCAACACACTTTATCTAATCACATTGATTGGACCCCAGGTTGGCTGACTCCTGGCTCCAATTAGCTCTTGGAAAAGTAGTTAGCCTAGGGGTTCACATAGTTTTTCCACCCTGCACTGTGACTGTTTATATATTGTGTCGAATAAAAACATGAAAAATTATAATTTCTTGTGCTCTATTAGTTTAAGCGGACTGTTTGTCTAGTGATGTGACTTAGATGATGATCAGAAGATATTTTACGACCAATTTATGCAGAAATCCAAGTAATCCCAGAGGGTTCACATACTTTTTCTTGCAACTGTACATCCAATCCCAATATGAATCCACTACGGGCCAAGCTACAATACAGTACCTCTGTAGAAGGCTTACGGTAATACTATCAAGAAAAAACCTCTGTTTTGCATAGGGATGGGTACCTTTCACATTTGAACCGATACCATACCGATGCCCGGTACCTGGGAATCGGTATCAGTACTCGACAGTACTAATTTTCGGTATTTTTGCATGTATTTATGGGGTAATACATTTTAATTTGTTTAATATTAAGATCTCAAATTTTTTCAATGTGAATCTATTTCTCAATATATAAAGTTGAACAGATATATATCAAAACAACATTCAACTGTTTGTATTGTAACACTGTAGTTGTCTCAAAAATTTCTTCAACATGAAACCAGTAACTAAAATGAACCACAGCTGAATAAATTAACTGCAGCCCTCACTTTAGTTTAACAATGGGTCCGATAAAGCTATAAATAAAAACATTTACAATAACGTTACAAAATATGAGGAATCGACCTGATAATAACTGACGCACGTTAAAATGCCAAGTTAAAGGTGCTATGAGGAGAATTTATCGCCGGCGTAATGCTGCGTTCCTGTAACCTCAGAAATGGGAGTGACATCATCTTCGACTTATCGGCGTTCCAGTTGAAGTCAGAAAAAAACATGCCTAACTACCAGGCTATTGTTAGCTGTTGTTAGCACGCCCTGCGTTGTTGTATGAAGAATGTGATTATCACTATGGCAGCATTTTTGTAAATATAAATCTAGCAATACTATGTATACAGCTGATCTAGAGCGACACACCCCAGTCAGAAGTGCAAATAAATGGATTATTACAGGAGCTAAATAGCTGTTCACACTGGGGGCATCCATCTTCGATTGACACCTCGGGGTGGCGAGGTTTCACCGAGTTCCCAGTAGGAAATTCAGACTTCGGGGGACGTTCCAGTTTTAGTTTCCCACTCGGAGCTCAAAATTCCAACTTCTGACTACAACTTGAACGCACCGGAGACGTGAAGCCAAATGTGTTTTTTGTGATGCTAATGAATGCAGCATGGATCTTTGTCAGAACTCTACATTGCTTTACAACTTCTTTTTCAACAACTTACAGGATGCAAAGCCACGAGGTAATGTATCTCTTTCTAGTTACGTAGCGGTAGTTTTTGATGTGTGACGACAAGCAATGCGGGGAAAAGTTATTATCGTAGTTGTAGATGGCTATATATCGCTACTTACAGCCCGGCGCTCTCAGACGTGTAATATAAATAATAAAATAATATAAATTTGCTCTAGTTTTAATTGTCTTGTTCCTGAAGTTGAGTATCCAGGCCAGTCCAGCCCTGTCCGACCCGACCAGGAGGCTAAAGAATAGCATTTATAGATAACCTATTTAGATGCTATAAAACTCATCAATAAGTGTGTATTTCGATCAGGCGTACATCTAAAAGTGAGACTTTTTTGTAATTACTTAAAAACTCCTCACAGTCTCTTTAATACCATCTTAAGCACAATGCTTATTTAACTGGACCAGACGAAAAGGATGATGCTTCACTTGCATCCTCCTTGACGCATTTGCTGCCATCACCAAATATTGAAGCCATTTCTTTTCCTGTGTTTCTGGCTGCAGATGACTAGATGCCATTAGACATAGGCGAGCTTACAGTGCTGAATGAATCCTTTGTGGTCGTAGATCTGAGGCTATCATAAATTGTGCACTCTTCAGCTTTAAGGAAAATTTTGTGCGTCACAGGTGTTTCCTCAGATTTGAAGTATTTCCGCTGCTGGCCTTACACTTGGCGTCACAAATATTGCAGCGAGCATAATCTGCATCACATTTAATAAAGTGGAGCGATACATTCGAGCGCTTTCTCTCAGCCATGCTTGCTTTGTTGACTGAGCCTGTGGCTGCTGACGTCATTATGCTATTGCTGTGCTGCGTTCAAGTCTGGTATGGAAATTCATCTACTCTACCCAATAGTATGCCTGCTTCTTCTCTCCCTCACAGTCACAAGGATGCGTTTAGGTACCTAAACATGGCACCTTTTTATTTTACGTGAATCGGTACTACAGAATTCGGTCGGTACCTCTTAAAGTACCGAATTCGGTACCCATCCCTAGTTTTGCATTAGGGAATGTTGGAGTGAAACCAGTCTCAAGAATTGAAGGTAGATACATGGACCAGATCATAAATCTGTCCTATTCATATTTGTCTCTGCTGACTAGAAATGTTTTTGTGGTTATCCCCTTGAGATGTGATTTTTTTGTGTTCAAGAGGGTCTTTCTTTCTTTGTGGTTGTAAAGGTTGTTAATATGCATGTCTATCAAAACAGCCATGGACAGTGAAATTGTTGTAACATTAACGTGAACACCTATAACAATTTAAAATTGGGCAGGACTGATGTTGATCAATTTAGCAGCATCTAGTGAAACTGTCATTAAATTGAGTTTGTAAAGAGTTATAATTTGTTAAATATTGCCATTTCTGTTGGCAGTTGATGCAGGATAAAGCACGTGGAGTCAAGCAGGTTAATGACAGCAGGCCATCCATGATTGTTAGTCAAGGCCATACTAATATATGTGTGATATTTTCAGTAACAACCATGAATTGAATATTGTTGTTAATATCAGGAACTGCAATGATAATGGAATGGGGCTAAAGGAATGGCCAAATTTTTGTAATTGTAGTAATTGAAGCTGTGTAAGTTCACACCACGATCCTGAGCACCCTACAAGACAAGAACCAGAGCTGAGTACAGGAGCAAACGAAAAGGGGCAAAGAGAGCTCAGTGTGCCAAATCTCCTGGCAGTCTAAGCCCATTGCTGCTTAACTATAAATTAGACTGGTATACTGGTCCAGGCCTGAGCCAGTCCCACCTGAAAGCTGTATCAAAAAAGAAGGTGGTAAATTATTCCAGAGACAAGAATGAGATGCAGATACCAGCAGCGGAAATAAGATTCCTCAGATGGGTGGCTGAGCTTGGCCCTAGAGATATGGTGAGTAGCTCAGACATCTAGAGGGAACTTAAAGTAGAACTGCTGCTCTACCTTGAAAGGAGCCACTTTAGTTGGTTTTAGCATGTAGGTATATCTTGGTGGGGGGATTATACATCCCATTTGGTCTGGGAATCACCCAGGGAGAACTTGAAAATGTTGCAAGGGGAGTCTGGGCTGACCTACTTGGCTTACTGCCTCCAGGACCCATCCCTGGATAAGCAGTAGAATATGGATCGAGAGATGATGGTGCTGCAAAATTTGTATGCCTTTTTCTCCTCTGGTTACTCTTCTTCGAGCTACCTGCCTTCCGATGATAAGAGATGTCACACTGTCTCTCTTCTCTTCCTGAGGGCAGCTTCCTCTCTGGTCTTGCACATCTTAAAGATCCTGTACCTAGAACATCACTGTGAACTCTTTGTGCTCTCCTCTAGACCTGTGTCTTCCTGCATGTTTCTTAGTGTTTTGGAGGTCTTTATGAGTTTTGTTTCATGAAAAACTGGATTTCATAGCTGTGCTCTGTGTATGTGTGATTATTTAATCTACATTATGTATGTAGGTGTATCATAGATAGGAAGAAAATATATGCGTAGTTTTCATTCTCTATGTTCTTAAGTGCATGTTAATTATTGAATGTACAAATTGGTAGAAATCATATATGTGTCCATATGTGTGTGTTGCTTTAGCTTTGCAGCAACTTTCAGTGTGGTTTTTCACCAAGCAGATTTTGTTGACAAAGACTTGTTTAAAGAAGGGAATTCAATTAAAAATGAAAAATAGAAGAGTGCATGATTTTTGATGTTACAGGCTTAATGAGAGAAATAATGTGGAGCGCATCATTACAGCTGGATTTAGGATGCATTTCTGATCTCCTTTAGGTTCTGAAAAATTTGTCATAACTTCTTTTCTATTTTTTTGTTTCTCTGATATAGCTGCTAATAGGGTTTGAGAGTGGGACGATTGTCCAGTGGGACCTTCGGGGTAAGAAGGCCGACTTCAGAATCTACTATGATGAGGTGAGCTTCATGCACTTTGGCTTTTTGACATTCAGCTCATGGGATGAAAGTGCTGCCATGTGAAACTGATTTGAATTGGTGTACTGAATTTCTTATAAATGTCTCTCTGAGATTTAGAAACTTTCTGTGACTGTTTTCTCTGGTTGTCATAAGCTTATGAGAAAGACTCTGATGTGTGATTTGAGATATCTCAGTGGGAAAGCTCGGTAGAACACACATGTTCTCCTTTGCATTTATTTGGGGCTCGAGTATTGCAACAAGCCAATCTCCCCTATAGCAAAGCTATGGTAGAGAGCCATCAGCCACATGTTTTCTCCCGCGTGTTTATTTATTTGGGCTGTGCAACAAGCCACTCCCCCCATAGCAAAGCTAAGTGCTTATAGTTTTCAGTCCCGAAGAAAGGAAACATAGGGCTGCATTTTGAAGTTTGAATGAACTCTGTAGGTGCAAGGATGGCAAAGCAGTAGTGCTGAGAAAAACAGTGTACTTTTTGGTGTGTTCAGGGAATTTCCCGAACACACCAAACATGCGGCTTGGTCCTGATCAGTCTACTATGATTTTATAAGAAATGGCGACAATATTGCAGAGTTTCGCAAAAAAAGTCCCTTTGAAAATGAATGGGGAGACTCCCCAAACACACCAAAAAAAACCACAGTTTTTCTAAGCACTACTGCTTCGCCGTCCTTGCACCTACTGAGTTCATTCAAACTTCAAAACGCAGCGGGCTTATGGTTTTCAGTCAGGAAGCCTCCAAATACTGCTGGGTCGATCAAAAATCCCCAGATATCGAGTCTGTCAGAGTGGGTGACATCATCTTTTGACATCATCTAGAGAGAGAGGAGCAGTACCATCGTACCAGAAATTTTTTTTCAGAAAATAGGTCATGGACTCTTGGGCCTCATATAAAACAAAATGTGATGCCCTTACTCATTTTGAATTTAAATGAGAGCCAGCTGTTTCTGCCAAAGTCCATCAATCTCTCCCATAGACGTCCATTCAAACCTGACATGATGTCCCCATGCTGCACAGGTTGCTTGTAAATCGCAATAACTCTGTCATTTCTCACACTTCTTTATAAAAATTACATATTCACAATCCCAAGACTTGTCTGACACTCACGGTGTGTTTTTTGTTGACACAGATCGAACGGCCCCGAGGAAACAAGTTGTTTGACACTGTCAAAAAGCATCAATCGCCTAAAGTAAATTGAGTTAAAGTGGCTGCGTCTGGCCGCACCTGTTCCTGTTACCATGACAACGGAGCCCTTAATTTTTCAAGGCCAGGTGCTGGTAATCAGCTAATCAAGCCATACAGGACTAAAACACTCCTCGAACACACCAAAAAAATCTAGTTTTTCGTACCATTACTGCTTTGCCATACTTTGACCTAGAGGGATCATTCAAACTTCAAAACGCAGCCGCTCTTTTCCTCTCTCTAGGAATGTATTTGGTATGACGATAGGATTCACAGTTTTATGATGAGTGAGTCTTCAAATCTCCCCTGCGTTGGCCAAAATCTCCAGAAAATGTGGCAGTTATAGTTGAGAATGACATCAATGGGAGTGAGGGGGACTCAGGTATTGAACCTGAAAAAATCCCAAACCAACTGCGATAACACCAAAACCATAAACCGAACGTGAATTTTTGAGAGTTTTTTAAATCGCAATAACTCTGTCATTTCTTACACTGTCTACATAAAAAGTACATATTCACGATCCCCAGACTCGCGGTGTGTTTATAATTCACGTAGCTTTTACGGTTTGTGAGATATAAGCCTCTGTTCGACACCATTGAAGAGGCAAGAAAGAGCATTACAAAAAGAAAGTGAAATTTAAACACCTGTGTGACTGCACTCTATCTCTCCCTTTGAAGTTTGATACATAGGGCTCTAATTTCGTAGACCAGGCGCAAGCGCAGGCGCACTTGCCCTGCGCCGGCCTTCGCCGTGCGCACAGGGTGTGACCCGCGCACTTTACAAGTTTCCTGCAGTGCCAAGAGAGGCGCACTCAAGGCGCAGAGGAGCGCAAAGGGGCGCAGAGGAGCGTGTCCATGCCAACGTGTCTGCCTCTCCGCGCAAATGTCAGAGTAGGAGGAGAATAAATGTGAGTGGGATTAACACAGCGGATCGCTGTCTTCACCAATCAAATGAGCGCCTCTCCTCGCCTTTAAATGCGCTGCGGCCGAGGTGCAGCGTCTGATTGGTCTGAATGATCCCCGCTGCTGGAGTTGGTCAGAGCTGCTGTCATTCAGCAGCTGGGAGAACAGACTGGCCATCGGAGCGCGTCACCGTGTGGGCCAGCTCCCAGGACAGATGTAATCTGTTCCTTTGTCATTATAGGAGCACAAAATTAAGAGACAGTTACACCGCAGATGACTTATCCATTTATAATGCTTGTGATCCACCTGCACTCCTGGTTTGTCATCGCCAAATAGCAGAGCCTTTAGTGATATACTGTATACTCTCCCGGTGTCTCAGCCTCATCCTCCTTACAATGATGTACTCCATCTTTTTAGATCACGTTAAAAATAAAGACTAAAATAGAGAAATATGGGAAATCACGGGTAAATCCTTAGTGACATACATTTAATTTATCTCCTTTTTCTTCGTCTTTTTTCTCCCTTTTTTCTTTGAAATGAGAGAAGCCAGATATATACTCAGTATCAGATGTTAAGGCTGTTTATTGTTGACTTGTAAGATGTGCATCAAACTTCCAGCTGCCGTCAGGTTAAGTTTCCATTATAACAAACGGCTTTAATCCGACATCAGATGTGACGGGACAATTAATATAGATACAATGTACAGACTTGGACAAAATTGTTGGTACCCTTCCATTAAAGAGAGATAAACCCACATGGTCACTGAAATAAGCTGAAACTGACAAAAGTAATAATAAATAAAAATTTACTGAAAATCAACTAATTAAAATCAAACTTTGCTTTTGAATTGTACTCCAAGATAATTATTTAATAAAATAAACTAATGAAACTGACCTGGACAAAAATGATGGTACCCTTAACTTAATGTGTTATTACACAACCTTTTGAGTCAATCACTGTAATCAGGTGATTTCTGTAACTCTCAGTGAGACTCCTGCACCTGTCCACATGTATGTTGGTCCACTCCTCATGAGCAAACTGCTCCAGCTGTCTCAGGTTTGAAGGCTGTCTTCTCCAGACTGCATGTTTCAGCTCCTTCCACAATTGTTCAACAGGATTTAGATCAGGGATCATAGAAGGCCACTTCAGAATAGTCCAGTGTTTTGTTCTGAGTCATTCTTGGGTATTTTTAGCTGTGTTTTGGCTCATTATCCTGTTGGAGGACCCATGACCTGTGACTGAGACCAAGCTTTCTGACACTGGGCAGCACATTTCACTCCAGAATGTCTTGATAGTCTTCAGATTTCATTGTACCTGCACAGATTCAAGACACCCTGTGTCAGATGCAGCAAAGCAGCCCCAGAACATAACTGAGCCTCCTCCATGTTTGACAGTAGGTACAGTTTTCTTTTCTTTGTATGCTTCATTTTTGTGTCTGTGAACATAGAGCTGATGTGACTTACCAAAAAGCTCCAGTTTTGTCTCATCTGTCCAAAGGACATTCTCCCAGAAGCTTTGTGGCTTGTCAATATGCATTTTGCCAAAATCCAGTCTCACTTTTTTATGATTGCTTTCAGCAGTGATGTCCTCCATTCAGTCCACTTTGGCTCAAACAGTGATGGATGGTGTGATCTGACACTGATGTACCTTGACCTTGGAGTTCTCCTCTAATCTCTTTGAAGTTGTTCTGGGCTCTTTGGTTTCCATTCGTATTATCCGTCTCTTCAGTTTGTCATCAGTTTTTCTCCTGCAGCCACGTCCAGGGAGGTTGGCTACAGTCCTGTGGACCTTAAACTTCTGAATAATCTGTGCAGCTGTAGTCACAGGAACATCAAGCTGCTTGGAGATGGCCTTATAGCCTTTACCTTTAACATGCTTGTCTATAATTTTATTTCTAATCTCCTTAGCTTTCTGTGGTCTATGTTCAGTGTGGTACACACCATGATACCAAACAGCACAGTGACCACTTTTCAGCCTTTAAATAGGCAGACTGACTGATTACAAGCTTGGAGACACCTGTGATGCTAATTACAGGGCACACCTTAGTTTAACATGTCCCCATGGTCACACTATTTTCAATCCTTTGTAGGGGTACCATCATTTTTGTCCAAGCCAGTTTCATTATTTTGTTTTGTAAAATATTTCTGCTGAATCAAAATTTAAAATCAATGTCTGATTTTCATTAGCTGATTTTCAGTAAATTTTTATTTACACTCAACAAAAATTTAAACGCAACACTTTTGTTTTAGCTCCCATTTTTCATGAGATGGACTCAAAGATCTAAAATTCATTCCAGATACACAATATTACCATTTCTTTCAAATGTTGTTCACAAATCTGTCTAAATGTGTGACAGTGACTTCTGCTTTGCTGAGATAATCCATCCCACCTCACAGGTGTGCCACATCAAGATGCTCATCAGACATCATGATTAGTGCACAGGTGTACCTTATACTGCCCACAATAAAAGGCCACTCTGAAATGTGCAGTTTTGTCTCACAGCAAAATGCCACAGATGTCGCAAGCATTGAGGGAGCGTGCAATTGGCATGCTGACAGCAGGAATGTCAACCAGATCTGTTGCTCGTGCATTGAATGTTCATTTCTCCACCATAAGCCGTCTCCAAAGGCGTTTCAGAGAATATGGCAGTACATCCAACCGGCCTCACAACTGCAGACCACGTGTAACTACACCAGCCCAGGACCTCCACATCCAGCAGGTTCACCTCCAAGATCGTCTGAGACCAGCCACTCAGACAGCTGCTGAAACAATTGGTTTGCATAACCAAAGAACTTCTGCACAAACTGTCAGAAACCGTCTCAGGGAAGCTCAACTGCATGCTCGTAGTCCTCATCGAGGTCTTAACCTGACTCCAGATCGTCGCTGTAACAGACTTGAGTGGGCAAATGCTCACATTCGATGGCGTCTGGCACGTTGGAGAGGTGTTCTCTTCACGGATGAATCTCGGTTTACATTGTTCAGGGCAGATGGCAGAGGTGTTCTCTTCACGGATGAATCTCAGTTTACATTGTTAATGGCAGATGGCAGACAGCGTGTGAGGCGTTGTGTGGGTGAGCGCTTTGCTGATGTCAATGTTGTGGATCGAGTGGCCCATGGTGGTGGTGGGATTATGGTATGGGCAGGCATCTGTTATGGACACAGGTGCATTTTATTTTATTTTATTGATGGCATTTTGAATGCACACAGATACCGTGATGAGATCCTGAGGCCCATTGTTGTGCCATACATCCATGAACATGACCTCATGTTTCAGCAAGATAATGCACGGCCCCATGTTGCAAGGATCTGTACACAATTCTTGGAAGCTGAAAATGTCCCAGTTCTTGCATGGCCAGCATACTCACCGGACATGTCACCCATTTATACGACAGCGTGTACCAGTTCCCACTAATATCCAATAGCTTCGCACAGCCATTGAAGAGGAGTGGACAGGCCACAATTGACAATCTGATAAACTCTATGCGAAGAAGATGTGTTGCACTGCATGAGGCAAATGGTGGTCACACCAGATACTGACTGGTTCTGAGTCCCCAGACCTCCAATAAAGCAAAAAAAATGCACATTTCAGGGTGGCCTTTTATTGTGGACAGTCTAAGGCACACCTGTGCACTAATCATGGTGTCTGATGAGCATCTTGATGTGGCACACCTGTGAGGTGGGATGGATTATCTCAGCAAAGCAGAAGTGCTATCACTATCACACATTTAGACAGATTTGTGAACAATGTTTGAGAGAAATGGTAATATTGTGTATCTGGAATGAATTTTAGATCTTTGGGTCCATCTCATGAAAAATGGGAGCAAAAACAAAAGTGTTGCGTTTATATTTTTGTTGAGTGTATTATTACTTTTGTTATTTCTTAAGTTATTTCAATGACCATGTGGATTTTTCTTTCATGAGGGGTACCAACAATTTTACCAACGTGTGTATATGCTGGTTCAGATGGTTACATCAAGTAGTGATTGCTGTGATTGTTTATTGCATTGAAATGTGCCTGACACTCTGGAAACCTGCCTCTGAGGCTTTGTTGACGTGTGCGCACATGTGCGCCTGTCACCAAATTACAGCTGCGGAGGGTGCGCTCCGCTTTGCGCCGAGAATAGACCAGGTTGGAGCTGGCCAGCTTTCAGCGCACTTTCTGCACTGTTTTTGGCACGAAATTGTCACTGGGCCAACATGAATCTGCCGACACGTCCCCCTGGTGCGCCGTCAACTCCCCCTTGTGCGCCGTCACACCCATCTCTGCGCAGACGGTCTACCAAATTGTCAAATTGACAGCGCACGGCAGTGCGCCGCACGAAATTAACTCTGCGCGGGGTGCGCCGGGCTTGCGCCCCCTGCGCTGCGCCACGAAATTAGAGCCCATAGTATCTGGTATTTGATCTTTGTGGTCTGTGTGTACGAGTGTGTGCTTGTACTTATGACATTAAGGGCACCTTGTCTTTACACAGTATCAGTATTTAGAGACACATATTATAAATGTATAGTATGTGTCCCTAAATGAAACTGTGCATGAAGCGCACATGTTTTTGAGTGTGTATGTGTGTGTGTGTGTGTGTGTGTGTGTGAAAGTCAAAGGGCTGCCTGCAATTCTTCGCTTGAAGTCTTCTCTCTGGGTTTGCTCGCCATCAAATTAAAAGGAAAGGGATCCATCCAAAAAACCTGACCTCAAAAGTAAGGTCAGAGCTTCGATTGAAATTTCATATTTCAAAACAACATAATTTGAATTTCAAAGTCCATATACTCTTACAAAGTCCATTAAAAACATTCATTAAGGTTCATTAAAGTTCACATTCAATACAAGTATTTTAGTAAATGCTAAGTCATATGAAAATGAGTAATACTTGATGCCAAGTAGCATCTGGATGCTAGTATCATTACCATCTTGGTAGCTTTCACTATTACCATGTTAGCGGCTAACGCGGTTAGCGCTTTTAGCAGCTAGCGCTAGCTTAAAGGTAAATTAATCAACTTCTCACCGATATGGAAGTTCAGTTCTTTAAACTCCAAGTATCCTCCAGTTCTCCTGTGACTCACACTTTGTGCTCTTCAGCTGACACACTTCTTTTGTACTGTTTTAGTACTTTTAAACAGGTTTGAAGCTGAAATGTTTGGCATGGGTCACGTCTGTGAACTCTTCCTTCAGACTGCCGATCAAAGAGGAAGTGACCTCAGAGGTGCACAGCTTATCTGCTCCTTCAACCGGAACAGGGAGAGTTCCGTCTAATCTAAATGTATAATAGTATAAATTAATTCTTTATACTATTAATATAATTATTTGCATATAATACCTAATATAATAAGATTAACAACAATAATAAAATGGATTAGTTAATTATCAGATTAAATACAACTAATATTTCATCTGGGCTACACAAAGCCATGGGCCACATGTGTTTTTCGGTGCGTTTGTCTGTCTTTTTCTTCATCTTCTGTCCAGAATTTCGATTCGCTACTAGTCCTAAGGCTTTGAGATAACCCCAACAAATTCCACATCAAAACTCAACTAAGCTAAAATTCACATCGCTTTTGCAGTTTGTGAAATATAAGCCGATGTTGGACACCATTGAAGAAGCAAGAAAAAGCATTACAATAGTCAGTGAAATTAAAGCACCTGTGTGACTGATTGCACTCTCTCTCTCCATCTGAAGTTTGATACATATTCCAAAACTCAAAACCAGTGACGTTGGCACATTGTGTAAATCATAAATAAAAATGGAATACAATGATTTGCAAATCCCTTTGAACCTGTATTCAGTTGAATACATAGCAAAGACAAGATATTTAACGTTTGAACTGGTAAACTGTGTTATTTTTTGCAAATATTAGCTTACTTGGAATTTGATGCCTGCAACATGTTTCAAAAAAAGCTAGCACAAGTGGCAGAAAAGACTGAGAAAGTTGAGGAATGCTCATCAAACACTTATTTGGAACATCCCACAGGTGAACAGGCTAATTGGGAACAGTTGGGGGCCATGATTGGGTATGGAAGCAGCTTCCCTGAAATGCTCAGTCATTCACAACAAGGATAGAGCCAGGGTCACCACTTTGTGAACAAATGCATGAGCAAATTGTCCAACAGTTTAAGAACAACATTTCTCAACGAGCTATTGCAAGGAATTTAGGGATTTCATCATCTACGGTCTGTAATATCATCAAAAGGTTCAGAGAATCTGGAGAAATTACTGCACGCAAGCGGCAAGGCCAAAAACCAATATTGAATGCCCATGACCTTCGATCCCTCAGACGGTACTGCATCAAAAACTGGCATCACTGCGTAAAGGATATCACCACATGGGCTTAGGAACACTTCAGAAAAGCGCTGTCAGGAACTACAGTTCGTTGCTACATCTGTAAGTGCAGGTTAAAACTCTACTTTGCAAAGCCAAAGCCATTTATCAACAACACCCAGAAACGCCGCCGGCTTCGCTGGGCCCGAGCTAATCCATAATGGACTGATGCAAAGTGGAACAGTGTTCTGTGGTCTGACGAGTCTATATTTCAAATTGTTTTTGGAGACTGTGGTCGCCGTGTCCTCTGGACCAAAGAGGAAAAGAAGCCAGACTGTCATAGGTGCAAAGTTCAAAGCCAGCGTCTGTGATGGTAATGGGGTGAATTAGTGCCCCAGGCATGGGCAACTTACACATCTGTGAAGGCACCATTAATGCTGAAAGGCACATACAGGTTTTGGAGCAACATATGTTGTCATCCAAACAACGTCTTTTTCATGGACGCCTCTGCTTATTTCAGCAAGACAATGCCAAGCCACATTCTGCACGTGATACAACGGCGTGGCTTCGTAGTAAAAGAGTGCGGGTACTAGACTGGCCTGTCTGTAGTCCAGACCTGTCCCCCATGGAAAATGTGTGGCACATTATGAAGCGTAAAAAACAACAACGGTGACCCCGGACTGTTGAACAACTTAAGCTGTACATCAAGCAAGAATGGGAAAGAATTCCACCCATAGAGCTTCAAAAATTTTTCTCTTCAGTTTCCAAACGTTAACTGAGTGTTGTTAAAAGTAAAGGCGATGTAAGACAGTGGTAAAAATGCCCCTGTGCCAACTTTTTTGCAATGTGTTGCTGCCATTAAATTCTAAGTTGATGATTATTTGCAAAAGAAAATAAAGTTTCTCAGTTCGAACATTAAATATCTTGTCTTTGCAGTGTATTCAATTGAATATAAGTTGAAAAGGATTTCCAAATCATTGTAGTCTGTCTTTATTTACAATTTACACAACGTGCCAACTGTTGTGCTTTATGATCAGTGGACAACTATTCACTGTTTTACTTAATAGTATTGGCTATCAGAAATAATTACTTAAATTAAGTAATGGGATTTAATTTACATTAAACCTCGAGAAACCACCTATAAAGGGGAAATGATAGTCAATTTATTAAGTTTGTCTCATTAAGGTTACTGACTATTACTTTGGAACCATGATTTATAATTAACTTAATAAAAATAACCAAAGTTATCCAATGAATTGTCAGTCAAAGTTAAAGGATTGGTAGTTCTGCAGAGAAGAGGTTGGCAAGATTCATTCTTATACAACATTAACAGACCAGCAACTGACTTTATGTTTAAAATCATTTATTGACAAACAAACATGTACACATACAATACCTAATCTAACAAAATCCTATCTCTAAGTGTGTGTGAGTGTGTCTATATGTGTGTGTGTGTAACAAACAAAGGCAAGATGGCTGCCTCTAAAGGGTGTCTTAATGCCGCATGGCTCAAAGGCATTTATGACCAGGACCACATGGGGAGTGTGGAGGTCAGAAATGGTCTCTTTGTTATGTAGTGATTATTTTCTGGACATTACTGGATATTAATTAAAGTAATTAATATTCATTTGATAACCAGGTTTGCTCTCGTTGATTAAAGGGGGCACCATCCTTTTTATACAAAAAAGGCAAAATTAACTTAATCAGCTGATTTATTAATTTATTTCATTTAAATTAGATAAATCAATTGAGTCAAACTTATCAGTTTAATCAATTAAGTCAAACTTCAGTTGTTTAATCAATCTCAAATCTAAAGACAGAACTCTCATGCAGTGATGTCAATCTTCCAAATAGAATACCAACAGACAGAACTTTAAATATATAAGGGTGATTTATTAAAATGAATATACAAGACAAAATAAAATAAAATAAACACTTAAGAAGGAACAAATGTCAGAGATGTACTAAATCAATGATGTTATCAATCAGGAAAGAAGATATGAACCCTCAAGGAACATTTAAGCATATGGAGTGGTTATAGTGGATTAATTTCGAATTAACCTACTTGTAAAAGGTCAAATCAAAGGGAAATTATTAGAGAATTGAACCAAGACACGCTCAAGCCCATCTGAAAGAAGATAGAACTGCCTCTTACGAATCGGGCCTCATCTGGTCCTGGAGCTACTGGAGAGAAGAACTGTTCTGGTTCTGGTTGTCGTCCAGAGGGCTAGAGTCCACACTCTATCCAGTGCGATGGATCCAAAGAGGTTGTCCGATGTGGTCCCAGGTTTCCCGGGAGAGAAGTTTTAGATTGGACTGGCAGATTCTGTCAAGGTGAAGCTGGAGCTTGGGCGTTGGTGTCTCGATTGTATAAAAAGTGGATTTGTAACTAATTCCAAAAATCAAGAATTCATTGGCCAAACAAATTCTATTCTGAAATTAATAACGAAAGTCCATTTACTATGAAGCAAATCTTTGAAGTCTTACTGGCTTATAAAGAAAGAATCGGCGGGCATGTCACAAAACTTAGACAAAAGAGTTAGAAAAATATGTGAGCCAAAATCAAAAGTGGTGACGAGGATGAGGAGGAAGAAAAAGAGGGAGAAGAGACAGCAACAGGACAAGAGAAGAGAAGACCGCATGTCTCTCTGTTTTAAGCTACTCGCAGGGGGAGGGCTTTTGGATGAGTTAACAACGCTTTATCAACTAATACTTGGCCAATATTAAGTTGTATTTTGATTGAACATCCAATATAAGCACTGCAACTGGATAGAAAATCTCATGGTGATCAATTTGATACCAAATACTATATATCTGAAGTATAAGAAAGAATTAAACAATTCAAATCCTATTAAACAGTCAATTAAACACAATAGTGGTGGTTAACTTACGATATATCAGTCAACATGCCCTTAAGATGGTTTGCAACCAAAACTTAAGGTGTAGAAATCCTATTATAGCATTCTTCAATGAAACAGAGTGATAACCCAACTTTCTCCTAACTTGGGGATCTTTAGGGCTAAAAACACACAAGTCACATCATTAGAAAGCATTTTTCATGACAGGACAAAATATTACATTATTACACATGTCCATTATTTCATTTAAACAGTTTGAAAGTTTTGTGATTTTCTGTGCTAGACAGAGACCACATCTGGAGTGGATGAGGGGTCCAAGATGTCCAGGGAGGTCCAAGGTCAACTTAGGTGTCACCAAGAATGGTTTATGACTTGAGAATGGACTCTCTTCGAACATACTATTTGGTCTCAGCCAATCGCTGTTTAGGAAGAAGAGTAAACATCCACACCGATGTCTGTTTGGGGTACCTTGCAGCCATTAACGCCAGACTCTATGGCGTCAGATGCTTTTAGGAGATTTACAGTCATTGATGCAGGGAGGCCCAGAGTCAGAGAGGAATGTTCTTTGTCCCTTTTGGAGTTTCCTTAAAGTTGATCAGTTTGATATCGCTACAGTTAGATTGATGCCTCTACCTGAAACAGTAATGTAACTACGCAGAAGTTAGCTACAGCTTAAAGCTCTAAGAACATATTAAGTAAAGCAATGCTGTGATTGTTTAAACTGAATAGTCCTGTGCTTAGCCGTGCTATGCTAAAGTCTGTAAGGCCCAGTTATATTACCAAGTTCATGGGAGGAAAAGGTGTCCGTTTAGGTTCTGCTCTGCAAAGTCCAGTGCTGCAAGTTTGATGGCTTCTCAGTGGGTCCCAGGCCGGTCTGTCCCTCCAGCTCCTGGCTCTGAAGTCCACTGGTTTCTCCTTTGTCCCTTGAGTTAGCAGCTTGATGCTAACTCGGTGGTGTTGTTTCTTGCTTCGGATCAGGAACTCCTATTCCTTAAGGCTCTTGTGTCGCCTATGGTGCTACAGTCTGCATTGAGCAGGACTGTGGAAGAAGTCTTGAGGTTGTTTCCTGAGAAAGAGCTGTGAGAGAGAAGCTTTGTCCCCTTCACTCCATGGTTCAGAAGGAGACGCTGAGCTGAGAGAGAGGACCTGTGTCCTCTTCAGAAGGGACTGAAAACTCACAAACTGCAGAGCAGGGCAGGGTCTTTTGTTCTTATCAGAGGGTTCACACCTACGTGTGAAACCTCGGAGGAGCCAAACTTTGGTGCAGGCTTTTGCAGGGACATGGATCCCAACACCAACTTTGTTATGTTATGTTATGTTTGGGCCATAAAGCATTTAGCCAAGTGAAGCCGTTGGACAATGAAGGCTGGCAAGATGGATATACATGATTTTAGAATCAGGCAGATCCGTCTGCTCTGCAAGACTAAGAACCAGGTATATCATGAGTAAAGCTGAAAATCAGGTGTCAGGTTATGGGCAACAGCTAAGGAGGCCACACATTAGTTAAGCACATGAAAACAATCTTCTGCCATCTCTACTGTGTTACCTAACTACTTCACCATGTCATTGTCCTGCTGCTGCAGGCTGGATTGTGATGAAAAATTCCCGGCAGCCGCCCGAGCCCCAAGAAATTGTCTAATTTATTATTTTTTTTATTCATATTGCGTTGTTTTTTGATTCGCTTCTAGTCCTAGGGCTCTAAGAAAAACCCTGGGTCCTGGGCTTCATATAAACCAAATGTTGAAGCCTTAACTGTTTTGAAAAATAAATGAGACCCCGCTGTTACTCCAAAAGTCCATGAAGAGCTCCCATAGACAGCCATTGTAATCAGAAACTTTCTCCTTTTTTGGGACTGACTGTTTTTAAAATGCGATAACTCTGTCACTTCTCACACTATCTTCATAAAAATGACAATCACGATCCCAAGACTTGTCTGACGCTCACGGTGTGTTTTTTTATTCACGTAGCTCAAACAGCCCCCAAGGAACAAGGAGTTGTTCGATACTTTCAAAAAGCATCAATTGCATAAAGAAAACTGAGCTAAACTGGCTGCTTCTGGCCCTGCCTGTTCCTGTTACCATGACAACAGAGCCCTTCCTGTCAGTTTGAAGTTTCACACACAATCTGGCTTTTGAAAGGGTGCATGAAGCACACATATGTGTATGTGTGTGTGTATTGATGAAGTTAAAGGGACCTAATCTTCACACAGAATCTCCACCAATAAACACATAGTGTGTGCTTTTTCTTTTGGAATGCTTGCGAAGAATGCATGTATGTGTTTGTGTGTGTGTTTATTAAAGACATGGGAGCTCAGTTTTAACAGGACCCCCTCTCAAAGTGCTTGGAGACATCAGTCTGTTACGGAGGGGAAGCACCACCAGGTAGATCAAGAATACAGGTCAAAGTCAGGTGCCAGGTTATTGGCAACATCTAATTAGGCCACACATGACTAAAACTGATTAAAACAGTCTTCTGACCTCTCTACTCTGTTGATCAACCATTCCAGCATGTCTTTGCCCAGCTGCGAACTGGATTGTGATGAATAATTCCCAGTAGCCGGCTGAGCCCCGGTGCAATTTCCGCAGAAATTGTCTAGTTTTTTCTTCATCTTCCGGATGATTTTTTGATTTGCATCTAGTCCTAAGGCTTTGAGAAAACCCCCACAAGTTATATATCAAAACGTGCTGCTCGGTCCCAATTGGTGTGCTATGACTAACAATTTCGTGAAAATTTGGCAAAGTTATCTGTGAAAAACCATGAAAAATGTCCCATTGAAATGAATTGGGAGACTCCTCGAACACACCAAAAAAACACAGTTTTTCAAACCACTACTGCTCCATTCATAATTAGAATGATTCACTGGACATCCCCAAATTTCTTATCACATGCTATTTCTTAGAATTTTTGTTTGTTTTCACAAGCAACACTGAATCTAACCGGTGTAGTAGATATCATCAACAGCATGGTTTTACTTGGCAGTCTTTGAGAGATGTGGGATAGTGTGACAGAAATGCCCCATTAATGATTTTTGACAGCCAAAACACGCAACAAACAAAGAAGGCATGTCAGGCCTTTTTTTACACAAGCATTCCGCACATATTTTTTTTTATTGTTTCCATGATTAACTCATTGAAACAGAGGGGGCCTGAAATATTGATAGCAAAGAGCATTTTTTCATATTATAGAACATTATTGTGAAAATCCATTCATGGCATTCTGGCTCATTGGTACAGGCGATCCATTCTGTCAGCTGGCATCATGAAGGGAAGCAGTTCATGTGCAGTCACTCAGATGGCAGCCTGACGCTGTGGAATCTCAGAAACACCACCAAGCCATTCCAGGTCACCTTTCCTCATGGTGAGAAGCACACCTACAGTTAATCATTTTACATTGCAAACATATAGCTAATGTAAGCTCATTCTTCACAATAATGGGTCCTTGGGACCCACACAGCTAAGAAAAAAAACACAAAGACATACCTTCTGTGATGTTATGCATTTAATTTGAGGAAGATATGGATTACATAATACACCACATGTATTATACACATATGTGTAGAAATAGAATTACTTTTGGGTGTTTGTTGTTAAGTTTGGAGGTCTGTTTGTCTGCAATATTGCATGGAGGGTACAAACCCAACTTATCCATCCCATGCTAATATGTCATAGGACAAAACACTTTTAACCCTACACTCTGCTGCAGCAGTGGTTTGCAAATGAATGAAAAGTGGTGAATGTAATTATCTGGTATGAATTGACAACTAACACAAACTTCAACCATCAGTGAATGAATATAGAGTACATGGAAAGTGTAATCTGCTGCACAAAGCCACTTGAGATAAAAAAAGGCTGAGTTTTTAATGCTGAGCAATGTTAAATGGACATTGCAAGGAAGGAAAAGCACCTCACTTTACTGCTGAACAGTATCTTAATATAATACTTGGAACTTCATTTCCAAACACTATGTATTGTGTTACTCTTAAATTTATTGTGTATATTGTTTTAAATTTTGCTTGAGTATGGCGAAATGTTCTACCTCTGATATATTTTAGCTACTCTGTGCATGATGTTTTCTCCATCAGACTATGATTGCTCCTGTTCATTGGACAATAAAGATATGTCAAAGTCTTAATTACTCTTAACAATAAGCCTCTTGAGGGGCTATTGAGACCCATGCCATCGCAATGGGCAATTGTAGCACAGTACAGTAAACTTTGTAATATGACTATGATTGTTCATATTTTCAGTGTGTGACAATTTTAACACAGATGTCAGGACTTGGTTTGATTAGACTACTGTTTAGAATCATGATGTCTTTATGCATTGTCCTATCGAGCCACAAAATGATTGAAAAGAGCACACAAAGGGTAAGGGACAGTTTTCTAAAAAGTATTAAATCCTGTTTATTTGTTTAGTCACTGGTTGGCGTTTTTGTAGCAGACCGCTGTGGTGCTGGCGAGGGCACGCATGCATTTTTCCTTTTGGTTAAAGCGCAAAGGCGCTCACTAACTCTTTAAAACACTGCCTGCTTGTATTTATTTATTTACCAATTGCTGAAAACATCATCACATGTAGTAGAGAACACAAATATGAGCATCTGACATTATTTATTTGTTTGGGAATAGCAGTGGTTCGCGAGGAGAAATAGATACATTTGTTGCGCGTCACTATTGGGCTTAGTGGGTTGCACAATAGGGGTATTAAAAATACAAGCATTAAAAGTTGACATAATGTCAATAAATATGGCAAAATGTTTTAAAGGTTATTTAATTCTGATTTGTATGTTGATAAAACCAGTTTAAAATGCAACAAAGAGCAACAGCAATTAACTTAAATGTAAAGTTAAAGTTCTTGGTTCAAAAATTTATATTTACTTTAATCCAGAAAAATAATGCCATATTTAGAAATTTTCTCTAAAAGTATGTTACTGCATTGGGAGAATTACTTAATTTTGTTAGTTGTGCATATATTTGTTTTTGCTCTCTTTCATTTTAAGGTGTTCTACCTATCCCTCATGCCACATGCTCAGCTGAACGTTTCAAATAAACATAAAACTGAAGAAAGGGAAGGCCTTGAATGTTTTGTTGATGAGTAAAATCCAGTTGATCACCTGGTGGATGCTCTGACCCCTTTGAGTGAGAGAAATAACTTGATAGTAGTTGCTCAAGATAGATAGCACAAGGACTTAAGAAGTGATTGTCAGACAAGGTAAAAGAAAGAAAAAAGGCAGCAGAAGCTAAAATGTGCAGTCAGTAACTCAGCCCACACTGTAAATTTATTTATTAGACGGACAAACTCTGCTTCAAAGTACAAAACCCAAAACCACTGAAGTTGGCACGTTGTGTTAATCGTAAATAAAAACAGAATACAATGATTTGGAAATCCTTTTCAACTTATATTCAATTGAATACACTGCAAAGACAAGATATTTAATGTTCGATCTGTGAAACTTTATTTTCTTTTGTAAATAATCACCAACCTAGAATTTAATGGCAGCAACACATTGCAAAAAAGTTGGCACAGGGGCATTTTTACCACTGTCTTACATCACCTTTACTTTTAACAACACTCAGTAAACGTTTGAGAACTGAGGAGACCAATTTTTGAAGCTTTTTGGATGGAATATTTGCTCCCATTCTTGCTTGATGTACAGCTTAAGTTGTTCAACAGTCCGGGGTCACCGATGTTGTATTTTTCGCTTCATAATGTGCCACACATTTTCCATGGGGGACAGATCTGGACTACAGACAGGCCAGTCTAGTGCCCGCACTCTTTAACTATGAAGCCACGCTGTTGTATCACGTGCAGAATGTGGCTTGGCATTGTCTTGCTGAAATAAGCAGAGGCGTCCATGAAAAAGACGTTGCTTGGATGACAACATATGTTGCTCCAAAACCTGTATGTACCTTTCAGCATTAATGGTGCCTTCACAGATGTGTAAGTTGCCCATGCCTGGGGCACTAATTCACCCCATTACCATCACAGATGCTGGATTTGAACTTTGCGCCTATGACAGTCTGGCTTCTTTTCCTCTTTGGTCCAGAGGACACGGCGACCACAGTTTCCAAAAACAATTTGAAATATAGACTCGTCAGACCACGGAACACTGTTCCACTTTGCATCAGTCCATCTTGGATTAGCTCAGGCCCAGCGAAGCCGGCGGCGTTTCTGGGTGTTGTTGATAAATGGCTTTGGCTTTGCAAAGTAGAGTTTTAACTTGCACTTACTGATGTAGCGACGAACTGTAGTTCCTGACAGCGCTTTTCTGAAGTGTTCCTAAGCCCATGTGGTGATATCCTTTACACAGTGATGCCGGTTTTTGATGCAGTACCGCCTGAGGGATCGAAGGTCACGGGCATTCAATATTGGTTTTTGGCCTTGCCGCTTGCGTGCAGTAATTTCTCCAGATTCTCTGAACCTTCTGATGATATTACGGACTGTAGATGATGAAATCCCTAAATTCCTTGCAATAGCTCGTTGAGAAATGTTGTTCTTAAACTGTTTGACAAATTGCTCACGCATTTGTTCACAAAGTGGTGACCCTTGCCCCATCCTTGTTTGTGAATGACTGAGCATTTCAGGGAAGCTGCTTCCATACCCCATCATGGCCCCCACCTGTTCCCAATTAGCCTGTTCACCTGTGGAATGTTCCAAATAAGTGTTTGATGAGCATTCCTCAACTTTCTCAGTCTTTTTTGCCACTTGTGCTAGCTTTTTTTGAAAAATGTTGTAGGCATCAAATTACAAATGAGCTAATATTTGCAAAAAATAACACAGTTTACCAGTTCAAACGTTAAATATCTTGTCTTTGTAGTGTATTCAATTTAATATAGGTTGAAAGGGATTTTCAAATCATTGTATTCTGTTTTTATTTACGATTTGCACAACGTTCCAACTTTACTGGTTTTGGGTTTTGTAGATAAATGAAATGATTATTGCCCTAAAGGCACTGAAACCAGAGAGAAAGCAGTGATGATCAGAAAGATGGATATCTGATGCTTTTTCATGTTAGATTGATCCCATTACTAGAGCATTGTTTTTCACAAATGCTGTCTCATTGCTAGAATTGTTAATGCCACATAATTATTATTTTTTGCTAAAAACATAATTGTTTTTGTGAGATTCATCTTTCTGTTTTAAATAATTGATCAAAAATAGTACTTATTCAGCATTTCAAATTCACATGATTTCATCTGTTCATTAATTTCTTTTACAATTAATGGGATTTAATTTTTTATCTCGTCCATGTTTACGAGAAAACATGATTTATTGCTCTCCTTATTGTCATTTTCACAGGTGCGTCCTGTATAAGCAGCCATGCAATGTATTTCAGCTTTGTGTCACATAGTTCCTATAGTTGTACCCAATAAAGAGCATATTTTTATGACTTTTTTAGGGATGCTACAATTTTCATTGAGAATTCAAAGTTAAAGACTGTCACGCTTGTTAGTCTCTTTCATATATTGGTATGGTTTCTTCTCTATTGTGTCAAGACTAGCTCTCCACCCTACATATTCCACATGTACGGGGACTGACCCCCCTGGGGGCAGCTGACATGGATTACTTTTTGACACACAACCTGTGGTGGCCACGCACTGATTACACCTGTGGTTGTATAAGCACCACGCATTAGTGGCCTCTTTGCTTCCTTGATTTCCACGGTCAAGCAGACGTGTGTTTGCCGACCTCTGAGTTGCTTGTGTGTTGACATCAGCGTTGTCCGCTCACTCGGTGAGAAGGAGAGCTGGTCTACAGCCCCTCTCTTGATCACTGTGTGTTTGTTCCACACAGGCTGGTGGAAGCGTGGTTGCTTGCTGTGCCGGCTCTGCCGATTGGCTCGCATAACCATAGTCCCATGTGGAATCCGACCTCGTCGGAAGAAGCGGAGGACGTGCTTCTCAGCTGATTTCTCACCACTGTGGTGACAAGTGGCTGGTGTAGCTTGGCAGCGTTGCCGTCCTGCACTTCAGCCTAAACCCTGTTGAATCCGACCTAGTCGGAGGACAAGGGGTCCTAGCTGCAGTGATTCCAGGAAGTGAAAGCAATGAAAAGACTTTAAATCTTCCTCTCTGATTCCTTTAGAAAGAGGGTTTTCTAGGGGTGGGGCTAAGGTGGATTAGTTAAGTGGTTAGGTCGACTGACTGCCTCTTAGGAGATCCCTAGTTCGAATCCCGCTCGACTGTAATTATCAGAAAATCAAGTAGGGGTCACAAGAGGGTTTTTTATTGTGTGGGAAAATGTCAGGCCCAAGTAGCCACACTTGTATGGTATGCAGGATTAAAATGCCAATGGAAGATGGCCATGAGCAATGTGTGCAGTTCTTAGGGCTGGATCATGAATGCATGGCCAACCGAGACCCTGCCTCATGCATGAACTGCTTTATCCTGCCCCCAAGAGTCAGGGAGGCCAGGGCTAGAGCATTTTTCAATCCAAAATGCTAAGCCACTCCCATGGAGCAGCTTCACCAAAAGACGGCAAAGCAGCCAAAGTTGGTGATGGAGGAGGACCGAGTGGGGGTTGAGCCCCATTCACCTTATACCCAATGGACTGCCAGGGTAGGGCTGACATTGCCTGCCCCTTCAGCTGTGGGGATAGACACAGTTACTGGCCCCTGCCCCACTCCCACCCTGGCAGGGCAGGAGGAGCAGTGCACGATATGCTCCCTGTCTGATGTATTGGAGGAAGAGGATGTGGATATCCTGGGGGTTGATATAGAGGGTGAAGACCTCCCCCCTGCTCAGGTGTGTGTGGGGGAAAACAAGGGCGAGCAGGAACAACCTCCTCCCCTTTATCACCAGCTCATCATGCGGGTTGCTTAGGCACTGGAAATAGAAATGCTGGTGGAGCAACACCATGGGGCCTTCCATTTTGATGATGAGGGAGCGGGTCAGCCACGCTCCTTTTTAGTACCACTACTTCCTGGCTTGGAGGAGGTTGTTCTCAAACAATTTGAAAAGCCAGCTGAAGCGTATCGCTGGTCAGGGTTATGTCAGTGACTGGCACGTGTTCAGGGTTGGGAGAGAATTGGCTGTTTCCCACCACCTCCCATGGACCAGGCTTTAGTGGCCTTGGTGTCTCCCACCCAGTCAGTCCTTGGGAAGCCAAGCTGCCCTAGCAAGAACACTAAGATGATCGACACCATGCTCACCCATATGCAGGAGCGATGGCAGTCCAAGGTCAGCTGTTTAACACTGGGGCTGGGTGGTTTCAACAATGACTTAGGGGTATTGTTTGCAGGTCCGAGCCGGCCCCCACTGACAAGGTCAATAACCTTTTCATAGGTGGTTGAATCCCAGCACAAGGAGGTTCTGGCAGTGGAGATACGCACTGTCTTGGCGAAGAACACCATCGACCATCCCAAGGGTTCGACAGACCATCCACCAGGACGATTGGCTTTCCACCATTGACCTGAAGGACACATTTTTTTTTTGAAGGACACATATTTTGTGATTCCAATTTGAGAGGGACACAGACCCTTCCTCAGGTTCGCCTTCAATGGAAGAACCTTCGAGTTCTGTGTTCTCCCATTTCGCATATCACTGACTCCCCGCATATTCACAAAGTGCATGGATTCAGTCCTGGGACCCTTGTGTCGGGAAGGTGTCTGAATCCTCAACTACCTGGATTACTGGCTGGTGTGTGCTTGTTCAGAAGAGCAGTGCTGCAACGATGTGGCATGGATCCTACGGCACCTCGACCACTTAGGCCTGCGCCTCGGTGGGAGGATGAGCAGGCTCCAGCCCTCTCAGGCCAGGGAGTTCTTGGGCATGTGGTTGGATGCCACAGCAGGGACTCTTTCCCTAACTTCAGAGAGACGGACCACCATCAGGGCTTGCCTGTCCCACTTTTATCCGGGGCCAGGATAACCTGGAGACTATGCCTCCATCTTCTGGGGTTAATGGCAGCCACGCACATTGTGCCTCTGGCTTTGCTGAACATGCACCCAGTGCAGCATTACCTCCTGAGACTTGGTCTCTGTCCATGGAGGAACCTGCAAACCACCGTGTTGATAGCACACTGGTTGCGTATAGCTCTCCACTGGTGGGAGCAATCAGCCAATTTGTAACAGGGCAATACCCTGGATCCAGTGCTGCGTCGTCAGGCGGTGTCATCGGACGCATCTCTGGTTGGCTGGGGAGCCGTCCACGAGGACAAAGGCATCAGTGGCCAGTGGCATGGGGCTTGGCGAGTGCAGCACATCAATGTGTTGAAACTGCAGGCAATTCGTCCAGCACCCCTGCACTTCCTGCCTGTGCTGAGAGGCCGACATGCTGAGAACAGACAGCACAGTGGCAGCAGCATATGTGAACAGACAGGGAGGCTTGGGCTCCTCTCACCTTTGCAGATTGGCTCGGGTGATATGGGAGTGGGCGCATCCACAGTTCAAGTCCTTGAGGGCAATGTATATACAGGGTCCCACGAACTTGGCAGCGGATCAGCTCTCAGAGAGAACCTCTCCCAGGGCAATGGAGGTTGCATCCAGAAGTGGTGAGAGTCATCTGGGAACGCTTCGGCACAGCAGTAGTCAACCTCTTTGCCTTCAGGGAGACAGCACACTGTCCCCTCTTTTTTCCAAAGGAAGAGACGACCCTCCCTTGGGCATGGATGCAATGGTTCACAAGTGGCCACAGGGCCTTCTGTATGCTTTCCCTCCCTTTATCCTCTTGCACCCCCTCCTACAGAGAATCCAGGTGGAAGAGGTGAACCTCATTCTGGTGGCTCCCAACTGGCCCCAGATGATCTGGTTCCCGGCGATGGCACCCCTTCTTCAGTGACATCCCTGGGAGCTCCCTCTTTGGCAGGACCTCCTGTCCCAGTCCCGCTGGACTCTGTTCCATCCATTTCTCCGGGAGCTCAGGCTTTGGGCTTGGCCCCTGAGAGGGCCAAGTTGCTAGCCATGGGTTTGCCCCAGTCTGTGGTTGGCACCATTCAGGGAGCCCGGGCTCCATCAACTCAGGTAGCATATGCCTATCATTGGGGACTTTTCCATTCCTGGTGCAATGTGAGACAGGTTAGTACTGCCCCAGACATCCTCCACTTCTTACAGGACATGCTGGAGATTGGCAAGTCTCCTTCAACTATGAGGGGAATGGTGGCAGCCATAAAGGCAGCCCGTGGTGGAAGTCATAAACTGTCTGAACGCTGCGGTGACCTGATTGCTCAGCTTCTGAAAGGGGCTCGTAGAGTAACACCACAGAAGGCCAGCTGTGCCCCCCATGGGATTTGGAGGTGGTACTGACAGCCTTGCAGGAGGGGCCTTTTAAACCACTGGACACAGTGGATCTCAAATGGCTTTCTCTTAAAGCTGCATTCTTGTTGGCAATTGTGTCTGCCAAAAGAATGGGTGAACTCCATGCCCTTTCGGTACATGAGGAATGGTGCCACTTCTTGCCAGGTGATGCAGGGGTGGTGTTGCGCCTGAACCCTGCATTCCACCCTAAGGTCTGGTCCGACTCCCCTGCCAGTCAGTGCATCGGACTACACCCCCTCCACCCTCCTCAGGTTGGGGAGGCAGGGCAGAGTGACCAGTCACTGTTGTGCCCTGTTAGGCCTTTAACAGTTTATGTCTGTAGGACACGTGCCCTTGGAGCGACAGACCAGCTCTTTGTCTGTTATAGACTCAACTGCATTGAAAAGCCAGTCTCCAAGGCCAGACTTTCCCATTGGGTTGTGGGCACCATCCAGGAGGCATATAAGGGGGCAGGCACACCTGCCCCTGCAGGAGTGTGGGCGCATTCCACACGGGGTCTTGCCACCTCCTGGGCTTTATGGCGAGGTGCTTCTTTGTCAGAGATTTGTAGGGCGGTCTCTTGGTTGACCCCGTCCACATTATTAGGTCCTACTGTATGAATGGTACTGCTAGCACCCCATTCACTGAGCGTGTGCTAGGCTCACGACGGTAGGACATGACTCTACTTACCTGGCCTCCGTGACCACGGGTTGGTCGCGGGGGATGTCTTTGTGTTATGCTAGCCTTGCTACTAGGCAGGCTGGGTGACATTTCGACCATCCATGGCTGGCCTTAGTGTCTGGCAGGGCTGGCCAAGCCTTGGTAGCGTCTTGCACCTTTGGCAAATGGGGCGTGTTATTGTAAATAGTTGCACTTAGTTTCACTTATTTTAAGCACATGGGTGAGCACTCTGGTGGTGGTGACGTCTCATTTGAACTACCATTGTTGGCTTCTGCAGGAGCAGCTTGGTCCGATTGGTTCCTCGCGGTGTGTCTTACAGAGTCCCCGTACATATGGAAAATGCAGGGTGGAGAAATAATTTTGACACAATAGAGAACAGATGGTTACATATGTAACCCAGGTTCTCTGAGTGGAGAGACTATCTCTCCAGATAAGAGCCGCTTCGGAACACGTTCCTATCAAGGTTAACCAAAGAGGCCACACATGCGTGCTTATATAACCACAGGTGTAATTAGTGCGTGGCCACCACAGGTGGTGTGTCTTAGAGAGTAATCCACGTCAGCTGCCCCCGTGGGGGTCAGTCCCCGTACATATGGAATATGTAGGGTGGAGAGACTATCTCTAGATAGTCTCTCCACTCAGAGAACCTTGGTTACAAATGTAACCATCCATTATGTATCTCAAAAAACCCTTCAGTCCAGAAAATTGTGTCCATATGTTAACCAAATGGCTCCACTGTCTGTTCTTTTGAATGAAATGATATCAAACTAATGTGTGGGAAAAATAAACAAGATTGGATTGTTTCAGTGCAACATAACAAAGACATTGCATCAGTTTCGATTAAACTGAGGTCTGCTGATCACAACAAGAACTGTTGTTTTATCTCAAAAAGCTGCCTACTTTTTATGTTCTTTATCCTGTTATTCAGGAAAGATACAGACGGATGGAAGAAAAGAATCATGTAAACCCATACTCAAAGTGGAATACAAAACGTCAAGAAACAGGTGTGTCCTTTTTTTAAAGCAAATGTTTAGATGCACAGTGGGGGATACAATTTATCTCGCACTTTTTGGTTTAGGTCATCTACGTTAAAGTAGGCAGATTTATGCTATGGTTGATTCACCACCTGCAAAAAGTTAGCATGGTTCTGATGGCAACCAGCTAAATAACCAGTGCTTTATTCTAATGAATTAAGAAGCAAAAATATTTATCTACAAAAAGATGAGATTTGTTTGTTTAGGTATTTTCCACTCTTTGTTTTGGTCAACACGATGTTGTGTTTAAAGAGAATATATGCAAACTAATACCTAACACATTTAAAAAACACATTTAAAAATGGCATGGTAAGTTTATTAACATGTCAGTTCCAACTACTGGCATTAATGTAGACAGTCTTCCTTTTTGCCTCTACAACAGCGAGTCCTTTGTTATCTTCTCTGGGGGTCTTTCATATGACAAGGCAGGACGGAGACCAACATTAACTATCATGCATGGCAAGGCTATCACTGTTCTGGAGATGGACTATCCAATTGTGGAGTTCATGCCACTCTGTGAGACGCCTTACAACAATGGTGAGTGCATAAAGATCAACACATAATAGAATGAAGTTTTACACACACACACACACACACACACATACATCTCTCTCTCTCTCTCTCTCTCTTTCTTTCTCTCTCTCTCTCTCTCTCTCTCTCTCTCTCTCTCTCTCTCTCTCCCTCTCTCTCACTCTCTCTCTCTCTCTATACATACATTACAGGCCAGAAGTTTGGAATAAAAAAATAAATGAATGAATGAAATAAATGAAAAGATTTATTTTATTATAGTTTCTTCAAAGTAACCACCCTTTGCTCTGATTACTGATTTGCAGACTTTTGTCATTCTCTTTATGAGCTTCAACAGGTAGCCACCTGAAACGGTTTTCACTTCTCAGGTGTGCCTTGCCAGGGTTAATTAATGGAATTTCTTGCCTTATAAATGGGGTTGGGACCATCAGTTGTGTTGTGCAGTAGTCAGGCTGATGCACATGCGACAGCCCTATTAGACAACTGTTAGAATTGATATTATGGCAAAAACCAATCAGCTAAGTTAGGAGAAACAAGAGGCCATCATTACTTTAAGAAATGAAGGTCAGTCAATGTGAAAAATTGCAGAAACTTTGAATGTGTCCCAAAGAGCAGTCGCAAAAACCATCAAGGGCTACAACAAAACTGGCTCACATGAGGACTGCTCGAGGAAAGTAAGACCAAGAGTCTCCTCTGCTGCTGAGAAAGAGTTCATCTGAGTCACCAACCTCAGAAATCGCAAGCTAACAGCAGCTCAGATTAGAGACCAAATGAATACCACACAGAGCCCCAGCAGCAGACACATCTCTACTACAGCTGTTAAGAGGAGATTGAGTGAATCAGGCCTTCATTGTCAAATAGTTGCTAGGAAACCACTGCTGAGGAGAGGCAACAAGCATGAGAGTTGTGTTTGGGCCAAGAAACACAAGGAATGGACATTAGACCAGTGGAAATCTGTGCTTTGGTCTGATGAGTCCAAATTTGAGATCTTTGGTTCCAACCGCTGTGTATTTGTGCCATGCAGAAAAGGTGAGCAGATGGATTTTGCATGCCTGGTTCCCATTGTGAAGCATGGAGTCTATGGTGTGATGGTGTGGGGCTGCTTTGCTGGTGACACTGTTGGGGATTTATTCAAAATTGAAGGCATACTGAACCAGCATGGCTACCACAGCAGCCTGCAGCGACATGCTATCCGATCTGGTTTGCATGTAGTTGGACCATCATTTATTTTTCAACAGGACAATGACCCCAAACACACCTCCAGGCTGTGTAAGGGCTATTTGACCAAGAAGGACTGTGATGGAGGACTCCAGATGACTGGCCTCCACAGTCACCGGACCTGAGCCCAATCGAGATGGTTTGGGTTGAGCTGGACCGGAGAGTGAAGGCAAAAGGGCCAACAAGTGCTAAGCATCTCTGGGAACTCCTTTAAGACTGCTGGAAACCATTTCAGGTGACTATCTGTTGAAGCTCATCAAAAGAATGCCAAAGAGTGTGCAAAGCAGTAATCAGAACAAAAGGTGGTTACTTTGAAGAAACTAGAATATAAGACATGTTTTTATTTATTTCACACTTTTTTGTTAAGTACTTAATTCTACATGTGTTCATTCATAGTTTTGATACCTTCAGTGAGAATCTACAATGTAAATAGTGATGACAATAAAGAAAAAACATTGAATGAGGAGGTGTGTCCAAACTTTTGGCCTGTGCTGTATATCTATCTATCTATCTATCTATCTATCTATCTATCTATCTATCTATCTATCTATCTATCTATCTATCTATCTATCTATCTATCTATCTATCTATCTAGCCGTCATCTTGTTTGTCTCTATTTTGTCTGTTTCATCATGGTTGCAAATATAGTCCTTTTGCCCTTAAAACATGTCAAGCCTAGAATGAAGGTTTGAAGCTAGTTAGCTAGTTTCAGCTGAAAATGTCAAAAGCTCTTCCTGTCTTTTTTGACTTACATTAAGGTTAGCTGAACAGATAACTGTTAAAATGGGCTCAGAAAGAAGATTTTCCTCGGCCTAAGAAATAGGGCTGGGACGATTCACTTTTCTCCCGATTCGATTTATTGCGATTTTTTAGGTGCCGATTTGATTTAAAATGCGATTCTACGATATTGCCGATTTTTGCAATCTTTAGTATGCTTTCTTAACGCCAGCGAAAAAGATGAACAATGATGATGCCTACAGACTATATCAGGAAAAATACACATCACATGTGAGTCTGTTTTTAGGACTTATTCAGCAATATATTTTAACCAGCTGTTTATACTCTCTCTTCAAAAGCCTGGACTGCATTTAAAATTTTTCAAGAAAATATTCAATTTTGCTATCAAGATTTAAAAAGGCTATAGTTTCAAAGTGGTGAGTTTCCCAGCCATCATCTTCACTGTAATTTACGGGCCGACCATGAACGCCTCTGCTGCCTGCACTGGGCTTTTTACCCCCGGCTTCTCCCTCGTCTGACCAGAGCTCCGCGGTCTTTCTCATTCCTGCTAACACCGTCACTTTTCGCGGTGTTTTGAGCTTCCCTGCATCCCAGACCATGTCCCCTTCTCGTCACTCGCCGGCCATGGAGAGGCAAAGCTTCAGCCTTGGTATGTGCTGCTTGGGGACTGTTATGGCGCGCGGACCCACTCCCGCTGCGCGCACACGCGCCGCCAGTTTGGTCCTCACTGGACGACTGACCGTCATCCTCAGAGAGTAAATATTCCTCAGATTCAGAGTCAGACAGTACTTGACAAAGTACTCTCGGCATCGTGAGTACTCTTACTCAGTCTCTCTCACTCTGTGTGTGTGTCTCTCTCTTTCTGCTCCGCTCTACAGCCGCTACAGCCACACTCGCGTCCCTTGGTCCAGTGTGTGTGTTTCAAAGTAAATATATGCCAAAACTTTGAATAGAAACTGTCACCTGTCCACTATCTGCTGCTGAAAAGTACTAACACTATTTGGCACTATTGTAACAGCTATGGCCTGTTTTATTCAGCAATGCCGCTTGCCGCAATTTTGCGACTTTAGCGCCTATAGAGTGTGCGTGTGTGTGTGTGTGTGTGTGTGTGGGGGGGGGGGGGGGGGTATCGATTTTTGAACGAAAAAAATCTATTTAAAAATCGGCAGACAAAAAATCGCGATACTTAGATGAAACGATTTTTTCTCCCACTCCTACTAAGAAACAGACACATCACAAAGCCCCATGCTTGCAAGGAAGTGTCTCTTTGTCAAGCCTTGTTAGTCAGGATTATTACTTGATTAGACAAAATCACTTGTTGCCAAGTTCCTTCCTATTCGACACAATTGAAAATGCTCCACCCGACTGGCTAATTCTTTAATAACATTGGTTTTCTTGAAACTAGAAAGGTGACAAAACATTTGGGTGTATGAGCGAAATCTTAATTTGTTAGTTTGATAAGTAGTTTCAGATGCACTCTGCATTTTAAGAGATTACAGTGGTGTCACAATAATAACTGTGCTTGTATTCCAGACACACATCTTATACTTCTGATCTGCATTAACACAGCAGCACTGATGTTGAGTTAAAAGTTGATGTACTGTCTGTCAGCTCATGCTACAGAATAGCGACATTACATTATGCTAAACCTACTTAGAGTACATCTTAGGGATTTTGCCACAAAGAAAGATTTAAACTGTTTGACATTATCAGATCATCATTCACTATCAGTAATACAATAACTATTCTTATCTTTACACATATTGTTTTCTTTGTGATTTCCAGTTGAGTTTTCAGGAAGGTTTTTCAGAGTTAAATACAAAGATTTTTTATGGTTTATCTTTGGTTTAGGGAGCAAGATAACAAAACCTTCTGACCATCTTTTAGCCTTGCTGAAAAAAGAACATCAAGGTTGCAGTTTCAAATAAATCCATGGTTCAGGAATCAATTTGAGTTTGTCTTTTAATCCCACAGAGGTCCAGGAGCCTTATGCAGTGGTGGTGCTTTTGGAGAAAGACTTAATTGTGGTGGATTTGACACAGAGCAGGTGGGTGTTTCTCAATCCTTGGAGAAGCTTATCAGCAACATTCAACTTTTGACATGATATTATCATGTCATTGATTTAACAGAGAAAACAACTTATTTATTAACATCAATAATTATCTATGCATCAGTGCAATATCTGACTAATTATAATTTGTCTGCTTGAGCCGTGCCTGTGCCGCACCTATGGGGTCTGGCCAGCGCACTTTGCAAGTTTCCTGCATGACACAGTTTGCGCACCTATGCCTCCATCCCTGCCCCTCCGCACAAGCATAGACCGCAGAACGTGTTTGAACAAGGGGGGGCCACAATCGCAAGGGGGGGGTCACCGAAATTTTCGGTCAGACATGACGCGTAGCCGAGGCTATAGACTACACTATACACGGACACACACGTAATGCCATCATCTACCAGGCTGTTGTTAGCGGTTGTTAGCACGCTGTGTCTGCGTTGTTGTATGTAGAATTTGATTATCACTATGGCAGCATTTTTGTAAATATAAATCTAACAATACTATGTATACATCTGATCTAGAGCAACACACCCCAGTCAGAAGTGCAAATAAATTGATTATTACAGGAGCTAAATAAGTGTTCACACTGGGGGCATCCATCTTCGATTGACACCTCGGGGTGGCGAGGTTTCACCGAGTTCCCAGTAGGAAATTCAGACTTCGGGGGACGTTCAGTTTTAGTTTCCCACTCGGAGCTCAAAATTCCTACTTCTGACTACAACTTGAACGCACCGGAGACGTGAAGCCAAATGTGTTTGTTTGTTGTGGTAAATGCAGCATGGATCTTTGTCGGAACTCTACATTGCTTTAGAAGTTCTTTTCAACAACTTACAGGATGCAAAGCCACGAGGTAATATATCTCTTTCTAGTTACGTAGCGGTAGTTTTTGATGTGTGAAGACAAGCAATGCGGGGAAAAGTTATTATCGTAGTTGTAGACGGCTATATATCGCTACTTACAGCCCGGCGCTCTCAGATGTGTAATATAAATAATAAAATAATATAAATTTGCTCTTGTTTTAATTGTCTTGTTCCTGAAGTTGAGTATCCAGGCCAGTCCAGCCAGCCCCGTACGACCCGACAAGGAGGCTAAGGAATAGCATTTATGGATAACCTATTTAGATGCTATAAAACTCATCGATAAGTGCGTATTTCGACCCAAAAAGTTACCCGGGCCACGGCCCGCCTGGCCCCCCCGCTTCCGCGGTCTATGCGCACAAGTGCCAGAGATGGAGGAGAAAAGGCGTCAGTGGGTTTAACACAGCCGAGTGTTGTCTTCACCAATCAAATGAACACCTTTCCTTGCCTTTAAATGCGCTGTGGGCGAGATGCAGTGACAATTTCAACCTCTCCTCCATTGACTCCAGTCTCGGTAGGCTGGCTCATGCATCCGTCCTTCCCTGGTCTGAATCCCCGGACCAGGGGTGGGCTCTCCTCAGCCTCCCTCCTTCCTTTTCCAACCAGCAGTCCAAGAGGAGGAAGAGGAGAGAGACGCATTTCGATAAAATGTATTTTTCCCATGAATGATTCTGTGCTCTGCGCGCTTATATACAATACAATACTAGCATTGTCAATCAAGTTTGTCCAGATATTTTGAGAACCAGTGTTCAATGTAAAAAAGGGTTTCAATAATGCAAAGAGCAGGACCAAAAGGAAGCTGTCAGATTATAGAAGTCACATATGGTCACCAGGGGCAGCCCCTCCACCAGCCTCGCAACAAGCTCAGCGGAGGTCATCCTCCACCCTCTACATGACAAGCACTGAGGTCTTTGGTGGGAATTAGAGGTGCAACGGTTCAGCTAGCCCACGGTTCGGTTTGTATCTCGGTTTTGGGATCACGGTTTCGGTTGGGTTTCGGTTCGTGTTTTGCATTAAAAAAAAAAAAAGAAGTTTGACTTTCCAAAAGACTCCTTTTATTTTGCTTTTAAGAAAACAATATAATGACAATGCCTCTTAGTCTTAACCATTATTTCGCTTAAATAATGTATTATGACATTTATATAAAACGCTTCAAATGTAAACATTTTAAACGGTTAGAGTGCCTCTTAGCTCCCTGCAGTGGCGTAGTTTACGTAGGGTTGGTGGGTTATGAAAACCCACGGGCCCTCTTCCCCACACTTCCGAGGATTTTTTTTGTTTGTTTGTTTGTTTGTTTGTTTAAATCCGAGACAGAATGAGTGCAGCAGCTGCCTTCTCTGCAGCAGCAGGTTAGCATAGAGTGTAACATGACGTCAGACTGGGTCACTGTATTATTTGCATATTAAGGAAGGGATACCCCTGCCGATTTGAGCTGATCCATTGGCCCATTGAAATGTGATTGGCTCAGCCGCGTGTTGAGCCGGACCGAAAACGAGAGATGAAAAAAGATGAAGAAAAGACAGATGCTGCCAGAAAAAGCCGCTAGTGGAGCGGAAAAATGTTCGAAAAAAAAAAAAAACATTTAAAAGAAGATGCAGCCAAATGTGCCAAACTTCCGGATCTTTTCCACCACAGTGGGGTCCTCACTGGGGCGAAAAACATCCGGGTGGTGGCCCAGGCCTGTGACGATGTGGGACCGAGCACGGCTACAGCAGGTAGACATGCAGGTAAACATGCACTGTCTACTGCAGCGACATGGTGCTACATCATCTCCACCACACAAACGCAGCGATTTCACCCATATAAATGGAGATTAATGGCTATTTTTAAACCGATAAAAAGTGGTTGTAAACAATAATGGTCCACATGTAACGGGCTATATGCTTGCACTTAAGAGTGTTTCCCATATATTTGTTAACTCGTGATTATTATTTATTATTATTATTATTATTTAGTTTCAAATCTGCATTTGCTTCTCCTGGACCATTTGACTGCTTGTGCTATTTTAATTTTTTCTGAACTCCACCATCGCCTGGGCATGACATTTCAGGCCTCAGAGGTGATCGTTTACAGCTTTGCCATTCTGTATGAACAGAGATAATTCTGTGATGTGGACAGAATTGTCTCTGACGAAAATATCCACTATATACATCCATAAAATAATCCATATACATGTAGTCCAGATAATTGTTCAGGGCACAGACAGAAAAGCTATGCATTATAAATCATTAATTTTCTTTGTCAATAAAAATGAAATCCATAGGCTTTATTATAACATTTATTATTAAGGATATATTGAGGGAGAGCATGAAAGTGACGCAGCATTAGGTGCACAGGCAGAGCGCACTTTCAGTCGCCTTAAACTGATCAAGACTTATCTGCACTCAAAAATGAGCGAGTCTCGCCTCTCAAGCCTGGCATTACTTTTCATTGAGAGAGAGATGTCTGGGAAGACTAACTTGGACAAGGTTGTTGATACATTTGCAAGAATGAAAAAAAAGAAAAACACATCTCAAATAGTGGCAGTAATGAGAGGTTGTATTCAGTATTTTACCATTTTTTTAAATTTTATTTTTTTCTGTCCTCTATTCTTGTGCGCAATGCGGCATGCCAAACATGCGGGCCCTTTTGACACATATGAAAACCCATGTGGAATACATCCCAGCTACGCCACTGGCTCCCTGGCTAGTGTAGTGACTGACTACTGAAAAATACAATTTACTATGTATTGTACATGATATACACTATACATGAACAAAACATAATCAGAGGTTAATATAGACATGATTATGAAAAAGTTTTTGCATTTTTTGTCCTACAGTAAAAAGTTTTAGTTGTTTTTCCAGCTACAAGCATGATTAAACAACGCATAAAAGGAGGAGTGGAGAAAAAGTGAGAGAGTGCTTGGGCGATCGACTGGTGTCTCCATTACACACACAAACTATAAACGTGAATGAATCATATGTTTGTATTATGATATCTGATAAACTTGGTTTATTATCACTGCGCCGACTTTCTAAATGGATTAATCAGACTAAAATAAGTTTACAGGACGTGAAGACTGATGGTACCGCTGCCCATCTCATCCGTGCGTATTTGCGCGCGGCTGTATGTTTGTATGAGACAGCGTCAGTCAGTGAACAGTCTGCTCCTGTCTGATCTGCTCCTAGACAAACTAAGAAACATCAAAACAGATGACAAAACTAAGCTTTTGCCTTTTTTGTTCACCTGTTCAGCGCACTATGGCTCTGAGATGTTTTTTCTCTCCAGCAGCGATCTGTCATCGGCAGGGTCAGCGGGAGAGAGTGCCCACCTTCAGTTCATAAGAAATAAAATATAGCCATCATTACTTTAATAAGAGCTCACTCAAGGTGAGCTGCTGTAACATCAGGTTCTACGTTATGGGAACAAACTTCTCCAGCATTGTGAAGCTCAGTTTTGCTCTTTGTTTGTTTCTCCTCATCACCGTGCTGTGCGTGTTGTCATTAACGTTAAACTGAGCATGCGCGTCACTTCTGCAGCCTGAGCTGTCCACATCACAGTCTGCAGTCAGACCACATTTACAGGAGTAATCTGAACAGACAAACAAAACATCGGAATTGAGCAGTAAGGACTGCAGTGTGAACGTAGCCTGAGAAAGCTAAACCTCTGGGTGATGAGGACTGAGGTGTTGACTCATGTTGGACATGTTCGCTTTAGCGTGTCGGACTAGCGCTGAGCAATGCTTGCACATGGTTTTATTTTTGTCCACTGTTTTCTCTCCCTCGTCATTATAATCCATAAGGAAACCGTAATGTCCCCACACCGCAGATTGAACGAAGCCAGTGCTTCCTCAGACTCCGGTCTCTCCACCTCTCCGTTCGCCATGACTTTTCTGAGAGTCTTTCTCCTTCTTCGTCTCAGTTTTTGTGAGGCCGAGCCGAGCTGAGCTCCAGAGTGAGAGACGCCGCCCACTCGGTCACTCGGCTCCTATTACACAGTAGCGACTGGATATTTACTAGTGGGGCAGGGTTTTGTACAGAGCTGTACGAGGAGGGGAGGAGGGGTTGTCTGCACAGCCGGAGAACAGGCGCTGGCTCGAGAAATCCGTCTCACAACCGTTAGAAATGAATTAATTGCAAAACTGAAAAAGTGCGCTTCATAAAGGCGAATTGAGCCGTGCAGGGCGAACTGTACGGTACGGTTTTAAACCGTAAACCGTTGCACCCCTAGTGGGAATGAAGCTGGGATTACGGTTTAGGCAAAAATATTTTCTGCTAAAACAAGGGAGGGTGGCTTTCCTCCGGCCCCCTCCTTCAGCAGTCCAAGTGCTGATGTAATAATAATCGCTTTCTCTTCCAAAGAGGAAGGGGATGTGCTGAAATATATTTTGTTTTTCTCATGAATGATTTTGGGTATCTTTTATATGACTGACTAAATTGTGACAAAAAAAACATGTATAAACGGGAGGTATATAAGCACATTTAAGGACAAAGCTGTGTGGTCTCTCCTCTCCTGTTTGCACTGCTGCTCTTCCGGCTGATATGACACATGCTCTTTGGCCTGTCTCCGTCTTACGTTCTTTAATTTCTCCTCCGTGCGGTCAAAGTGGCATCCATGGCGTAAGGCTTTGTTGTGTGGCATGCAACATGTGACAAAGAATGCACTGACACTCTGGATACCTGCCTCTGAGTCTTTGATGACATGTGCGCACATGAACGCTTGTCACCAAATTACAGCTGCGGAGGGTGCACTTCGCCTGCACCGAGAATGGACCAAGTTGGAGCTGGCAAGCTTTCAGTACACTTTCGGTGCGCCAGACGAAATACTCACTGCGTAGGATGACTTAAGTCTTAAAAAGTATATCACCATCATCTGTTTTGCAGCTTTCCTGTCTTTGAGAATCCTTATCCCATGGATATCCATGAGTCTCCAGTTACCAGCACAGCCTACTTTGCAGATTGTCCACCAGACATTATCCCTGTGCTCTACTCTATAGGAGCTAAACACAAGAAAACCGGTTACAGCCAAAAGGTAAGAAAGATATATTTGTAAGACAGTAAAATCATCAAACTATCATCAGCTGTCTTTGTAGTAATATTTTAGTGTTCATAGTTCTTCACAGTAGAGTGCAGCAGCTAACCTGACAAGCCAGACGGACAGTTCCATATATCCACTACGGAAATATTTCACTTATCCATCCAGGAAAGATCTGTTCAAAGATGTTTTGGAGGAAGGACCTTGAAAAACAACAGCAGCTTGTGATTTGATGATTGTTCTGCTTGTCACACTCATCACAGATGAATCCATATCAAGCAACAGCTACGTATGACATAGCAGCACTGTTGTTAGCCATTAGCTCAAACTACCTTAGACGAGTGTCTTACATTGAATTATACAGATTTACACTGATGTGTGCATAATTCATTCACACTTGGTAGACAATCTCTTCCAAGTTTTTCCAGTAAACCTCTGAAGAGAGTAGGTTTCACCAACCATCACTGAGTAACCACGACTACCATAGACTAACAGACATGTCCGAGGACAATTTCCGTGTTCTCTGAGTTCCCCAGCAGTACTCCCATGTTGGGAGACGAGCAAAACATACGTACAAGCTTCAAGTGATGTTCTTTGCTCGTCTTTCTGATCTAAGAAAAAACAGAAATTTTGAGACCGCTTCAGGAGCCGCCATTGTTTTGAAACATGCAGTCACTTCCTGTTGTTGTCACGTCTACAGCTCCCACCTCTCTTCCCTGATTGGGCCATTAAGTATTTAGCCAAGTGAAGTTGTTGGACAATGGAGGTTGGCAAGGGGACATGCAGGTTTTCAGACAGTGAACAAGGCAGGTCTGTCTGCTCTGCAACACCATGCACGAGGTTCAAATGTACAGAAATCTTAGCCTGAGCTTATGCTGTTTAGATACAGATAAGTTCAATGTGTTGTTATGGTAAGGTTGTTTGTACCCAATAGTTTTCCCTTAGTAAGACTAAGAATTTTTTTTTTTTTTGGTCTCCTTAAAAAAAATATGTAAATAGAATACAAATAACCATGAGCATGACAAATTAATTGCATCTAAGAACTCTCAGTTCACTAGGGTGAAGTCTGTATAGTTTCTTTGACAGTATTTGTTTGAATTTATGACAAATATTTTTTGGAAAAAACAACCTTTTCCAATAGTTCAACCAGATTCTACAAACTACTTTCTATCTATCTATCTATCTATCTATCTATCTATCTATCTATCTATCTATCTGTCTATTTGTCTGTCTGTCTGTCTGTCTGTCTGTCTGTCTGTCTCTCTCTCTCTCTCTATATATATATATATGACATATATGACATATGTGTGTATATATATATATATATATATATATATATATGTGTGTGTATATATGTATATATGTGTATATATATATATATAAATATATCTATATCTATATATCTATATCTATATCTATATATCTATCTATATATCTATATCTATATCTATATCTATATATATATATCTATATATATGTATATATATATATATATATATATATATATATATATATATATATATATATATATATATATACATATACATATATATATATATATAAGGAGAGAGAGAGAGATTTTGTATTTATTCATTTTTTGTCTTATCAGGAATGGCCAGTAAGTGGTGGAACGTGGACGTTAGGCTCTCACACCTACCCAGAAATCATAATCACTGGGTAAGCTGTAATACAAGCGCTGAACTGAGAGAGATGAGTTGTTCTGAAGATCATGCTGGTCTGCTTTTAAGCAAAATGCTTGTGCTTCATCTAGTTCATTTTTTCCGTTTACCTACATGTTCTGTTTTTGTCCTTTTCTGTGATTGGGTCATTAAGCACAATAAGTCTCTGAATCAACAAAGACTTATCTTTTTCTTTGTTCAGTCATGCTGATGGCACAATAAAGTTTTGGGATGCAACTGCAAGTAAGTCTTCTAAATAACTTCTTTTAGAATTACAACTTTAATTTTACTTTGCTGAAATGTCGCCCCATCCATAACAACCTCTTCCTTTACCAGTCACGCTACAGATGTTGTACAAGCTTAAGACTCCCAAAGTATTTGAAAAGCCAAAGCCAGGAGAAGGCCGAGCAGCAGAGTTGGGAGACGAAGACCCCTTTGCTGTGCAGATGGTCAGCTGGTGTCCCCAAAGTCGTTTGCTCGGTGTGGTTGGTATCTCTGCCCACATCATCCTGTATCACTTAAGCAGACATGAGGCCAACACTCAGATTGAGGTGAGTGAGTTTAAAAGCTTGTAAGAGTTACATCTTAGTGAGCAGGTACAAGTACAAAAAAGGTGTTCTGCAACTCGTTTAAGCTTCAATAAATACATTGCACAGCAGTGTATATTTTTGTCAGAAATTTTGAAATATTTTTTTCTTCCTGTCCTGCATCAATCAATTGATTAAGGATATTGACTTGATCTATCTCACAGACAACATGTGACAACTGAACATCAACAAACCATAGATTTAAAAATATTCCCTGATCTGTGTCATCCTCAGTCACTGGAAGTCCACCTACAATGTGAGTCTGAGGATGTCATCTCTCCATCAGAGAATGAAAATGATCCATGTTTCTCAGAATCTGGTTCCCACTCATCACAACCCCTACACAGACAGCCAGCAAGCCCCAGCAGTGGGACACCAGAAGGAATCAAACACAGCATCCCTTGCCTTAAGTAAGACCCACCAAAGCAAAGATTTTCTGTTACAAAATGTCAACAAATTTGTTTCACAGTTCTCTGTCTTGAAGTGTTCCAGGAATTGTTCATTCAGGTTAAGAGATAAGTGATAATGGCAAAGATTAAAGAGGTCATGTGAGGTTAACTCAAGATCACTACTATATGACCAACTCGTATTCTTCGTAGTTGAGTCTATTTTTTATTAAATTTGAACTCTGTTCTGTTGTACAGAGATCCAATAGTGTGTGTGAGGATAAATTAAATTACTATACCTTATTAAAATACTGTTGATATCTGAATCTAGTGGTTTTAACTAATTTAAACTGCACTTTTTAGACACATCAACAAAGTGTTTGTTTTGTGAAAAGAGTGACTGAATCTGTTAATCATTCTGATTTGCCTAACTTGATTGGCATTAACAATAGATCTTTCAATTGATATTCTTATTTTTAGCAAATGTCACAAAATAGCAACAATGTTAATGTTATGGCCTTTTAAAATCACTGGGACATTCATATTGAAAATGTTTTTTTTAGTTCCAAGTATATTACATAAACCTTGACAATGAAATCAAAATGAAAATCCTTCTGTCACAGCATGGTCGCCCCCTCTCCTGCTTTGCTGTAGGGATGGGCATTTTATCCGATGCACAATCAGTGCATCGATGCAAGGGTCTATGGTAAATTGCATCGGTTGGAGTGGTGTGCATCGGATTAGAAACTGGACTGAAACCACAATGCATCGCCTTGTAAAAGCTTTGCATCGGTAAAATCCGATGTCATGTCATTATATATATATATATTTTTTAAAATTCAAAATTATTATTTTCAGTGTGCTGAAAGTGCTGTTTTTTTCAAAGTGCTGTTTATATGTTTAGTCTAAATTGTTAATGACAGCTTTGAAGGCTGAGCTTGACTACTGTTACAGTTGTGGTCAAAAGTTTACATACACTTGTAAAGAACATAATGTCATGGCTCTCTTTAGTTTCCAGTTATTTCTAAAACTCAGATTTTTCTCTAATAGAGAGATTGGAACAGATACTTCTTTGTCATAAAAAACATTCATGGAGTTTGGTTCTTTTATGACTTTATTATGGGTTAACAGAAACAGTGACTAAATCTTCTGGGTCAAAAATATACATACAGCAATGCTAACATTTTGTTACATGTCCCTTGGCCATTTTCACTTCAATTAGGTACTTTTGGTGGCCATCCAAAAGCTTCTGGTTGAATCTTTGACCGCTGCTCTTGACAGAATTGGTGCAGTTCAGTTAAATTTGTTGGCTTTCTGACATGGAATTGTTTCTTCAGCATTGTCTAGGTGTTCTCAATGGAGTTTAGATCAGGACTTTGGGAAGGCCATTCTAAAACCTTAATTTTAAGATAAGATAAGATACACCTTTATTAGTCCCACAGGGGGAAATTCCAGATTTACAGCAGCAGCAGGATACAGAGAAAGAAAAGATATACAAATGAGACTATAAGTAATAAGAATAAAAATACCAGATAGCATAAATACAACGCAATGAAAATAAGTGAAAGAGCATGAGTCTTTCAGCAATATTAACAATATTAACAATATATAAAACATCTGATGAGAATAAGTAAAATGAAAAGAAAATAGGTGAAAAAGCCTTAGACTTCCAGCAGTAATTATATATTACAATTATTAACAATATATAAACAGATCTGAATGAGAATAAGTGAAATGAAAATGAAAATAAATGAAAGAGCATGAGCCTTTCAGCAATATTAACATCATTAGCAAAATATATAAGATCTGAGTAAGAATAAGTGAAATGAAAATTAAAGTAGATGAAAGAGCATGATCCCATCAGCAATATTAACAATATTAACAATATTAACAACATATAAAAAGATCTGAACATATAAAAAGATCTGAACAAGAAGGCTGAGTTTGGAATCCTTACACTAAAAAATACAGATTATTGCACACTGGAGAGGTTTTTGTTGTACAGTCTAACAGCGGCAGGAAGGAAGGACCTGCGATACCTCTCTGTCACACACTTCGGGTGGAGCATCCTGTCACTGACAGAGCTCCTCAGTGCAGTCAGTGTGTGTTGGAGGGGGTGAGGGTCTCTGTCCATGATCGTGGACAGTTTGGCTGTAGTCCTCCTCTCCACCACCTCCTCCACAGGTTCGAGAGGGCACCCCAGGACCGAGCTGGCCTTCTTTATGAGTTTGTCCAGCCTCCTCCTGTCAGCTGCTGTGATGCTGCTCCCCCAGCAGACCACTCCATAAAAGATTGCAGAGGCCACAACAGAGTCGTAGAAGGTCCTCAGGAGTGCCCCTGCACCCAAAAGACCTCAGCCTCCTCAGCAGATAGAGTCTGCTCTGACCCTTCTTGTAAAGTGCAGCAGTGTTAACAGTCCAGTCCAGTTTATTGTTGAGGTGAACACCCAGGTACTTGTAAGAAGTCACCATCTCGATGTCCCTTCCCTGGATGTTCACGGGTGATGGGGGGGAGTGGGGGCGCCTGCGGAAGTCCACGACCAGCTCCTTGGTCTTTCCAGGGTTGATCTGCAGGTGGTTCCACTGGCACCAGTCCACAAAGTCCGTGATGAGCTCTCTGTACGACCTGTCGTCCCCGTCTGTGATGAGGCCGACAATGGCAGAGTCGTCAGAGAACTTCTGCAGATGGCAGGTGGGGGACAGGTGGGAGAAGTCTGCCGTGTAGAGGGTGAAGAGGAACGGCGCCAGCACCGTACCCTGTGGGGCCCCTACGCTGCAGAGGACAGTCTCCGACACTCCGTCCCGGGTCCTCACGTACTGTGGGCGGTTTGTGAGGTAGTCTGTAATCCATTGTGTGAGGTGTTGGTCCACGCCGGAGAGCTCCAGCTTGTCCCTCAGGATGGTCGGCCTGATGGTGTTAAAGGCACTGCTGAGGTCCAGGAAAAGGACCCGAACAGAGCTCCCGGGCGACTCCAGGTGGGACAGGGCTCGATGGAGGAGGAAGATGATGGCGTCGTCCACTCCGATACCAGTCTGGTACGCAAACTGCAGCGGGTCCATGGACGAGCTCACCAGGGGGCGCAGATGAGCAAGGACCAGCCGCTCCAGGGCCTTCATGAGGTGTGATGTGAGGGCCACTGGTCTGTAGCAGCTAGGGTCCTTGGGGTGGGGGGTCTTAGGCACTGGTACCACGCAGGATGTTTTCCAGAGGCATGGTACCCTTCCCAGTCTCAGGCTCAGGTTGAAGAGGTGACCAACTATCCCACTCAGCTGGTCTGAGCAGGACCTGAGCAGTCTGGGACTGAGGCCGTCTGGTCCTGCAGCCTTCCTCCTCTTCATCCTCCTCAGCTGGTTTCCCACCTGGAGAGGTGTGAAGGACAGGTTGGTGCAGGGGGGCTGTGTGTCCTGGGGTGTGGATGGGGAGCTGTGGGGAGCAGTGGGGGGAGGGGCCGGGGGTGGTGAACTGGTTGCTGTAGTGGGGGAGGTGAGGGGGGGAGCTGGTGAAGGTGAGCTGAGTATTGAAGGGGGGGAAGTGCGGGGAGGACTTGGGCAGAGTTCTGGGAGAGGAATGGGTGGGGGTTGCTGCAGGACTGTCACAGCTGGGGGAGGGGCAGACACCTCAAACCTGCAGAAGAAGGTATTAAGTTCATCTGCCCACTTCTGATCCCCGGCTGGCTGGGAGTTGGACTTCTGGTGGCCTGAGATGGTTTTAAGGCCATCCCAGACTCCCTTGGTGTTTCTCTCCTGCAGCTGTTCCTCCATTTTCTTCCTGTATCTGTCCTTCTCCTCCCTGATTTTCCTCCTCAGCTCCTTCTGAACAGTCTTCAACTCCTCTCTGTTCCCTGACCTGAAGGCCCTCTTCTTCTCCTTTAAAAGAGCCTTAATGTCAGGGGTGATCCAGGGTTTATTGTTGGCAAAATACCGTACTGTCCTGGTGGGTACGGTATTCTCAACACAGAAGTTTATGTAGTCCGTGATGCTGTCTGTCAGGTTATCGATGTCCTCCCCATGAGAAACACTGAATATATCCCACACTGTAGTTTCGAAGCAGTCCCTGAGAGCCTCTTCGGCCTCATCAGTCCACCTCTTCACCGTGCGGGACACAGCTGGTTGCCTGTTAACCAGGGGCTTGTAAACAGGCAGGAGATGAACCAGGTTGTGATCAGCTTTTCCCAGAGGGGGGAGGGGGGATGAGTTATATGCCTCCTTGGTGTTGGCATAAAATAGGTCCAGTGTTTTATTGTTTCTGGTGGCACATTTAACATACTGGGTGAATTTGGGCAGAGTGGAGGACAGAGCGGCATGGTTGAAGTCTCCAGATATCAGCACAAGGGCCTGTGGGCTCTGAGTCTGCAGCCTGTGAACCGCGGTGCCGATGACGTCACAGGCTGCATCGGCGTTAGCGAAGGGAGGAATATACACAGCCACTACAATGGCGTGTGAAAATTCCCTTGACAGATAGTCTGACCTCACACTAACAGCCAACAGCTCAATGTCCTGGCAGCAGTGCTGCACTTTGATGGTGATGTGCCTGGAGTTACACCACCTATCGTTCACAAACACTGCCAGCCCCCCTCCTTTCCTCTTACCGCTGCTCTCTGTCCGGTCTGCCCGTATGAGGGAGAATCCATCCAGCTGTACGGATGCGTCTGTGTGCTGCGCGCTCAGCCATGTCTCCGAAAACACCAGCATGCTGCACCGCCTGAACTCCTGCTGATACCGGGTCAGAGCTGCCAGCTCGTCCATCTTATTGGGAAGAGATCTTACATTCCCCATAATGATGGACGGGAGAGTAGGTCGATAAGCTCTCCTGTTTTCCCGGCGTCTGTTTCCAGCACGGCATCCCCTTGTCCTCCTCCGTAGCTCTTTGGGGATATCAGGTCGCTCCTCAGGCCGCACAGCTGTGTTACGCAGGGCCAACAGCTGATCCCTACTGTAAACAATGGGAGCCATTGCTGCTCACGGACCCACAGACACGAAGGAAAGTGCAGAAAAATAATGTTTGGAGTGGCGCCAGAAAAACTGTGATTAGTGTCTCTGGTGAGCCGAGGTTTCATATGTCCACAATGATAGACGGAGCACAAAAGAAAAATAGAGACGTAGAAAAAAGTTTGGAAAAACTCCGTAGAGTTCGCGGAGCTGCTGTAAAGGGCTGCCGTTCGTTCAGCGCCGGAAGTAGCCAAGCGCCGGAAGTAGCCATTCCATTACCACTTTTGATTTGTGTTTGGGGTCATTGTCCTGTTGGAACAGCCAACTGTGCCCAAGACCCAACCTTCGAGCTGATGATTTTAGGTTATCTTGAAGAATATGAAGGTAATTCTCCTTCTTCACAATCCCCTTTACTCTCTGTAAAGCACCAGTTCCATTGGCAACAAAACAGACCCACAGCAGAATACTACCACCACCGTGCTTGACGGTAGGCATGGTGTTCTTGGGGTGAAGGCATCACCCTTTCTCCTTCAAATATATTGCTGGGAATTTTGGCCAAACAGCTCGATTTTTGTTTCATCTGACCACAGAACTTTCCTCCAGAAGCTTTTATCTTTGTCTAGATGATCAGTAGCAAACTTCAGTTGGGCTTTAAAGGATAACTTCGGTTCCTGCAGCTTTTACATTGTTTATAGAATGAAGAACAACAATATACTCACCCAGAAGGCTTTCCTGATGCAAACGGTGCTTCGGGAGATATTTAGATCCAAAATCGAGCAGCGGATATAATGTAGCCTGTAGGGCATGGATCGCCGCTCCTAAAAACTGCATTAATCGTCAAAAACTCATGTTTTTCACCAATATTCCATCATGATTCATACAATGGCCGGCCATTGTAGCCTGTGTCTCTCCACACAGCGCTGTGTGGCTGAACTAACCTCTAAACAGACGAGTCTGTTTGCATGCACTTCGCGCATGCGCAGTACTCTCTGGAGCGTTGAGATCGCTTCGTCATTTCTATCAACTCCTTATCTGTATAATCTGGCTCCAAACTGTAAGGACACCCATCATATTCAAAGTCCTCCTCCACAACATCTTCATCCCATAGATATTCGTCCATTTTGCACAAAACTGGAAGAAGAAAGTCGATTTGTAGCTGCCCTGAAACAATGAGCCGCACTGCGCATGCGCGAAGAGCATGTAAACAAACTCGTTGGTTCAGCCACACAGCGCTGTGTGGAGAGACACAGGCTACAATGGCCGTCCATTCGGCGCGAATCATGATGGAATATTGGTGAAAAACATGAGTTTTTGGACGATTAATGCAGTTTTTAGGAGCGGCGATCTATGCCCTACAGGCTACCATTATATCGGTGTCCGCTGCTCGATTTTGGATCTAAATATCTCCCGAAGCACCGTTTGCATCAGGAAAGCCTTCTGGGTGAGTATATTGTTGTTCTTCATTCTAGAAACAATGTAAAAGCTGCAGGAACCGAAGTTATCCTTTAAGGTGCTGCTTTTAGAGCAAGGGCTTCCTCCTTGCACGGCAGCCTCTCAGTCTATGGCGGTGCAAAACACGCTTGACTGTGGACACTGACACCTGTGTTCCAGCAGCTTCTAATTCTTGGCAGATCTACTTTTTGGTGATTCTCGGTTTACTCTTCACCCTCCTGACCAATTTTCTCTCAGCAGCAGGTGACAGCTTGCATTTTCTTCCTGATTGTAGCAGTGACAAACAGTGCCATGCACTTTATACATACAAACAGTTGTTAGCACTGTTACTCTTGGGACCTGCAGCTGCTTTGAAATGGCTCCAATAGACTTTCCTGACTTGTTATAGTCAATGATTCCCTTTTTCAGATCCGTGCTGAGCTCCTTTGACTTTCCCGTTGTAGGGTTTGTGGGCGTCTATATCCAATGGGCCCTATTTAAATGGCCTGAGAGAAGTCCCCAGCTATAGTCACTCATAATCATTCACAAGAAGTTAAGAGGCCATGCTATGAAGCTTATTTCATTGACACAACTTTCTAAGTCACCAAAATTGCTAATTCATGTTGCTGTATGTATATTTTTGACCCAGCAGATTTAGTCACTTTTTCTGTTAACCCATAATAAAGTCATAAAAGAATCAAACTCCATGAATGTTTTTTATGACAAAGAAGTATCTGTTCCAATCTCTCTATTAGAGAAAAATCTGAGTTTTAGAAATAACTGGAAACTAAAGAGAGCCATGACATTATGTTCTTTACAAGTGTATGTAAACTTTTGACCACAACTGTAGGCCTATGTCCCTGTTTGTGAAATAGGCCTACTTTTTTATGTTGACAAACACACCTCCTGACCGCTTAAGTAGCCTACTGTAAGTGGTCTGAAGTGGTCTTGAAGGAACAATAAAGTTGAGTTGAATTTGCACAGATTTGCATCGATATTGCATCCTGATTGCATCGTGGTAGGAAGATAAATCGTATCATCCTGAATTGGTAGATGTTTCATGTGAATGGTTAGTGTATCGTAGCCTACATATCGAGATGCATATCGTATCGTCCTGGGGATGGAGATTTCCATCCCTACTTTGCTGCTCAGCCACATCTCTCATCAGCTATACTGCTTCCACCTGCTGCTGTCACCTACTTACCATCTCCAATCAAGCCAGTATTTAAGCAGCTTCACTCCGCTCACTCTTTGTCAGATTGTCTTCGCTCTCATGCCTGACTCTCCAGCACTCGTTCCCGGACTGCTTACCTGGTATCAACCCGACTCGCCTCTGACCTTGCTCCATGTCTCAGCCCCGGTAAATCCACCAGCCTTCTGTCCCCAACTACGAGTATATTCTGCCTGATTCCTGTTCCTTATCTACTTGTGGCTGGTTGGCACTCAGCCTGCGCATGCTCAGCCTAAAGACCCACAGCATCAGCTTCACTTCACCAGTTCCTCCCCTCCGGTGCTGTCTGCCTCACCGACTCCCACTCAAGGTCCGGCTCCACTCCCAGCCCTCATCTGAACCACCTTCCAGGAAAACTTCCATCAGCATTGAGTTTAAATTATTCTACTCCACCACACTTGTTGAGCCTTTTGAGAACTTTGGGACAATCGCCTGCTCATAAGTCTCTCTTGTTCCCTGCCTGCCCTGTTGGTCCTGTTGTAACTTGCCTGCCTGCCACATGAGAAAATGGGGTCAGAATCCTGCCATACCTGCCTGCTCTATGGTGCTGCATTTTGTGGTTAGTTGTCTGTATAAAGACTGTTTGTACAATAAACCTGGTTCATTTGTGCTGCAATTGGGTTCACTCTACACCTGTTACAGTACAATCTGGCCAGCTATGGACCCAGCACACAATCCCACACCACTTAACCGCCTTGAGACAATTGAGGGCGTACTGCAGCAACATGAAGCCATGATGACTGTGTCTGCTGCTGAAGCCAGGCAGGCTGCTGAGGTTCAGGGAAGAGCGCGAGGAGCATTAGCTGAACAGATGAAACAGCAAGCAGCCCAACTTTCCCAGCTCCCTCCACCCCCTGGATCTGCCCCCTCTTCTGAAGCATGAGCTCCAGCTCCTGCACCTGCACCAGCCTCTTCGCCGCCCAGAGATGTTCCTGAGCCCTGGGTGGGAACCCTGGAGCGTTACGATGGTGATCGAGAGACTTGTGGTCCCTTCCTCACCAACTGCTCTCTTTTGTTCACCCTGCAGCCTTGCACCTTTGCCACTGAGCCAGCGAAGGTAGCATTTGTCATCAACCACCTGACGGGCAGAGCTCAACTATGGGGAACAGCTGAGTGGGAGAGGTGGTCTCCAGCCTGTGCTTCCTTTGACCTGTTTGCTGCTGAGCTTCGAAAGGTTTTTGGCTTCGGGAATTGTGGTTCTGAGTCAGCAAGGGGACTGATGGGACTGAAACAAGGGGAGCGATCAGTGGCAGATTTTTCAATTGATTTCCGCACGGGAGCCAGCAATAGCAGTTGGAACATCTCAGCCTTCTGTGACGCCTTCCTCCATGGCTTGGCTGACTACATTAAAGATGAACAGGTTTCACATGATACACCCATCACCTTGGATGGGGTGATTGATTTAGCCATCTGAATCAACCTTTGAATCCAGGCTCGTCAACGAGTGAAGCATTAAGCGGGTACCCAACGTTCTCTTCACTTCGCTTCCATGGGGGTGCTGCTGCAACCAACTCTGCCTCATTGGGTCAGCAGTAGGGATGTAACGATATGGAAATTTTGTATCACGGTGATTGTAACCAAAATTATCACGGTTATCATTATTATCGCGGTATTGTTGCAGTGAGATCAAAATGTTCTAAAAGTACTTTTACACAGAATTGAAATCATTTAACCCCTTTATTGTTATATTCATAACAGTCCTTTTGTCTTTTTTGTCAATAAATGTGTCAGACTCAGAGGCCAAACAATGCAAACTGCGCATGTGCACCTCGCGTGAGGCTCCTTAATCGAGGGCAGATACATAGTTCCGGCTTTTCCAGGCAAAGAGTAGCATCACCGTGCGTTACTGAGGCAGTGTGGTGATCAAGCACGATATAATGGTAATTTTAATTGGACACGGTAACGATTATAGTGGGAAATTTTATCGCGGTTTACCATTTTACCGGTAACCGTTACATCCCTAGTCAGCAGCTTGGGGATCCTGAGCCCATGCAGTTGGATCACACCTCCCTCTCCCTGAAAGAGAATAAGCGCCATTGTAGGTCCAATCTCTGCCTCAACTGTGGGGGAGCGGGACACTACATCTCCAGCTGTCCAGCAAAAGCCAGGGCTCACCAGTAGTTGGGGAGACCCTGGTGAGCTCAACTCAACCCTGTCTACCGCCCCAAAGCCAGGGACCTGTGTTCCAAGGCCTCCTTCCCCTTCCTTATAGTCCTCACACCTTGGCTATCTTCATCGACTCTGGGGCCGATTCCTGTATCATTGATGAGGAGGTGGCCCTTCAGCTGGGGCTTGAGAAGGTTCCTTTGCCCCACCCGGTTCCTGCTAGAGCCTTAAATGGACATATCTTGGGCACCGTCATGCATCAGACCTCTCCTGTTCACCTGCTGCTTTCTCGTAATCATCATGAAACAGTCCAGTTCCACATTCTGAGCTCCTCCTGCCTGCCACTCATCCTGGGGTATCCATGGCTCTGTCTTCACAACCCACACATCAACTGGGCTACTGGGGCTGTTCTGAAATGGAGTTCCTCCTGTCATCAGAGATGTCTACAGCAAGCCTCAGCTCCACTTCACTCCTCCAACTCCAGCTTTTCACCTGACCTCACCGGGGTGCCACCTGTTTACCATGATTTCCGCCAGGTCTTCAGCAAAGCCAGAGCCATGTCTCTGCCCCTATGACTGAGCCACAGATCTCTTGCCTGGTACGTCACCTCCCAGGGGGCACCTGTAGTCTCTGTCGGAGCCTGAGAGAAAAGCCATGGAGACTTACATTAACGACTCCCTGGCTGCAGGCAACATTCGTCCATCTTCATCTCCTGCTGGAGCACAGGTTTTCCTTGGTTGAGAAGAAGGACAAGACATTGAGACCCTGCATTGACTACCGAGGACTTAATGATATCACTATAAAGAACCGTTACCAACTGCCACTAATCTCGAACTGCCTTTGAACTGCTCCAGGGGGCCACCATTTTCTCCAAACTTGACCAGCTGATATGTCTTTGTGTATCTTGATGATATACTCATCTTTTCCTGGTCCAAAAAGCAACACATTCATCACATCCAGTCCGTCCTCCAGCGCTTCCCGAAGAACTCCCTGTATGTAAAAGCAGAAAAGTCTGAGTTCCACGTCTATTCAGTGTCTTTTCTGGGGCACATTGTGGCACAAGGCAACATCCAGATGGACCCAGCCAAGGTCTCAGCTGTCACCTCCTGGCCTGTTCCTGAAAACCGCAAACAGCTTCAGCGTTTCTTGGGGTTCGCCAACTTTTACCGTCCTTCATCTGTAACTACAACTCTGTGGCAGCCCCTCTCCCCGCCCTGACCTCCTCCAAAGTACAATATTGTACTTACGGTGGTCACTTCCAGCTGCAGCAGCTTTCTAGACCCTCAAGGATCAGTTCACCTCATCACCCATCCTGCAGGTGCCTGACTCTGAACGACAGTTTGTGGTCGAGGTGGACGCCTCAGATGTTAGGGTGGAGGCTGTCTTGTCTCAGCGCTCTGGCCCTGACCAAAAGCTCCATTCCTGTGCCTTCTTCTCTCTACCCCTGTCCTCTGCTGAAAAGAATAATGGCATTGGTGACAGAGAACTGTTGGCAGCTGTAGCAATTATTTTCTGGATATTACTGGATATTAATTAAAGAAATTAATATTCATTTAATAACCAGTTTTGCTCTCATTAATTAAAGGGGCACCATCCTTTTTATACAAAAAAAGCAAAGTTAAATTAATTAATTGATTTCATTATTTCATTTAAATCAGATAAATCAATTGAGTCAAATTTAATCAGTTTAATCAATTAAGTCAAACTTTATCAGTTTAATCAATCTCAAGTCTAAAGACAGAACTCTCATGCAGTGATGTCAGTCTTCCAAATAGAATACCAATAGACAGAACTATAAATATAAGGGTGATTTACTAAGACGACTACATAAGACAAAATAAAATAAAATAAAACACTTAAGAAGGAATAAATGTCAGGGTTATACTGAATCAATGATGCTGCCAATTAGGAAAGAAGATATGAACCATCAAGGAACATATAAGTATATGGAGTGGTTATAGAGGACTAATTTAACGAATTAACCAACTTGAGAAGGGTCAACTAAGGGGAAACTATTGGAGAATTAAACCAAGACACACTCAGGCCCATCTGAAGGAATTCAGAACAGCGTCCTACTGTGACGTCACTTTAAATCGGATCTCAAACTGGTCCGGAGCTGCTGGAGAGCCTGAAGGACTGTTCTTGTTTGGAGTCATCCCAGAGGGAGGCTGAAGTCCACACTCTATCCAGCGCGATGGATCCAGGGATGATGTTCTGATGTGAGCTGGTCCCGGGTTTCACGGAAGAGAGGTATAGTCTTAGATTGAACTAGCAAGTTCTGTTTAAGGTGAAGCTGGAGCTTGGAGCGTTGAGGACTCAATTATATTAAAAAAAAGATTTGTAATTAATTCCAAAAATTAAGAATTCGTTGGCCAGACGAATACTATTCTGAAATTAATAATGAAAGTCCATTTACGATGAAGCAAATCTTTGAAGTCTTATAGCTTACTGGCTTATAAAGAAAATCGGCAGGCGTGTCACAAAACTTAGACAAAAAGATAAATAGGGGAGCTGAATAGACGTAAGACAAAGTGTAAGGGTGAAAAGTCAAAGGAGAAGAGAGAGAAAAGCACGTGTCTCTCTGTTTTTAAACTCCTCACAAGGGCAGGGCCTTTAGATGAGTATCACAAACTTTATCAACTTATATCTGGCCAAAATTAAGTTGTATTTTGATTAAACATCCAATATTAGCACTCCAACTGGATAGGAAATCTTATGGTGATCAATTTGATACCAAATACTATATATCTAAAGAATAAGAAAAAATAAAACAATTACAATTTTATTAAAGAGTCAAACACACAAAATATATGTGGTTAAAACTTTGACAAATAAGTTAACATGCCTTTGGGATGGTATGCTACCAAAACTTGAGATGTAAAAATACTATTACAAGCACTCTTCAATAAAACAGTGTGAAATGAAATAATGCAGAGTACAGAGTACAGTTCCCCTGAGGGGGAAGATCTCTTCTCAGTTTCCTCTGAGAGGCGCTTTTAGTTTGTCAGAAACTTTCACAAACAATCCAGCTTATTCATAACTTTGGCATTTTTAGAGCTAAAAACACACAAGTCACATCATTAGAATGCATTTGTCATGACAGGATAAAATATCACATTGTTAGATGTGTCCATTCATTCAGAGAGTTTAAAAGGTTTGTGGTTTTCTGTTGAAAAAAATCTGGACAGAGATAAGGAGGAGCAGATGAGGGGTCAGAATGGTCAGGAAGGTCAAAAGTCAACTTAGATGCCACCTAAGAATAATTTTAAACTCTGGGAACATGGGTTGTTCGGACACCTTACTAGGTCTCAGCCAATCACTGTCTAGGAATGAAGTCCAGAGTAATAAATACATCTCTAGCATCCACGCAGATGTCTGCTCGTCGTAGTTGTCGGGAATTAAAGAGAGACTTGGTGGCACCACGTCTCTTCTTGAGTTACAACCATGGTCTATGAAGACAGAGTCAGGAAGGAATGAAGTGTTTTTATGAGTTTTTCTGTTCATCTTGCTACACAGTCAAGATGGCCCTCGAATAGTGGCACCATTGGTTGGAGGGAGCTAAGGAGCCTTTTCTTGTGTGGACAGACCACAAGAATTTGGAGTATATACGCTCAGCTAAAAGAATGAACTCTCACCAGGCCCGGTGGTTCGTGTTCCTTGCCAGTTTCAACTTTGTCCTCTTCGTCCGGGGTCCTACAATGCCAAGCCCGATGCCCTTTCCCGTTAGTTCCTTTGGAAAGAGGATTCTGTTAGACCTTAGCCCATCTGCCCTACATCCTGCCTTGTTGCCACATTGGCCTGGGACATAGAGGAGAGGGTGAGGGCAGCCACAGAAGGACAGCTGGGTCCCATCTCCTGCCCGTCTAACTGCCTCACCGCCCATGGTCCCACATATCCTTGGATGTTGACACTGGTTGTCCCACCTCTGATGGCCACACTGTCATCCTAACAATTGTGGACCCTTTTCAGCAAGATGGTCCACTTTGTGCCTCTGCCCAAGCCCCCCATTGCTAAAGCGACTGCTCAGTTGGTTCTGCTCCATGTATCCCGCCTGCATGGCCTCCCTGTTGATGTTGTGTCAAACCGTGGGCACCAGTTTTCTTCTGTGGTCTGGAGGGAGATTTCGCAGTCTGCTGGGTGCTACCGCCAGTCTGTCCTCTGGATTCCACCCCCGGACCAATGGACAAACTGAGCGCATGAACCAAGAACTGGAAACAGCCCTGCGGTGCATGGCCTCCCAAAACCTCTCCTCCTGGTCGTCACAGCTATTGTGGGTTGAATATGCTCACAACTCCCTTGTCTGCTCTGCCACCGGCCTCACTCCATTTCAGTGTGCATACGGCCATCAACCACCACTGTTCCCAGCCCAAGAGAAGGAGGTTTCCTGTCCATCAGTCCAAGCCTTCATCCATCGCTGCCACAGAACATGGCTCCAAGTTTGCTCCACTCTCCTTCGTTCTGTGGGTCGCTATGCTGCCACTGCCAACAGCTGCCGTACAACTGCTCCTACCTATCAAGCAGGTCAGCGAGTGTGGCTCTCCACCCATGACTGACATCTCCAAGTGGAATCCAAAAAGATGGCACCAAGTTCATCGGACCTTTCACTATCCAGAAGGTCATCAACCCAGTGACTGTCCGGTTGAAGCTCCCACGTTCCATGAGAGTTCACCCAACCTTCCATGTGTCCAAGACTAAGCCAGTCTTCAACAGTCCCTTGGATTCTGCAGCACCTACACCTCCCCGTCCACGAATGGCGGTCCAGTGTATGCAGTGCGTCGCCTGATTCACTCCCATCAGCGGGGTAGAGGTCTCCAGAAACTGGTGGACTGGGAGGGTTAAGGTCTGAAGAGAGGTCCTTGGTTCCTGCTCGACATATTGTGGACCCCAATCTCGTGGCCAACTTCATCAACAACACCTAAACCAGCCAGCCAATTAGTCTGCTCATCGGGGGACCCGCATCTTGCCACCACCTGTTCAGGATGTTGAGGATTGTTCTATGGAGGAGATGTCAGATGTTGGGGAAACCCTCCACCGGACCCCCTCCGCCCACCCAGCTGAGGAGAAGGAGAGGTCTTCCTCCCAGGAGTTTAAGGCCTGCCTCCATTCCCCCTCCTCCCACCCAGTATGATGCCTTTTTGGATGTCGGACACCATTCCTTGAGGAGGGGGTTCTGTCACAGCCTGCTCTCCCCTTCTCCTACTTTGTTGCTCAGCCACACCTCTTATCAGCTATACTGCTTCCACCTGCTGTTGTCACCTGCTCACCTGCTCACCATCTCCAATCAAGTCAGTATTTAAGCAGCTTCACTCCGCTCACTCTTCGCCAGATTGTCTTCGCTCTCGTGCCTGACTCTCCAGCACTCGTTCCCGGACTGCTTACCAGGTATCAACCCGACTCACCTCTGACCTTGCTTCATGTCTCAGCCCCGGTAAATCCACCAGCCTTCTGTCCCTGACTACAGTATTGTCTGCCTGATTTCTGTTCCTCGTCTGCCTGTGGTTGGTTGGCATTCAGCCGGCTCTTGCTCTGCCTAAAGACCCAATGCGTCAGCTTCACTTCACCAGTTCCTCTTCTCCGGTGCCGTCTGCCTCACCGACTCCCACTCAAGGTCCGGCTCCACTCCCAGCCCTCATCTGAACCACCTTCCAGGAAAACTTCCATCAGCATTGAGTTTAAATTATTCTACTCCACCACACTTGTTAAGCCTTTTGAGAATTTTTGGACAATCAACTGCTCACAACTCTCTTGTGTTCTCTGTCTGCCCTGTTGGTCCTGTGGTAACCTGCCTGCCTGCCACATGGGAGAGTGGGAATAGAATCCTGCCATCCCTGCCTGATCTATTCTGATGCATCCTGTGGTTAGCTGTGTACCTACATTAACCTGCTGAATAAAGACTGTTCAACAAACCTGGTTCGTTTGTGCTGCAATTGGGTTCACTCTACACTCGTTACACCTTCAGGATTTTGACATGGATATCTGGAGGTGATTTTGCTGACACACCAAGCCCCTAAATCTCTGCTTAACACCGTGGACTAGTTTCCAGTCAATCACAGATGTTCTTACCATGTTGCGAAATAATTAGAGTGAGAACCATTTTTTCTAAGATCAGTTGGTAAAAAACTTGCCTTCAGGTTAGGGTTAGGGTTCCTAAACTGGTCAGCAGACCAATCACTGTGCCATCACTAAGTTGATTATTCATTTCAACTTCAGATTTGCTTTACATACTGCAAATAATTGATTTTTTTTACATCCCCCCTTTAGTTTTCAAAATGGCTGGATTTTCTTTAGTACTTTTTTCTACTAAATACATATTATACAGTACTGTCTGTTCAAGGGTTAAGGATCGGATGGTTCGGATCCCTCCTGGCTACCAAGCAGAGCTGGTCATCCAGCTGCAGTGGATAGATGGTGAACCTCCACAACAGATCACCAGCTTGGACATCAATTCTGCATATGGCCTGTAAGTCTTTTGTTAAATGTTTGTCAGCTGGTCTTCCTGACCATTTAAACAGTTCCTATATAGCTACATACATAACAACATAATTCATGTAATGAAGGCTTTTCAATAATAAACTGTATTTTTCAGATGGCTTATCTGAAACTATGCACTTTGCATTTAGAATGCTGCCAGGGCAGCAATGAAAGTAAAGTATGAAAACTGCAAAAAGTACACTTGACTGGCTAAAGGTGTAATGTCAGCAGATGAGCTGTGGTTATCTTATTTAAGATTTAACTTTGTCCAGAGAGATCAAAGTATCAAAGCTTTAACAGTATAAGTTGGTGACTCAAAAAGGGGAAGTTAGGTAAGAGGTTCAAACCAGTGGTGGCTGCTGGCCAGTCAAGGAGGGGAAGCTCATCTTCTTCCAGCCTACATCATAAATTTGTTTATTTATTTAAATGTAAATTCTACCCTCCGTTCCTTTTCAAGAAAATGATCTGTGACCCTGTCGTACCAACTAGGTGTCTTTTCCAGGGATTTTACCAGTGTTCTCTCAATGGCCAGCAGAGCTAGACTGTTTAAACGGCCTTGGCCCATTGTGTTGCGGGTGTAAGACTTGAGCCGCTTTAAACAGGAGAAGCTCCTCTCCAGAACAGCTGAATGTAAAACTTAGAAGATGCTCCGGTGGAGGGTTATACTTCAAGATCACTGATTGGCTCATGTCATTGTCAATCAAAAAGGGATTCGGCCTCAGACAGATCATCCAATCATCATGCAGAAGCCGAGCGTCCAGGCCAGCCCACTGCCTCCTAGACCCCCAGAGACGCTGAGTGTCCGATGAGCGGGACAAAGCCCAGCGTTTATCCAATGACCGTCCAGTTTCCACAGTGGAAAAACCCACTCTACGCTTCCCCATCGAAGTCAGAAGACGCTCAGCGTACAACTGTGTTAAAGCGCTGTGGGGATGAATGAGAAGGAAGTCGTGCCAGTTACCTGTGATAAGTAGCTGTTTCTGAACAAAAGATGAAGGTATTCTAGCGCATATTTAGTCAATGAAATGTACACACAGCAGGACATATCACCACTTTTTTGGGGGACATTTTAGGGGAAGCTGAGCTTCCCTTGCAGTCTTAGAGCAATCGCCACTGGTTCAAACCTAGGTTTAGCTAATCACTTGCTCAAAATGCACATTAGTCTGAATGCATATCATCCATTGTGGACTATCACTGTTGAAGTTTTTCTCAATGTTCATGATAATTTAAATTCAATTAGCACTACAAATGATGGATCTTACCACGAATAAACACAAAAATGCAGATGAAATTATTTCCTTTATTTTTAAAACAAAATAATCATGTTGTAATATAGGAAAGACACATGAAACTGGTACACTGTTTTAAATAATCAGATCTTATGGACTCTGAAACAAAAATTCTATAAACATATCACTGAAACATAAAACAGTTGATAAGCAGAGTGTCAAGTCCCAAAAAAAGGTGGAATTTGTTTGCTGCATTTTTTTATATACGTTCTTGCTTTATCAAAACAGTTCAAGCCCTTCTTGCCTTTCTACCTTACAGTTAGATGTTAATCTTGAGTTGTTATTTAGTTGTGGCTTAAAGTGAAAGTAATGACATTTTTTTAAGAATTAAAAAAAACACTCCAATTTGTGTTTTCATTTTTCTGCAGGATTCCCATTGTCCCATGTACACTCAAATTTGTCTTGTGTTATTGATAATAACTTTTTTTTTTAAAGCTTGGATAATAAAACTGTCATTGAAGTTTTCATCTAAATGTGCAGAGTAAACGTTAAAGAAATTACAGGCCTTTTATGTGACACTCATGTATTGCTGAAACAGTTATTAAGATGTGAATTCATCAGGGGATTATTATTTTACACATGGGTAACTTTTGATCAGCAACTAATAAAGTTACACATCTATTATTACTAGAAAACAATCAGAGGCTTCTCAGGTAACATATCTCTGTATGATGCTTTTATTCCAGACAGTATCAGTGTCAGTCTGTGACAAAGTCTGGGTGTTACTGACAGTAATTAAAGAAAATATTAGTTGTTTTGACCCTGTTTAAAAGGGCCACATGTTTCACAGTTAATGACATTGATATTAACTTAGTGAACTAAATATGCTGGGATGCTTGCTGAAAAACAGTTTTTTTCTTCTGCAAATTGTTTGTGCGTGTGTCTGTGTGTACTTGCATGCACACGTGCCTCTTGCCAATTTTTTGCTTGTCTAGTTTGGCGTTTGGGAACTGTAATGGCCTAGCAGTGGTGGACTACTTGCAGAAAACTGTCCTGTTGTGTATGTCGACTCTGGATCTGTATGGAACTGCAGACCCCTACCAGCGCCTCACCCGCTCCCCGCGCAGGCACAGACAGTCCACCTCAGGTAGAACACACACCCACTCACAACCCTACACACGCAGACCCTAAGATTCTTTCACACATGCAAGTAAACAATTGTATAGCCCCACGAAATTCTTTTAAAATATGTTCCATACATCCAACCTATCACCCACTGCCTACAGTCTGTCCTCTAAATCGAATGCTCTGCTGTCCCTTTTTCCTTATTTTTCTGTCTTTCATTCTCAGGTATATTTTTTATGGTCAGATTGATTAAAAAATATGAAATTTGTTTCAGAAAATTCTTGGTGTAAGGATCTGAAATTACAACTTAACTATCCCTGCCTTTAAACCCTTATCTTGTTCAAGCTGGATCAGGGTTACCGGCTTCCACAGATTTAACACAAAGAAAAACATGAGCAGCTTACTTTTTTTCTATATTATCCATGGATTGTAGGTGGGGGTTTTTTTTCAAACTACTTCTACAGTGTGAAAACTCAAGAGCTGTCAGCCTTTATCACAGTGCAGGTAATGTCCAAAACTAATGCTTTATTTTACAGTTAAATTGGATTTACTGCTTGATTGTCCTTTCAGTTGCACCATATTTAAGCTGTTGTTATTAGACAGCATCTGGATACAATCTTATGCCTTTTTTTTTCACATACGGTGGGAGTCACAAAGCAAAAACATTAAAGAGCAGTATCTGAAGAGAAAAACAGACTAACAGGTATAACATCTAAGCTTAAGACTTAACAAGTGACTTAAATAAATAAAAAACACACTTAAAAGCTTTTCAAAAGAGTAGGAAACTTTGAACTAGGATCACTGAACTTATTTTGTTTAATAAAATATTATTATATTATGCTATATAAAAGCTCTGCATATCTCTGATTATATGACTGATCGACATGTTCCACAGAATATGATTTTTTATGCCGTCTCTCAGCTGCAATTCATTGTTCTAGACTACACAGCAATACCTTCAACAAATAAGCTTTCATTCAAATGTATCTTATCCATATTGAGTCCTTAATCAAGACACACAAAAAACATCAAATTGTTAATATGCCCTGTTAAAGTCGTATTTTGAATGTAATAGTTGAATCTTCAAAATGTATTGGATAAACATTTGATAAATTACAATCAACCATTAAATACAATAATTGATTATGCAAAAATAGCTTTTAGACAACCCCAATAAATAACATGAAAATATTGTGGTAGTTCCTCTATTTTTAAGCCTTTTTAAAGCCTTTCCTAAATATCAAAGTACTTGCTAAACATTTTTGGCATGCCTTTTATTCCATCAGAAAACAATATCAAAATTGAGATAATTTATCGTAAAACATGCACTGGTGCAACTCTCCTCTCTCTGCTATACTTTTTTCACACATTGACAGAAAACACCCTTGTTTAACACAGTATGACACATATTTGCATAATGAAGTGAAGTGAATGAAGTGCATGTTCAAAGGCTGTGTGCCATTCCACGTTTGCATTTTTATGCATGTTGTCATTGAAAATCTCCTCTTATCTATATTTGGTCCTGCTTGAACATTATACTCATTGTCCAAAAGGTCTCCTATTTCCTGCCCTTCTTTCTCAGTTACTAATTTTGAAATTGTCATGGCTGATATTTTTATTTTAAATAAAGGACAATAAAACTTTACTCAGTGAATTCTAGAGGACTGTACTTTGGCGGTCTATATTTTAGATGCCTGGTGGACTTAAAGGAATATATAGTATGGTCTTCCTTTTAATGTCAGCAGGGTAGCTGAAACCCTGTGATGGTCATTAGACCTCTTGAAGGGGATAACCAAGGTAGATGAAGTGGTGATGGATTTTTTGCACAGAGTTTTATAGAGGAGCCTTTACTGACTATAGTTACTTTGCATTATGTGCTAAGCTTCCTCCTTTGTAAAATTCTTATAATTTTAAAACTTAGAGGTTGATTTGTAGCAGGAGGAACAACTAAATGACTTTTACCTTTTCAACAGAATACTATGTGTAGCAATACAATAATTCAGATTTTGTGAACCATTTTTTATGTCCTTCCTTCAGCATTTTAGTTGTCGCCATATATCTGTGTCAGTTCTTCTATATATGTCAGTCCAACTATAACATCATCAGATGGTGTAGAGTTACTGTAAATTTCACTTGGATGTGTGGTAGCATAATTAAATGTGTGACAATGTTAACCTTGTTTTAAAAATAGTTAAGAAACAAATGCATTTTGGGGCAACTGTTATGTACAAACATTATGTGGAAGTAATGGTATTTTTCTGGTTAACAAATTGTTTGAAGTGAAAATGAATCATCACTTTAGCATCTCTCGGTATTGCGGCAGTAGACATGATAGCTTGATGTCCTTCTCTTACACTAACACGGTTGCTGCTTGCTCTCACCTACTTTTTCACTCTTAGCCTGTGTGTTCTTCTTTCCCAATTCCCTCACCCCCTCCTTCTTCCCTGCTCACATTTTTTTGCTTTGCTATATCTTTTAAAATTCACCTCCTTTACCTATGACTTGATTCTTTTTTTTCTGTTCTCTCCTTTCTTTTTCTTATGTGCCCTTCCTTTGGTTATATCTTGCTGCCAACATTCTCTCTTTGTCTTCCTTACTCTCTGGTTTCTCACTGCTCCATATCTCAACATACACTTGTTTCATTTTTTCTGCCTCCATCCATCCACTACTGCTTTACCTCTCCTCCTCCTTCTTCCCCTCCTCCCACATTTTCATGATTCTGTGGCTGCTGATGTGGGCATATGGGCCTGCCCGACAGAGCTTTGCATGCGTGGCCTATCTAACTTTTATTCAGATTCAAAGAAAAGGATCCGTACATCCTATCAGAGTAAGTCGGGCTCTTCTATAGGGTTGTGCGGGTGGGGGAGGGAGAGGATGAGGTGTTTTGGTAAAATAACAGGGTTAGAAGGGTTGGTTGACATAGGGACTGGTAGTAGTTGATGTGAAGAGATGATTGGAATTGGATTAGTATGTCCAAATCTGTGTTTTGCAATCTTAAACAGATATGTCGTGCTCTAGTCATGTCCAGCGGTACGTCCTTTGCAGACAGAGAGCCACTCCTTTGAGCCTTTTACTAAGGGCAGTTATGAATAATATATTATCCATGTGATGTATATTTTAACAGAAGCAAAGTTAGTAAGGTGAATGAAGGCTCAACCATCCACTGAGTCTATCACACCCAAAGTGTATGCTTTTCGTCAATGATTTTTAATTCTATTTGGAAATTCTAGCCCATGTCTTAAGATACAAATCAGAAATAAATGTACATAATTTAAGGCATTAAAATAGACTATTTTATTTAAAGAATTTCTTGGGGGAAAAAAAATATTTTTGATTTGTTACACTGTGATGATAAAGTTAGTCTGCTTATGGTGCCATCATTAAAGTGCCTTAACACCCCATAATTTTGGCTCATTTCCCAGAAGATGAAGTGGGTTTAAAAAGGAAAAAAAGGCCTGGTCTCTCGCTCTGGTCTTTACTTGGTGCATGCAAACAGTTTGTGTATTTTCTGACTTTATGTTGATTTGTTTTTTATCTTCTTGTATTCAGCTTTAAACTACATAGAAATTTTTAATGTGATGGGAGCTAAAAAGAGAAAATATGTTAATATGGTTTATATAAACATCACATACATACAGAAGAGAGAGGAACATGATAGTTTTGTATTTAATGCCTTAAAACAATTAATGAAATCTCAACATTTATGAATTGGATTGTTTAAACAAGGAAACTTCTTTGCCTGAAGTAGAAATATTCTAAAAAGATATATTCTTAATTAAAATGTATGAATGCCCTGTTGTGCAGGTCATTACTGGGCCATCTTCTTTTTTCTCAACAGACAAATATTTCAGTTACATGAAGTTGAGAGATTGGAAAAATTTTAATATTCTGGATTTTTTTTTACATGGATAACTTGAAAGGTATTTAGTGGTCAATGCTTTGTGTGGCTGATGTAACCAATCCGTATATCTGATGTGCTTAAAATAAATCAGATGGATGGTGTATACAACTTTACTTCTTTTCTACTGCATTTTGCTGTGGCAGGCCTTACTGAATTGTCTGACAACCAGCAGTCCATTGACATGGAGAGGAGCAAGTCACCCACCTCAGGTAACCACACATCCAGATACACACTGTCAAGAAGATCTTTACCCTTTGGAAATGTATTTTTTTATTTGAATTATAAAGCCCCCCCCCCCCCAATATACAGACCTGATCAAAATCTTAAGACCAGAAAAAAAATTGCTAGAATATGCTTTTTGCACGTTTGGACCTTAATGAGGTTTTAAACAGACCTACAATATGCAAAAGCAAAAAGGGGGAGTCTGACAAAAAGCACTTTGAAAAAGTATTTTATTGAAAACAACAAGTAAACTAAAATAGGCTGTTTATCACCTGATCAAAAGTTTAAGACCACAGGCTACTAAAGCCAAAATCTGCTCAAAATTTTCATTTTCTGTCAGGCATTCATACGGTCATGCCCTCCTGATGGCTAAAGCTAAGAAGCTTTCCCTTCTTGAATGTGGTCGGATTGTCGAGCTAAGCAAAGCCTCTCACAGCGTGTCACTGCTGCTGAGGTTGGACACAGCAAGACAGTCGTTCTACATTTTTTGAAAGATCCTGAGCATTATGGAACAAAAAAGTCAAGTGGTAGACCCAAAGAATTACACTTGCGCTGTGCCGGAGGATCTGATTGGCTCTCCGTGAAGACACAGGGCGGTTCTCGACCCAAATTAAGGCCCTTACTGGTGCGGACTGCAGCGCAATAACCATCAGACGACATCTGCGTGAAAAGGGTTTAAAAAAAAACAAAACAAATTCAAAGACCTTGTCTCCTTCAAATGCCACAAAACTGCCCGTTTAGACTTTGCCAGGGAGCATCAAACATGGGACATTGAAAGGTGGAAAAAAGTTTTATTCTCTGATGAGAAAAAATGTAACCTTGATGGTCCAGATGGCTTCAACATTACTGGCATGTCAAGGAGATCCCACCTGAGATGTTTTCTGCCTGGCACAGTGGAGGGGGGTCCATCATGATTTAGGCTGCTTTTTCATTCAGTGGAACACTGGAGCTTCAGGTGGTGCAGGGTCGTGGGGTCGCGGCTGCTTACGTGTAGATCTTACAGCCGGCATCCCTCATGACTGAGGGCCCTCGTCTGTGTGGTAACAGCTGGGTTTTTCAACAGGACAACGCTGCCATTCACAATGCTAGCTTGACGAAGGACTTCTTCAGGGACAATAACATCACTCTTTTGGACCATCCTGCATGTTCCCCTGATTTAAATCCCATAGAGAACATTTGGGGATGGATGGAGGGAGGTTTATAAAAATGGCCATCAGTTCCAGACAGTCGATGCCCCTCGTGAAGCCATCTTCACCACTTGGAGCAATGCTCCCAAAAGCTTCCTGGAAACACTCGCATCAAGCATGCCCAAATGAATTTATGAAGTGATTAACAGGAACGGTGGAGCTACTCATTACTGAGTCCTACTGAGAAAATTTTTTGTTCTGGTTTAGAGAGTTTTTTGTAACTTTTTGAGCAATGGTCTTAAACTTTTGATCAGTGATAAACAGCCTATTTAAGTTTGCTTTTTGTTTTCAATAAAATACTTTTTCAAAGTGCTTTTCGTCACACTCCCCCTTCTTGCTTTTGCATATTGTAGCGCTATTTAAAACCTCATTATGGTCCAAATGTGCAAAATGAATATTCTAGCAATTTTTCAACTGGTCTTAAGATTTCGATCAGGTCTGTATGGTAACTATTGTGAACCTCACTCAACAGTTGGAGGCTGTTTAAAATGATCACTTTTGTTTAATGTGAAACTGACATAAGTGTTTTGCTAAATACTCCTTTCCAGTAAAGATGCTTGAGAGATTCTGTGTTACAGTTATTAATTGCAAGTACACTGCAATGATCCGTGGGTCATCTAAGGGAAGATTTTAGTCAAGAAAATCTTGTGAATTGATTCCTTTTTAAGTACTACTGTTTTTTCTCCTTTTTTACTTATTTATTTGTTTAAGCAGAGATGGCTAATGTTTGAGAATAAATAAATACAGCATAGGGATGCAGAGGGAAACATGCATTAACATCTTGTTTATTCCAAGGGTTATTCCGAATAATGTGTCATTTTTGGGCAACAGTGACACTGTATAGTTGTAAACTGCATATTTATTTTCTGTTAATCAAACTAAAATGACATAAAGACACTTCATATGTTTAAATTACTTACTAGTTATGGTATAGTGTGTACTGCTGTTGGTGAAAATTACCAACATGTTCATGTGTACAGAGCTTGATTTGTATTAAATGTTTCAGGATATGGGTTCTTACAATAAGGGCATATTTTTTTCTTAATGTGAATGCTATTTTAGTTATTTTGCCACCTCCAATTTCAGAAGTAACATTTGGAGGTTCAGCCACCTAGTAGGTTTGATGGTGGAAAGCAAGATGAAATCATGAAAGAAAAATAGAAGAGAGCAATGACTCATGATGGAAACTATAAAGCTGTAGATAATGAACAAGATCAGGGGCTATTGGGTTAACATTATCTATGACAGGTGATGTAATACAATGGGTTTCGGTATTGGAAACAGACTGGAATAGTACCTGTGATCAGGAGAGTGTGTGACATCATGGCCTGTGGGAAATCACTTTATCCCTGCCAATCTAGATGGTAGAGGTCATTTTAGGTGAAGGCGGTAGCGTTTAAACCTGCCACTTTTGACTGCAAGATGGGCCTATGCTGTGTTGTCAAGGCTGTAAAACAGACTGTATGCTCTGAAAGCATTCATTTACTATACAGTCTGTTTTGATTCAGTTTAATCTGATCAAAACCATTTTATTTTGCATGTGTTGTGTGTATGTGTGTGTATGACATTGTCAGTAAAGCTGTTGCTATGTGTTTGCAAAAGAAAAAAAAACAGTCTGTTCTTCTGTTCTTTTGTTGTTTGGAACAACTTTTTTGACTGGATGTTGGGAACTCTATTTTGGCTCAGATTTTGTTTTTGCTCGTAATGCAGTTGTTTCTAAAAACAAGGTCAATGCCTATTTATAAACTGAATTGCGGGTCACAGAACTTGGTTGTCTTGTGTTAACTTTTCTGAGCTGTCATTTTTCGTCCATTTCTGTAGACCTTTTACAGACAGCAACAAGAACAGGAGAAAAGAAAGAACAAAATGTTCTCTTCTGTCTTCACAGAAAGACCTTTAACTCATGCTCTGTGAAAGAAGCATGGTCAGCATGTGTTAATTGTCAAACATTATTTAAAATGGTCCAGACTTAATGAATCGTCCACATTTGAACAGTGTAAAGTGCAAATGAATTAAAGCTATGGTCTACGATTTGGAAGCTTTGTACATATTAATAACACCGTTTATAAGGCTGTTATCAATCAATCAATCAATCAATCTTTATTTGTATAGCGCCAATTCATAACAAGTGTTATCTCAAGACACTTTACAATAGAGCATAAGGCTCTTCAGTTTATGGATACACATATATGCATAGATACATATATACATATAAAGATACACATATACATATATATACAAATATATACATCCAACACCCAACATGAATCCAAATAGCCAATCATGGATCCCTCCATCATGGCGGCAAGAAAAAACCTTCTGTTAAGCAGCAGGAAATCTTGAATGTGGATCCCAGTCTCATGATGAACAGCAAATCCACACGATGCTGTGTGGGGTGTGAGGGCAAAAGAAGGGAGGTAAGAGGAGACAAGTAGACTAAAGTAAGAACTAAAATTAGGGACAGGTTCATGTACCATCAACCTGTCGTCTGATTTACTAGAGGGTAGCCTCTTGAGATGCTACATCTCATTTTCAGGAGGGTCCTAATGTCTGAATGGTTGTGGTGATCATTTTCTAGAAGTATAATCTTAGATATTCTTACTGAAAATAAGAATTTATGGTAGTGACGAACTCATGGGTGCCCAGACCACAAGTGCATCCCAACCATATTTGTCTCCGTTAAATATAAATGTGTTAAAGGCCTCTTGAGATGTGACATCCCATTTTCAAGAGGGAACTCATGCCTATGTGGTAGTAAAATATAGATACTGTAGATGTATCGATCATGGATATGGAGATCATGCTAATAACTACATGAACAGCTATAATGATAATGGGAATGGAGTGTTCCTAATAAAATGGTCAACTATGTGTCATGTTTATAATTGTAGTTTTGAGGCTTCGTGACTCCACAGCAGCAGGCAGTCTCCACCAAGGATCCCAGGCAACCTACAAGACAAGAGCCAGAGACGAGTACAGGAGCAAACAAACGGGGCAAAAGCAGATGTAGAGAAAGAGAGAGAGAGAGAGAGAGAGAGAGAGAGAGTGATAGAGCCCATTGTGCCAGACTCCCCCCCCGGCAGTCTAGACATGTTACATCTAAACTATGAGTCTAATTTATGAACTAATTTATTTATTTATTTATAAACTATGAGCTGGTCCCTAACTGAAAGCTTTATCAAAGAGGAAAGTTTTAAGTCTAACCTTAAAGGTAGAGAGAGTGTCAGACTCCCGAACTGTGGTTGATAAATTGTTCCAAAGAAGAGGAGCCTGATAACTGAAGGCTCTGCCTCCCATACTACTTTTGGAGATTAATGGTCCCACAAGTAGGCCGGTATTTTGGGAGCGTAATGTTCTAGAGGGGTTGTACGGCACTACAAGCTCTTTAAGATAGACTGGTGCCTGTCCACTAGGGCTGCCACGATTAGTCGACTAGTCGTTGACTAGTCGTTGACTAGTCGACTATCAAAATAGTCGACGACTAATTCAGTAGTCGACTAGTCGTTTTGGTTTTTTTAGGTGTGTTTTCTCACAAAACTGCCGCTGTACCTCTGCTGTCTTGTCTGCCTATCTGTCCTGTTTTCTGGTTATCACACCTGCAGGAATCAAACCAACACACCCGAAGCACACTCATGCATGTGGCGCATGAACAACTACGCAGGCACCAAAGTTGCCAGGTCTGCTCATAATAAGCGATTTGGGCCACCAGCTGCATGCTGGTGCAGTACACTGCAGTTCATGCATGAAGTGACTAGTCGACTAATCGCAAAAGTAGTCGTTGACTAGTCGACTATCAAAATAGTCGTTTGTGGCAGCCCTACTGTCCACTGAGAGCTTTATAGGTGAGGAGAAGAATCTTGAATTCTATTCTATATTTAATGGGAAGCCAATGCAGAGAAGCTAAAACAGGAGTAATGTGGTCTCTTCTCCTAGTTCTAGTCAGCACACATGCTGCAGCATTTTGGACCAGCTGAAGCGTCTTAAGTGACTTGCTGGGACAGCCTGAAAGCAGAGAATTACAGTAGTCCAGTCTAGAGGTAACAAAAGCATGGACTAGCTTCTCAGCATCGCTTTGGGACAGGATAGGCCTGATTTTAGCGATGCTACGAAGATGAAAAAAGGCTGTTTTTGAAATTTGCTTTATGTGGGAGTTAAAGGATAAATCCTGATCAAATAGCACTCCTAGATTTCTAACAGTTGTGCTTGGTGCCAGGCTAATGCCATCTATGGCAGTTAAATCACTAGAAAAGGATTCTCTAAGGTGTCGAGGGCCCAGCACAATAACCTCTGTCTTGTCTGAGTTAAGAAGAAGAAAATTTCTGGCCATCCAGGATCTGATGTCCTTTAAAATTAACAGATATTTCTCTCATGATTTCACCAAGGGAAGCATATATATAGAGAAGAGAATTGACCCAGCACAACCTTGAGGAACCCTTACACAGAGGACTTGTTGTTCACGTACAAACTGATATCTATTAGATAAGTAGGACTTAAACCAATTTTAAGGCAGTCCCTGTAATCCCAAGTAACATCTCTAATCTTATCAATGGTGTCAGCAGCACTAAGATCTAACAAAACAAGAACAGAGCAGTCCTCAGCTGACAGTAGATCATTGGTTACTTTAACTAGAGCAGTCTCTGTGCTGTGATGAGCTCTAAATCCTGACTGAAAGTCCTCAAGCAGGCTATTGTCTTGAAGGAAGTCACCTAGCTGATCAGCTACTACTTTCTCCAGGATCTTGAGGCAAATGGAAGTTCCTGACGAATTGACTGAGCCTGTTTATCTGTCTCCAGCAACAATGGACAAACTAGAGGGAAGACCTCCTTGAACAGTGTCGGGTCTAAAAGGCAGGTTGATGATTTAGAGGAAGAGACGAGAATTTAGCTCCTGAAGGCTAATCGTAGAGAAACTGTGTAACTCAGGTCTAACTACTACTACATTTAGAGGTAAGGCAGGTTCAGCTGGAGATAGAGAGTTGCTAATTTTGTCTCTAATTTTCAGAATTTTATCATTGAAAAAGTTCATAAAGTCCTCACAGCTCAGGGCTAGAGGAATCACAGGCTCAATAGAGCTCTGACTCTGTGTCAGCCTGGCTACAGTGCTGAAGAGGTATCTAGGGTTGTTTCTATTTTCTTCAATAAGTGAGGAATAGTAGGCAGCTCGAGCATGTTTTAAGGCTCTCATGTAGATAATATGACTCTCTCTCCAAAGTATACGTGACTCTTCCCTTTTATCAGAGCGCCACATTCTCTCTAATTTACGGGTTGTTTGTTTAAGAGTACGAGTCTCTGAATTAAACCAAGGGGCTGTCCTCTGACGTTGAATAAGTTTTTGTCTCAGTGGAGCAATTGAGTCCAACGTGGATCTGAGTAGACTGGCTGAGTCATCAACAAGCTGATCCAGCTGAGTAGGGCTAAAACTAATATAGCTGTTATCAGTTGGACAATTTATTAAGCTTAAGGCAGTAGGAATGGCTTCTTTGAATTTAGCCACGGAACCACTGGACAGATTTCTACTGCTCACAATTTTGCTGCAAAACGCAGAATCTTCCAGGAGGATGCTGAAAGTTACTAAGAAGTGGTCGGATAAAAATGGATTTTCAGGAAAAACTTTCAGTTCATTAATATCAAGGCCATATGCTAAAACCGAATCAAGAGTGTGATTAAAATGATGGGTAGCTTCATTAACAGACTGAATAAAGCCAACTGAGTCTATTAATGACATAAAAGCAGAGCTAAGACTATCACTCTCTTTGCCAACATGGATATTAAAATCACCTACAATGATTATTTTATCAGAGCTAAGGACTAAGTTTGATATGTACTCAGAGAATTCTGATAAGAATTCAGAGTATGGGCCTGGAGGACGGTAAATTATCACAAATAGGACTGTCTGGCCGGTTTTTGAATCAGTATGAGATAAATTTAGAGTAAGACTTTCAAAAGAAGTATATTTAGCCTTTGGTCTGTGATTGATTTGGAGGCAGAAATGATAAATAGCTGCTACACCACCACCACGGCCTGTGTCGCGTGGTATTTGAATATTTGAATGACTGGGAGGAGTGGATTCATTTAAACTGACATATTCTTCGTCACGTAGCCATGTCTCAGTTAGACAGAATAAATCAATCTGATTTTCTGATATAAGGTCGTTCACCAGTAAAGATTTGGACCTCAGTGATCTAATATTTAAGAGACCACATCTGATTCTCTGATGTTTTAAAGCAACTACATTTGAAGGTTTTATTTTAATAAGATTTCTATAGTTGACACCTCTTTTATTTGTTTTTGAGTTAATATCTAAGTGAGCTTTGGGTCGGGGGACTGACACAGTCTCTATGGAATAATGTTTATCACTATTACAAAAGCCATAGCAGTTATCTAAGTGATTAAAACAGCTGTCATAACAGTAATGGCAGGAAAACTGACCTAAAGCAAGCGCAGAGGAGCGTGGAGGACTGCAGCTCTGCAACATGGTCTCATCTCTGAGAGGTCATAAGTGTGACTCTGCCATGTTTTTTGACAGGAGAGATGCACCAGCCAAAGTTGGATGGATGCCATCTCTTCCTATCAGGCCAGGTTTTCTCCAGAAGGTTGACCAATTGTCAATGAAGCCCACATCGTTTGCTGGACACCACCTCGATAGCCAGCGGTTGAATGATGACATGCGGCTATACATGTCATCACTGGTCAGATTGGGCAAGGGGCCAGAGAAAATTATGGAGTCTGACATTTTCTTTGCAAAAGAGCACACTGATTCGATGTTTAATTTAGTTACTTCCGACTGGCGACGTCGGGAGTCATTCGTGCCGACATGGAGGACTATTCTAGCAAACTTACGTTTACTCTTTGCCAGCAACTTCAAATTTGCCTCAATGTCGCCCGCTCTGGCCCCTGGGATGCACCTAACTATGCCCGCTGACTTCGCTATCTTCACGTTTCTGACTATGGAATCGCCAATTATCAGTGTTTGTCCCCCTGTGGGCGGGTTACCACCATCACCGAGGGGAGAAAACCTGTTGGAAACGTGAACCGGATGGTGGGGTTCCGAGTGGGTCTTCGACTTACGGCTATGCTTGCCGCGGACAGTGACCCAGCCATTACCAGCCGGGGGGGAGGCTAAGCTAACGCTAGCGCGGCCTGCACCGCTAGCTACGTCCTGCCTGCTCGCTATGGCTACGTAAGTGGGCTTTGATCCGGCGCAGAGCCGCTTCTCCAGATCGGACACCCTCGCCTCCAAATCTAGGAATAAGCTACACTTCTGACAAACACCGCTATCAGTAAAGGAGGCCGAGGAGTAGCTAAACATCTGGCACATCGGACAGGACAGAGCAGGAGCGGAGGGAGAAGCCATGCTAAGAGCTAAGCTAAGCTATGCTAAGCAGAAGAAAATAAAACTAAATGACCGCTTGAGAGAAGCTAGCGTGGTTACAGTAGACCTTAGTACGTTCGATCGAACGTAGATCGTAATCAATCAAAACAATTATAAGCTCAGATGGCAGATATTAGTCAGTTAAAGTTAGCGTTAGCTGAACAGAGACAACACACTACAAACAGCACTGCACTGTGAAACAGGAAGTGACGAATACGCTCACCAGGAAGTGACCGTTATGGTCCTATGGTCCTATCTACACAGTATAAAGACCAAAAAGAATGAAAAAAATCCATTCAGTATATCCGCTGAAAAGCTGCATACTAGCTGACCAATCAAACCTAAGAACCTGCGACTATTAATTGGTCCGTGAGTTGGTCTGTGAGTCCATCCAATCCTCGTCTCCCTCGCTACGCAGCGTCATGCGTAGTGCGTCATGGTCCCGTCTCCTCCCCTCTACCTCCTGTGAGCAGCTAGCAGCGTTAGCTACTGAACTATCATGGAGCCGGAAAAGCCTAGCGCCGAGACCGAAGCCGCCTCCCTCTCCCGCGGGGCCCAACGGAGCTCTGCCCGCGGGTTGAGGCCTGTTAGCGGGCTAACGGCTAACGGCTAACGAATAGCCTCAGCCGGCCGTCAGACCTTCAGCATCGGCCGTTTCGCCCCTGGTTGATCAGGTAATGGCTTTGTTTACTACAGTGTGAGAGGTCTGCTGAATAACTCTGGTTAGTTTGTGCCTGCACGGGCTAATAACTTGTAGGGGAGCGGGTTAGCCTGTTAGCCGCTAATTGTTTGCACTGTAAGCTGAGCTGGGGAGGACAGGCTGAGAAAGATAAATCCTCCCCCACACTCGGCTCCACTCTGGCGGCGCCAGACCCGCATTGCCGCAAGTCCAATTGAAATGGCTACTGCTGTGTGTTACAAGGGGGATGTCTGTCGTGTTTGATACTTTCAGTTGAGCTGAGCTGGTTTTGACTGAGTTTGCTGCTGATATATTGTGCTAGTCGCTCGTAGCTCTGTCCGAGGGGGCTATATGAGGCGTCACGAGCTGGGGGCGGGATCTTGGAACACGGAGGGGAGAGGTGAGGGAAGGGGGGCAGGCTGCGGTTTCAAATCGTAGACCACAGCTTTAACCATGTAAAGGGACAAAAATAGAAATTGTGCTTTTTATTGTGTTTAATGTGTTTCTTGCTGCTAAACATTATCTGGGAAGGCCATTAAATACTGTAAAGCCAACCCGGAACACCAGATGCGTTTTCCTTGAAGGCTTGAAACAGATAGAAAACATATAGATGAAGACAGCCATCATCCTGATTCACCCTGCCACTAATTGTAGGTGTCGCTCTTACCTCTCTGTCACATTCCCCTTCTCTTTTTATCCATCCTGTCTCCCTGTTTTCACTTGACAAAGTAATTGGCCCTTGCCCGGCCTGAGGGCCAAAACTTCACATCTCTCCCATTGTCTTCAATTTTTTTTATGGGGTCTGTAATTTTGATTTGGGGTTACCTGTTCCATTTTCTCTGAGAGCCCAATACCATATGTGGCATTGCACCAAACATATGTGGGGCTAACAAACCGAGATGTCAGTGTGTGATGTCTGGTCCAGCAGGGTATATTTAGCAAGACAGCATGTCAGGGTAGGAAAGGAGGAGGTGATGCCTGAAACTTGCAAAATGGGCTCAACTAATGGTACCTACAATCTTTTGCTGACCAGAAATCAACCAGCAGATGAACAGCAATGCCAATCACCAGATATGAATATCAAATCGTCAGTGCAGGTTATACTCCATGAACCAGTAAAACTTAATGTATGCGAAAGAGCTCCACGGTTAAAACTGTCCACTGGAAAGCATTTGCTTGACCCATTAAAACGACTGAACAATACAAACAATAATTTTTAAAATTAAGCATTATCAGACAACATTGCTGATACAAGTAGGAATCCCCATCATCTCATCAGCAAAGCTTGCATTGAGCCATTGCTTGTAAATTTATTTTATTTTCACTGCATAGATTGAATTGGAATAATTTAAAAAAAACAATCCCTTTAGGAGCCATTAGAAAGTGTGACATTTGAAATAGAACTTAAATGTAACAACAGCAATGAACACTGATTTGATATTAAAAGAAGATAGAGAAATGAGGTCAAGAAAAATTGTTCTATTGCAATAGTTGTTTGACCCAAGCCAGTTGTAGTGCTGTTGTTGTTAACCGAGGTTCCAATTTTTGTGTTGTATTTAGAGATTAATTGATGTTGTCATTAACCTTTCTATGGATTATTTTGTTTACATAGCACCTTTAAAGTTTTCAAACCAATGACAAATTTATCTCTATATATTTACCTAAGTTCAACCACCCTATTTTGTGTTCCTTACCTGATACCCTGAAAAGCCTGTCTATTCTATTGGATCTCCTATTCCAGTTCTTTACCCAGCCTCCCTTCACAATGACCCACGCATCCTGCCAGAGCCTGTGGCCAGTCTGAGAGCCAGCCACTGCAGTCCAGTCTTTTATTTATTGGACAATGGTAAGAGGAGAGATGATTCACAAATACCAGCCTTTTCATGGACATCTGCTTGTTGTTTGTAATTGTATGATTATGTTGCAACAGCACAAGTACCTGGGATGACTGATGTCTTGAACATGCAATGAGTTCAGTATTCTACCTGCATGGTAACCATGCTTCTTCACTGTGGGCAACACCAACAGCAAGACAAAGGTCATGCATTTGGAGCTAAAAAATGGTAAACTTTGTTCAAAGCCTGTTGGTAGTTTCTAGTTAGTTGAAATAGACAGAAATTAATAATAATACTGTTATTTTACAAAAGAAAACAAATCCATCAGCTTCAAGACAGTTTATTGTTATAGTTTTAAAGGAAAACTCGAACATTTTTGTTGTTTTCATGTCTTGCCTCACTCCAAGTTCATGACATGCAGGTAGAAACCAGTCTTTTGACTGTGCATCCAGTAACAATTAAGAGAGGAGCAAAGGTTCCCAACCTCTAGCTTAGCTTACAGGGAGTATATGGGTAGTGCTTTATCCTGTTTATGTCTACAGTTATCAGATAAACTCGAGATGTTCCTGTGCTTTGTTTTGTTGAATTTCTTATTGGCCACATGATATTATGTCATTTATTTTTAGGCTAGGATTAGTTTTTGATTCAGTTTTTGTCATAAATACATACAAAACTAATCCAACAGGGTGCATGCGCAAACCACTGCTGAATTGCTTGTCAGCATGACAACAAACCAAAGCCTCTGTTTACCACTGGAAGGAGCTTGAATTGGGATTATGGACGACTTTATGACAGAGGACAAGGATGATTTCTTTGGGACTGATGCAATTCAAAACCTTGCCTATTTGAACCAAAATGTACGGAGGAGGAACATTTTTCGAAAGCTGAGCGTGCATCAAGAGAAGCTGGGGCAGTTGTACAGCCAGGGAGTCAGTCCATGCCGGTTCAGACTCCTTCCTCAGCCCCAGGCTGTTCCACTGCCTAAGCTTCTCTTCATGCATCTTTGCGCCCTTGTTCTTTTGAGTTTACAGAAGGGCAGGACAACATGAAAAATGAGCAAGATATTTATAGCACCCATTCAAAGCCCCCTTAATTGACAAATTTATTGAGTTGCCGTCAGAATAAGGTCAGAGGGGCAGTATCTATTAGAGTAGTGCATTTGCTGCTTTTTTGTTAATGTTTTCCATGCTATTTGTTTCTGCAACTTCTGATGTTGCATTATTTCTCTGTCCCAGCTATTTTGTTGGGAGACATTGTGGTGTTTGTTGCATATGCTGGAAGGTTGCTTTCCACTCGTTTCAGTGCCCAGCCTGCAATGCTGCAAAGAAAGGCAAGCTTTGGTCTAAAATGTGGCTGTAGTCCAGCAAAGCATCGTCCTCTGACTTCTAATTTTTGAATGTGCTTAATTATTATTTTGTGCCTAGAAGAACCACATGGCACTTCACCAGACTGGGATACCAAGAGATATGTTGTCTTATTGTGTGCAAACCACTTGCAATCTAATCTTAAAGGTGCTATGAGGAGAATCTATTTCTGAAGACATAAAGACTCTGCTACCCATGAGCACGCACGGCGACTGTCGTAATGCTGCGTTCCAGTAACCTCCGAACTGGGAGGGACATCATCTCCAACTTAACGGCCTTCCAGCTGAAGTTGGAAAAAAACATGCCGATCTACCAGGTTATTGTTAGCTGTTGTTAGCATACCCTGCATTGTTGTTCACAAATATCACATGAAGAATGTGATTATCACTATGGCAGCCTTATAAATAAATATAAGTCCAACAATACTATGTATACAGAGACACACCCCATTCAGAAGTGCAAATAAATTGATTATTACAGGAGCTAAATAACTGTTCACACTGGGGGCATCCATCTTCGGTTGTCAACTCGGGGTGGCGAGGTTTCACCGAGTTCCCAGTAGGGAAGTGCAGTTTCCCATTGGGAACCCGGAAATTCCTACTTCTGACTTCAA
>JAZDUH010000098.1:44857500-44952500 GCA_036419115.1 Scarus forsteni
GGAGTTTCCCAAGTGAATGCATTTTTGCATGTTTTTGTACTCCAAATTTCCTTTGTGGTGTAAAGTTTAACAAATAATCAGTATTTTTTTTTATGACAAATATCGTTTTGGCATCGGCCCAAAAAAATTCATATCGGTCGACCCTAATACCGATGCTATTAAGGTTCCTGCGAATTGATCAATTCTTCAATTATTCCCTGATTGATTCCTGCAGATTTTTCCTGTGAGCAAGTGTTGGCCTGTAGATTTTTAGTGTCAACAATGTCAAACACATGTCACAGCAAAGATAACTTCTTCTGCAAGTTGCTGGTATTTCCACTCACTTAAGGTTGTCAGTAGGCATCTTTTGTAAAAGATTTAGCCATAATTCTGACATTTCTGAACCCTGTCAGTGGGAGGAATTGATAAGGGAATTGATTAACAAAAAGACTCTTGATATTGATTATTTTATGGAGCTGTTAACGATTTCAACTGGAATTGGTATTCGATTTGCATCCCTAGTAAATATTAAATTAACTAATCACTTACAAAGGTAATTTTTTTTTTCATCATTGATTTATCTTTAGTTAATACAGTTGCATGAAAAAGTATATAAGACCTTTGGGATTACTTGGATATCTGCTTAAATTGGTCATAAAATATGTTCTGATCTTCATCTAAGTCACATCACTAGACAAACACAGTTTGCTTAAACTAATATCGCACAAAAAATAATCGTTTTCATTTTTTCGTTTTTATACAACACAATAAGTAAACAGTCACAGTGCAGGGTTGAAAAAGTATGTGAACCTTTGGGTTTAATAACTGGTTGACCCTCTTTTGGCAGCAATAACCTCAACCAAACATTTCCTGTAGATCAGACCCATCTTCTACACCATGTTTTCTGTCATTTCTAATGCGGTAAAGTGGCACAGTTGTTCCTCGTCAGTTGGTGCAATCTGGTAAAATATTAATTTAAACCATCAAATAACAAGCTAAAGTGAACAAAAGTAGATAAGTTGGATGAGAATAGCTATTTTATTGAATTCATTTATTTGCAAAATTTGTATTTAATTTTTTGTCTTAAAATACAAAATCAAATGACAAAAATGCTTAATATCTGGACTCTAGAATGTAACATACTTGAATTATTGTAGATAAAAAAAAACATACCCACAAATTAATAATGTATGAGTCACCACAGACACTTAAGGAATACTTGCCCAAAATGTCACTTAAAAAAATTAACAGAAATATATAAAAATACTTACATATTATTGGTTGTGCCACCTGACATTTTCTGGGGTTGTAGAACTAAAAATACTTCAAAAAAGTAATTTAAAATATAAAAAATGTTAGTTAACGGCTGAAATCCGTTAAAGCACTTTGTCCTTGACTCAAAAATATGCATTACATCCATTTTGCAAAAACTTTTTAAAAATACATTTTTAGACCCTCAATTCGTCATTGACCCATATATATATATATATATATATATATATATATATATATATATATATATATATATATATACATTTCCTCTGTCCTTAATGTTCTGCATAGTAGATGGCTGTGGCAACATCATGTCACTGCAAGCACACATCAAACACACACACATCAGCCATCTTGCTTCATTGATGTATACAACCCCTGTATTCTTGGAAAAGTAGTCTATCAGTTAAAAATTTCCACAAAGACACCAATTGCTCTAATGTCCTGTAAAATATTTTGCAAATGTTTGATTTTGCAAGTGACATTCAACACTGTTCACACCCACTTACTTGGTCTCCCACAGCAATTTTGCTTGTTTTCTATTAAAGAAAACCATCAATGATTATTTTCCAAATATAAAATGGGATTTTTTTTTTTTTTTAAGTCTAATGACTTTGAAATTTGGAGTCACATTGTTCCCTTTATGCTAATAAAGAAAATTAAATTTCATGTATATGCAACCATGCATACTCCACATTTTAAGGTATCCATACAACAGAAAGAATTAAAACAAGATGGCCTTCTATGTTGGAGGGCAAGAGACCAATACATCCCAAGCAGTTTAAGACATACTGCAAAATGCTTGCAAAATGTTTTAAAAGTTATTCTGTTGTGTCAAGTGTCCAAATGTGAAGTATTTTTCTATTGACACACTGTAGCATCCCCTTGTTTATTTGTGTGTGTTTATATGTCAATTATCCCAGGCCAAAGAATGTTTAAATTAATGGCAACATTTTAGCAGGTAAAATTTGAAAACAGACTTTGTTCAGCAAGATGCCTTTTTAAAATACAGTTGCACAGTTCTTTTTCATTGAGTCCTTGTTGGAAATATTAAAGAGATTCTGGCCTGGGAAAACACCAGAGCATGCATTTGGGTGTATGCCAGCCATGTCCATTTGCACTATTTTGCACTCTTAGTTCATTTAAGGAACTCATTTTTTGTTATTTTCTTACACCTTGAGTTTTCTTTGATTGACCACAATCACACCTTATTTACTTCTTTGTTTTTTTTTTTCCTTAAAGAGATTAACCAGTGCTTTGTTTTCTATTCTTTTGTTTCAGTAAAGGGACCAGGCAGAAAGTTAAGTCTGCCAACAGATCTTAAGACTGATCTTGGTACGGTAGGCGAAAGCCAGCAGTTTTTTCATGATTTCCTTTCAGTCATTTCGATTCTGCTTTTACATTGTTATAGGACTTATGTTGCTTTTTGCAGTTTTACACCCATTCAGACTTTTTCCTCTCATATTTTTTTGTCATGCTTTCCTGCTGTCCTACCAGCCCATGAGATTGTTGGTGTGAATTTTTTGTGCACTTTGCCCCTTAACGTGTTTTGATTTAATGAAATCCTTATGTCTGAGTTTCTTCTACATTTTGCAAGTGTTTAAAGGTGATTTTGAACTCATGCTTACATTTAAATGACTGTCTTTCTGCTTTTTATCTTTACTTGGACATCTTCTAATTTTATTAAAATTTTTCTTCATTAGCAGTCTGTCTCTACAATGATTGGTTACTTACTTCTTCTCTAAGATGCAGATATTTTCTTTCTTTGACAGCCATTCTTTCCATTTTTCACTGGGTCTTATGCTGAGCCTTTTTCCATTCTTGACAGACCTTCCATATATACTCATTACAGTCTTAGATTTCCCCCAGCTCTGCTTGCATTGTCATATGTGCTTTCTTTTTCATACTTAAATAAAATATACTTGTGATTATTCTTCTGTCATTTGCCCTGTTTTTCAAACAAGTCAGACTGCTTTTGTAATGTGAATTCTGCATTCAGTTTTGGTTCTTAAGTATTTGGGTAAAGGGATTTAATGAAGAATGGGAGAAAATTACAATTATGCACTCAGCAGATAAGTCATGAATTCCCATTTCCCATGAAAAATGTCAGGGGAACAGAAGTTTGGTTTCTGGCACAAGTATCTCATGTTCAAATTCTGACACTGGTGTGTGTGTGTGTTTGCGTGTGTGTATTGAGTGCCAAAGTTTGTTGAAGTGCTAGTCTTATTTTAGCAGCGTTCGATTCAATACACAAGTTCACCCGTGACTCATTTGGTGATGATTTTACAAAAATGTTTAAAGTGCTTGCTGAATCCAAAATGTTTTATGTCGACATCAAATAATGTCAAAAGGCATAACTGTATCAGAAGTATAGGTTAAAACAAATGTTTTTTCTTTTTTTCTTTTTTAATTGTCTTGAGAAATACGGATAGTACAACAACAATCTGTTCCCCAACTACCAAGGTGTCAATGAAAAAGAATGGAAGTTTTCAAATTTTATACAATGTCTTTATATTCCTCTGATTTTTACATGCATTCATTTGCTATTACCATTTTGTCATGATGCCTGTTACTTATAACAGGGTTGGTGCTATAAACACCTTTTTCAGCATAGTCAAAAAGTCTGTTAAGATTAATACAGCATTTTGGCTTTGATTGTGTGTCAAATCTTTTTTTTTTTTTTTTTTTTGGCACAGACTGGATGAAACTGAACTTGTGATGGGCCCCAACATCTTTTTCTCCATCTTAATAATTCATACTAAAATCACTTTCAAGCCCTTTTTCATTCACTCCTGCTCTCCATTCTTCCTTGCTACCATCTCTCTCAGTGACAATCTGATTTTCAACATCAGCTTGATCCTAATACAGTACATATACATCCATCTTCATTGGCCATATTGTATAATATTAAGCAATGGACTTGCAAATCCACCTGTTTAAAGTTTTCAAAAAAAGAAACATTGTATTGCTTAATAATACACTATTTGACCTTGAACAATGGATAAGAATATGTCTTAAACACTTTCCTCTTTGTGTTATGTGCTAATGCTTTACCATTGTTACAGATCATGTCAATGGACATTGCACTAGCCCCACATCCCAGCCCTGCTCGGCAGGGAAGCCCCGTGTCTCAATGGGTCCGGAGGGACCACGGCTTACCCGCAGAGGCCCCGGCCGACCACCTTTCCGCAAGGCCCAATCTGCTGCTTGCATGGAGATCTCTTTGCCTGTGTCCCACACTGAAGGTGTGTGTTTGTCCCCCCCCAATTTCCATTCCTTAACATTTATGAAAGTGAGATACCCCTCTTTCTAGCATATGCATGCCATCTTCTCATCCTCTGTGGTAAGTTAACTATTCAAGGATTGAAACCAAATAAACATAAAGCATGTGCATGACACCAAAAGTTAGCAGCGTCATACTTGCTCACATTCTTCTAACAGCAGGGCTGGATCACAGTCAACAGTTTGCAGATATTTTCTTTAAAATACATTGTCATTGTTGCTTTTATCTAAATCCCTCCCCAAACACTGCCGAAAAACCACAAAAACAGAACTAAACAGTGTAGCAGCTTTAACTGGACACCTGTCGCCACTCAAATTTGGATTCTATGCTCAAGTAGGCTGCATACTCATTTGAATAATTAACAGGAAAATAAGATTTTGGCACAGCTTATCAAATATCTATATGACAGTATATTTTACCACTTGAATCATAGATTTTTAAGGACATGAACAAAAGATGTACCAACTAATATTAGACTTCAGGTTCACAGTGATTGCAGTTGTTTCATCTGCTATGCTTGCATTTAGGTGGATCTACTTTGAACCTGTAATGGTACTCTGTTATTCTCTGTCATATTTTTTATATGCTTTCTGTAATACAGAATTGTATGTTAGTTTTGAAAATCAGGTAAAACCACATTAGAATTCTGTGTACTGTAGCTACATCAATAATAGGTTTATGGAAACCAGTGAAGTAGTATTTGTATTCTGGCCCATGACATTCTTATCACCTAATCTGGATTTTTTAAAAATCTCTTCTGCATAAACTCGGATAAAATATATATCAATATGCTATATGTGTATGTTTATGCGCAGTGCACATGCTACTTTGCTGCTAATTGAAAGGAACGATGTTTGCCTGTAGAATTATTTTGTTGTGCGTGCAAACAGGTACTTTAAGAGTCCATGTTAAGCTCTTTAGAGTTTTATTTATTTATTTATTTTTTTACTTTTTCTTTATTATTTTTATAGAAGGAACATTTACAACATATAAAAACATAACAAAGAGGGAGAAATAAAAAACAACATTTGGTCACCTAAACATTCATCACATTCATTCAGATGTTACGGTAGTGGAACCACAAATACAATGATGGCTCATTGAGCATCTCTTGTTGACATGTACACAATCCATTTTTCCCAGTACTTCTGATATTTATCAGTCCGTAATCTTAATGAAAAAGTCATTCTTTCCATATTTTGGATATTGGTCACAATATCGATCCAATCCGACTCTGCTGGAGGTGCAGTCTGCAACCATCTTCGCGTTACAGCCTTCTTGCTGGCTGCTAATAAAATTTTACAAAGGTATTTGTCTTGCTCTAGAATATGGGGTGCAACATTACCCAGATAGATTGTAGAAAAAGAGTTATTAATTGCATTACCAAAAATGCTTTGCATGACACGTATAATCTTTTGCCAGTATGGCAATATAACTGGGCAGCTCCAGAATATATGAAAATGGTCTGCAGGTTGCACACCACAATTCCTCCAATACAGCCCACCGGTCCTGTCCCCTGTCAGCACACATTTTAACTTGGGAGTTATAAAGTATCTAATCAGGTTCCGCCAGCAGAAGTCTCTCCAGAGGCCAGAGTTAGTAGAAGTCAATTGCACAGAGCATATATTCAACCACTCTTCTTCTGTAATCACTGTTCCAGATTCTTTCTCCCACTTTAATCTAACCTTATCTGTTGAGTGTTTATTATTAGACTGGATACAGGAGTACAGTTTTGAAACAAGTTTCTTATTTTCCTTATTTTTATACATGTCAATAAATATGTCAATCACGGTAGTCTCACTTCCCTCTAGTGGTTTTATGTGATCATTAAAGTATGACCGAATTTGAAGATACCTAAAGAAATCATTTTTTCCTAACCCATATGTATCTGAAATTTTCTCAAAACTGTCAAATTTTCCTTTTGATGCAATGGAGCAGTATGAGGTGATTCCTCTTCTATACCAATGCATAAACCGCCCGTCAATCCGAGCTGGCTTGAAATCAGGGTCGAATGCAACCCATCTCAGTAATTTAGACTGTCTTTCACGTAAAGGTGACATGCATTCCTTAAACCAAATTTGAAGGCAAACTTTAGACCATTGATTCAGGTTGCTAGAATGCTGCTCATACAGTGTTCTACTGCCCAATATAGATTGTAACGGTATATCTAGTTGTGAAATTTCCAAATCCTTCCATTTTGCTGTGTAATTTGGGTTGCAGAAGCACGCCAGTGGTCTCAATTGTGCTGCCCTATAGTAGTCTGCCAGGCACGGTAGTGATCTGCCCCCTTTCTCTTTAGCTAATTGCAGTGTTTTAAATTGGATCCTTGGTCTTCTACCTGCCCATATGAATCTTGAGATCCACTTATCCCATTCATTAAACTGCAGCTGTGCAATCGCCACTGGTAGGGATTGAAAGAGATATGAGTCGGGGAAGTACGTTCATCTTTATTGTTTCTATCCTGTTGTGCATATCTAAAGACAGCTGAGACCATCTATTGATATCTGACTTGATATTTTTATTTAGGGGACCGTAATTGCTTTCGAGTATTTTAGAAAGATCTTTTGGTATTCTGATTCCCAAGTATTTAATCTCCTTTGAGTTCCAATTAAAATTGAATCTACTCAGCATATCCTTTGGAGGAGTGTAATTATAACTTAAAGTTTGAGTTTTTTGCACATTTAATTTATATCCGGAATAATTTCCGAATTTACTTAGTGTAGACATCAGCCTAGGGATGCTAATCTCCGGCGCCGTTATAAGGAGCAAAACATCATCTGCGTACAAGCAAATCTTCTGCTCTAAGCCTCTGGCCATTATTCCTTTTATTAGTGGGTCGTCCCTGATCGACTGTGCCAAGGGTTCAATAAATAAGGAGAAAAGAGCTGGGCTGAGAGGACAACCCTGACGGCAGCCTCGCTCCAGCTCAACAGGCTGTGAGTGATGTCCATTGATCTTTATCCTGGCAATTGGGGAAGAATATAAAGTTTTAAAACATCTGATAGAGTCATCTTTAAATCCAAATCTTCTCAATGTCAAATATAAGTATTCCCAGCGGACTGAGTCAAACGCCTTCTCGGCATCTAAACTAAGTATTACAGTTTGTTTTTTCCTTTTAGTCACCTGATCAAGTATATGTAAGACCCGCCTGATATTATCTTGAGTCTGTCTCTCACACACAAAGCCTGTTTGATCAGGATCCACCAGCTCTGTTAATATATGTTCGAGTCTTTTAGATATTATTGACGCATACAACTTATAATCAACATTCAGTACAGAGATAGGTCTGTATGCACTACACTCTTTTTTATCCTTACCCTCCTTGTGGATAACTGAAATGATTGCTTCCCTCCATGATCTAGGTGGGTCACCTCCTTTAAGTGTATGGTTAAAGCAATCCAAAAGTATAGGAACTATTTGCTCTTTGAAATTCTTATACCATTCGGACGGGAATCCGTCCATTCCTGGCGCTTTATTGGCTTTTAACTTAGAAATTGCCTATTCTATTTCCTCCTTTGTAATATCTGCCATTAAAACATTATTCTGTTCTTCACCTATGGAGGGTAAATCTAATGATTCCAGAAATGTGTTTATTTCCTGAGGGTTAGTTGTATTTGGTTCTCTGTATAGTTCTCTATAGTAGTTTTCAAAACTGCATTGTATATCCTCTAATTTGTGGCATATTCTTTTAGTTCTAGGGTCTCTAATTTCAAATATGGAGCTCTCCACCTGTTGCTTCCTTAGCCTCCAAGACAGGAGTTTTAAGGCCCGAGGACCACTCTCATAGTATCTCTGTTTGGCAAATTTAGCTTTTTTCTCCAGTTCAACCTCATAGAGTTCATTTAGTTCCTTTTTAATGACGTTAATATCATTTATGGTGTTTGAATTCTTCCCTTCTCCGTGTTTAGTTTCCAACACTTTAAGTTTTTCTTGTAAATCAGACAGTTTTTTAACCCTTTCCCTTTTCTTATGAGATGTATAGGCGATAAGCTTTCCCCTGATTACTGATTTAGCTGCATCCCACAAAACACTTGGCGATACTTCCCCATTATTATTGTTGTCCATATAGTCATGAAATTCCTTCTGTACATATTTCTTGCATGTGTTATCATTTAAAATGCTTGTGTTAAGTCGCCAGAATGTGTTTTTCTCTTTGTTATCTAAATGCAGGGTTAGATAAACAGGTGAGTGATCAGAGACATCTCGAATCCCTATGCTACATTCTCTGAGTCTGTGCCTGTCTGAATTATTGGTAAAAAAATAATCTATTCTTGAGTGAGCTCTATGACTTGATGAGTAGAATGTATACTGTCTGGTTGTTGGGTGGAGCTCCCTCCACACATCAATCATCCCAAGCTCTATCAACACATTCCTAATTACCCTAGCGCTGGGAGAGGGGTCTCTTTGACATATTGGAAGAGTCTAGATTGCATTGTAACTGTGTATTCCAGTCTCCTCCGCAAATTAAAACTCCAGTGGCTTCAGTAGCAATCAAGTCAAAAATTTCTCTCACACAGGAAGTTCCCTGGTCAGGTGGTATATACACATTTACTAATGTAACTTCTTTCTGTTCAAGGTACCCCTTAACAAATACATACCGGCCCTCTTTGTCACGGAGTACAGTGACAGCTTGAAAGTTCACTCTATTAGGAATCAAGATTGCCACCCCTCTTTTTTTCCCCCATTCTTATAGCATGAGTAGAAGGTATTTTTGAAACCATATTTTTTTAACTTTTCGTGTTCAGTTTGATTAAGATGGGTCTCCTGCCAGAATATTACATGTAGTTTTTCCCTCTTCATTTTTGTAATAACCTTTCCCCTCTTAATTGGATTGTGTAGGCCGTTTACATTGAGGGTAACTACCCTATATTCCTGATATTGCATTTAGTTCCACAGACAACACAGGTAAGTGAATGACATGTAACTGGCAACCAAACTTTAACCAATTTTGAACAGTAAAACAAACTCAGAACAATGAACAAGACATAACTCAGGTAGACCTCCATTTAGAAGTAATGCAATACTTCTTAAGGTGGGGGGAGAAGTCTAGTGAATCACCAGAGCCCCCCTTTTCCGTGCACCTTGTAAACCCCAGCTCCGAGGGTGTGTTTGTACACTAAGTTTGTCACGTACCAATCTCTTTCCGACGTATGTCGGTCAAATATAAGAATTTTGTGGGTTAAGGGCAATCAAGCATGACAAGAAATCCAAAACTAAAATTAGGAGCTAATAGAGCTAAATAAGAGCTGAATGAGAATAATATAGAAAACCAAAGCAGGTGAGGTTCAAACTTAATGGGGCGGATGAGGTAATCAGCCGCAAAATCAACAGGTGGCATGAAGTTTCCTTTTTTTTTTTTTTTTTTCCCCCTTCCATCAGCAGTACATCTCCGACCCCAGTTCCTCACTCAAATCACAAATCTTACAATGCAGAGTCACACGGTTTGTTACCTCCCTCATCCGTTATCACTGCCGCTGAAAACTACGCAGCTTTTCCTTAATCCTCTCTCGGTGTGACTGGATGCTGGTCCCGGCTGCCTTCGTTGCACGCTGCCACGTATTTTTCTGTCTTTTCTCCGTGGGTCCGGGTTCAGCTGTGCTCTCACGATCAAACAAGAAGCCCCTCTTCTTTAGATCCTCCGCCGCCGCCGCTGTACTCTCATACGTCACAGGTCCGCTGTCGAGGAAAACTCGTAGCTTGGCTGGCGGTGGTGTCTGAAACCGTATCCCTTTCTCCCGCAGAAATCTCCTTATCTGTGCATACGCCTTTCTTTTTGCCAACGTTTCTGCTGGATAGTCATGATCGAAATAAATCCTCCTATCGTCATAGTAGATCTCTCTCTTCTTCCAAGCAGAATGCAGCACCAACTCCTTAGTTTTAAATTCCTGGAAGTAAACCACCACTGATCTAGGCCGTGCCTCTTTCGGTGGTTTAGGACCGAGCGCTCTGTGACATCGCTGTATGCCGAGTTCGACTTCAGCGAGGGGTTGTAGCTCCTTTTTAATAATATCTACAATGAGTTGCTGGATGTTGTTTACCTCAGCTCCCTCTGAGATGCCGTATATGCGGATATTATTACGCCTCGAGCGTGCCTCTAGGTCGGTCAGCTTCAGTTGCAGTCTTTCCTGGACTTGCAGTGACTGGCTCAACGCCTCTTTGAAGTCCGCAGACCATTCTTCCATGTCGGCTATGCGGTTTTCTGCCTCACACACTCTTTCAGTTGTAGCTTTAAGATCGGTCGCTACTTCACCTAGCTTGTGTTGAATTTCCTCCCGTATGTCTGTCAGCTCTCTTTTCAGATCTTCTCTAATGCTGTCTCGAAAATTGCCCAGCTCTGACTTCATTTCCGAGACCATAGACTTTAAGTCTGCACGGATGATGGCGATATTAGCTTCCATACTGACTGCTGCTAACTCACTGCAATGTCCGCCATTACGCCGTTCTTCCTGTTGCACGTCTGGAGCCTCTTCGTCGATCATAAATTTGTCATCTTTTTCCGCTTTTCCAGGTTGTTTACCCTTGCCCTTCTTGTGTTTTTCCCCCTCCATTATTAATTAACAAAGTTCAGAAAGTATTCGTTTTTTAATTGGGGAATAATCACCGACCGACCGGGAGGGACTTTTTATGCGGCCATCCGCTTCAGTTCCTCCGGAAGTCCTCAGCTCTTTAGAGTCTTATGTTCCCTGAAGTGCATTTTATGTCGTATTCATTAGATACAGTGGGTACAAATTTCATAGACCAGGTGCCTGCACCGTGCCAACTGAGTGTGTCATTTTTCAATGAAACTGAGGGCATTTTGCAATTTTTGTGCATGGCACAGCCAGGTGCACCTCCAGTCTCTGTCCCTTCCCCAAGAGGAGAGAAGGCATGAGTGGGTTTAACATAGCTGGGTGTAATCTTCACCAATCAAATGAACGCCTCTCCTTGTCTTTTTAAATGCTGATCGGTCTGACTGATCCCTGCCAGCGTGGCAACGGTGTGCTGGCAAGACCCGGTGGTGAGGAAGCTCAAAGCCCCTGTCACCTTTACAGCAGCTGGGAGAGCGCAAATTATGGAGAATAAAAAATGACGTAAGGATAAATAAATAAATATAAAAGTAAAGAATTAAATACATGAAAAATAAATAAATATATAAATATATTTTGGTAATTAAAAAGACTTTTCCTGTATTTTTACATTTATGTATTCCTTTATTTATGTATTCCTTTATTTATTTATTTTTGTATTTCTATATTTTATATTTATTTATAAATTTCCACATTTATTTATTTTTCATTTATTTACACATTTATGTATTCATAAATTTTTTTTATTTATTTCTACATTTATTTATTTGTTTCTGTGGAAGTATGTTGGTAGGTAGGCAGTCCTTTCTGAGTCTAAGACCTGATTGGTAACACAGGTGTGATCAGATCTCCTAGTGCTGCCTTGACTTGACTGGCACTAAAGACCTGCGTGAAGCTGGCCCCCCACAACACGCAAAATTTCAGCAAAATAGTCTGTTTCATTTAAGATTAATATGTGTCGTTTGTGCCGTAAAAATTGTTTGTGTTGCTATGGTTTTTGAGTTTTTACATATTTTATTGGTCATACAGAGTTCACCCAGCACCTCATTTGCTCCAATGGACCCAAAATGGTACCGTTTTTTAGTGCCTCATTTGTGCTGGTTTGTGCCGAAAAAAATGTTGTATATACATATATATATACACACACACATATGTGTATATATATATATATATATATATATATATATATATATATATATATATATATATATATATATATATATATATATATATATATATATATATATATATATATATGTATATATATATATATATATATATATATATATATATATATGTGTATATATATATATATATATATATATATATATATATATATATATATATGTGTGTATATATATATATATATATATATATATGTGTATATATATATATATATATATATATATATATATATATATATATATATATATATATATATATATATATATATATATATATATATATATATATATATATAAGGGTTCACGGTTCGACTGATATTAAAATTTTTCGATACAAAATATGACAAATTTCAATGCCTTTTTTACTTGTGGTTTATTAAAATAACCAACATTTGTTTTAACTCAGCATTTTTTTTAATTGAATTAAATGTACCTCTTGCAGCTAAACCAGGCACATTCTTTAGTGCATACTTAGATCCATAAAAAACAAAAACATCACTGAGACTTTGACTTCCTTTATTGTCATTACGCAAATTACACAGCAATGCACTTGGAATGAAATTTCATTTCATTGGCTTCCCGGATTGTAACAACACACAGTGATATTGTTAATGAATAAGTGTATGAAAATATAAACATTAGGGCCAGAATAAATAGTATGAAAATAAAAAATAAATATGAATACAAGGGCTATGCAAGAAACATCGATTAACACTGTCAGTTAAAAGTGACCTATAACTACTACAAATATTTATGTGTACTGAAATGTATTGCACTGTTAGAGATTAAAAAAACAGTCATTATATATCATGTAAAATAAGAATAAGTAAAAATTAAATGAATCTAAGAGAAGTCACCCATCTTATGTGGTGCATTCTTAGCAGCAGAGTAAATATTACAAAGAACTAGCTATAAGTGTATCAAGTGTCGTTATCCACAGCAGAAAAGGGTCTCATGTGGACAGCAGTAAAAGTAGCTATGGCCCGGTCGATTTCCTTTGCCCTCTTTGAATCATGTGCTAATGGCTGTCTAAATGACCCAGGTAAAGTCTGTAGCATGTGTGCTGCTTGTTGTTTCTCTGTTTCCACTTGTTTTAACCCCGGGATGATGGAGGTGTTTGTAGTTTTCCCCCCGACGTAGCTTAGCATCGTATTGCACTTCCAACATTCTGTTGTGTTTTGTCCACGACACGCTCACCATCAGGGTCATACTTAACACGGAAAAGTAGTCCCAAAGCGGAGACAGCAAGCACGATCTGTGGCAGCGGCAGCTCGTAGTGGCATTGCTGGCCATGCGCCAGATCTGAATGATAGTGGAGGGTCTTCAGTTTCAGCTGAAGGTAATGCATTCTCCATGTAGCAGCGCCGTAGCGTCCCGTAGCCTCTTCTGTCTCAGGGGCCGTTTACATGACGCCGAAAACGGTCAATTCCGCAAACATTTCGTTGCGTTTTGGCCTTCCGTTTAGATGAGACCACGTTGCGTTTCCACCAAAAACGCAAACTTTTGAAACCGCTCCCCAGAGCGGAAAGATTTGAATCCGCTCCTCCATCCGGCCTCGTGTAAACACAGAGCAGAGCGTTTCAGGGGGAAACGCTGACGTCACCGCATTGGCAGTACTCTTTCACATGGAGGCTGCACGCGTATACCAGGCACAATAGCAGCTTCCTCCGTCCGCCGAGGAACGTGTGAGCGTCTTACCGTGCTCAGTTTGTTATCCAGAAAAAACTATCCAGACAGATTTGTTGTCCCAACTGATCTGTTGTCCAAAAAAGAAACTCCTGCTTCACTGTGCGTCTGTTCGCCATTGTTGTTTGTGAACGGTTTTCTTCTTCGTTCGTGTGTTGTAGCAGCGCTGCATCTCTGCAGACCTACACCGCCATCTACTGAACCGGCATGCACACTACAGCGGATTTACAGGGGATTAACTCGTCTCCGAGCGTTGTCATCTAAACGCAGAAGAATTCGAAAACTGAAAGGAAGAATCTTTGCGTCTTCAAGTCAGGAGTTTCCATGTAAACGGCCCCTAAGTAGCTGAGCCGAATCAGAGCTATCTCTACAGCTCCGAGCCGAATGAAAGGGGAGGTGCTGCGCGCGCAGCTCAGCGGATCTGTGCTCGACAATGCAGCCCGGAGTAATCGAACGCAGATTCACTGAACTTTCAGCACATAGCGCCTCGTCAGAAATTGATCAAATAAATAAATACATAATGGCATATCGTTCGGTTCAAAGGTGTATTGAACGCCATGAAATCCTAAACCAGGTGATAACTGAATAAACATAAACAAGGTCACACAGGATCGTAATCACCCAGAGCTGAGACGGTTTCAGATAAAAAGAAAATAAATTTTATTAACCAAACAAAGTCAACACAAGCAATAACCCCAAAACAACCCCAATAATTAAGTAAATCATGAAAATCCCCAAATAACTGGTGCATCAATACCTGATCATTAAAAATTGCACTAAACAAAAGGAGGTCCCAAGGCAAGGGCTGAGGCTTACCATACGGCAGGAAGGGATTCTTTTTTTTTTTTTTTTTCACACAATATGATTTTTTTTTTCTAATAAGGGAAGGGATCTTCAAACTAATCACCCGTGACACTGCACACCAACAAAAAAAGGGGAATCGTGAAAACACCACCACCAGGGAACCGGACTGCTGCTATGGGGCCTCAGCACCTGAACACAAGGAGAAAATAGGTAGAACCCAGCAAGTGCTATTTTAAAAGTTGATGCGCCAGCAATGAACAAAAGATACAAATTAAACACAGAAATAATAGTAATGATAAGAATAAGAATAATTCCCAAAATAATCAAAAGCAAGGATTAATCAAAAAATAATTCAACAATAAAATACAAAATTCTCTAAAAAGGTGATCACCTCCACAGCCCTACTGCTCCTGCAGCGCATGCACGGCCAGGTCAGTGTCCATAGAAGGGGTTCAATTGAGAGGGAACCAAGTCCAAACAAACCTCAAACAGCCTGAGGCAGAAAAGCCGGACTTTAAGCCCGCAGGACCGAGCTTGGAGCAAGGCGATAACCCCCAGGAGCGTACAGGAGGTGAACAGCCAAAATAGTTAAAACAAGCCAAAACAGCAGTGATCGTTTAGGCGATTGCCTGCAATTAGCCACTGGATACGGCGCCGACGCAGCGCAACGGCGCTCACCACGGAGAGCACGGAGGACGAGGAGGAATCAGCCAGCTCTTCCCCAGTCTGTGGCTCCACTACCACCCCGACAAGCTCCGGCAGAGGAACTCCAGGCCACCCGCTCTCAGTCAGCCACCAGCAGCCGTCAGCCGCGCTAAAACACGGAACCCAAATTAATACATGTCCAGATCATGCACCAAGGAGACCGAGGTATGTGCGCATTACCTGCAGACGACGATGGGTGATCATGTGGCAGCCACGCCACACATGGTCCATGCCACGCCAAACAAAAGGACTCCACGCCGCGATCACTCCAGGAGATGGGCAGAAGGAAAAAGGGAGCTCAAGGTGTAACCCACCTGCCCAAATAGCCGCGCAAGGTGACGCCCTGCGCTACAAAGAGCCAACAAAGCCACACAGTGCCGTACAGTGGCATGGAGGTAGAGGGCCATCTGCCACACATATATATATGTATAGATATAGATATAGATATAGATATAGATATACATATATATATATATATCTATATATAGATAGATAGATAGATAGATATAGATAGATATATATATATGTATGTTTATACTGTCAGTATGAAGTGAAAGGAGTTTGTGGAAACTGGTAGAGTCCTCTAAATGTTAATCCAAACTTGAGGGAAGTATTTAAAATATTTGACCATTAAGTGGGCTTTTATTTTGCAATTCCTGACCAGACACTCCATCTCCTCTGTTTATATTTAAGTTGGAATGATGATTCACACAGATGAATTGTATGGAATGAATTTCCTATCTTTAATCAAGAGCATTTTTAATTGATTTGAGAGCAGTATTTTATTGATTTCATGCTCAGATTTCGTGATATTGTCTCTCAAAACTCTACTCTTGCGCTCAAATTTGCTCTGCGCGTGCTCAAACTGTGTTCTTGCGCTCGGTTACAATGCTGCGTGTGCTCAAACTGTGTCCTCGCGCTCGTTTACAATGCTGCGCGTGCTCAAACTGTGTCCTCGCGCTCGTTTACAATGCTGCGCGTGCTCAAACTGTGTCCTCGCACTCGATTATAATGCTGCTTGCTCAGATTTCCGGCGCTCACAGATCCCTGTCTGCTCTCGAATGATTTGTGGATCGACCAATAGGAGGCCGACTTGTATTGACCAATCAGATTGTCCCTGTTTGTTTACGGGTGCGTTCGCTGTTTTTCACGGAGCGTTGCATACGGGTGGGCACTCTTTCAACCTGGTTTATCACCCCCCCGACCTCCGGGGCTGTAATAAATGTGATTTCTTTAATTTTTTTGTTCACTGTTGGAATCAAATATCATTCAATAAATACACGAGCGCCCGTGTTTTCACTGAAATAGTTATATTGTATAACCATAGCCGCATGACACAGTGCTCTTTGTGGTGTGCTGGTGGAGAAAACGATGTCACCATCATGAAGCTAGGCGGGACAACAGAGCTCAAGCAAAAATGGACCGGCAAAGTCAAGGAAATCAGGCAAGTTGTTTTAAATTCATGTAAATGAAAACTGTATTGTGCTGTGTAGCTACTGAATATTTGATCATATGCCTGGTGTTATACATACATGAACACTATACAAAAGATGTATTTATGTAGGCTAACCCTGTATTTGTTTTAGTTTGTTTTGAAAATGATCTATAACATCAATAATTGCAGAGTATGATCATATTGTGTGAAAGATGTGATCCCTACAGCGGTCGGCAACTAACGGCCCGCGGGCCAAAATTCCAGTAATATATCGGGCCCGCCAGATGAAATTGAAAAACTGATATAAAAGGGGCAGGGGCGTGCTGGCCCTCGTGGAAACCGGGAAAGCTCACATACGGCCAGCGCACCAGACGACCAGTGGCCACAGCACGCACCACTGAAAATATCAACCAGCAGCCGCCCCCAGCCAGACGGACACAAGTCACCACGATTGGGAACATCACAGCCGCGCAGCGGACATTAGACGGCCAGTTTTCACTATTTCAGTGAAAACACGGGCGCTCGTGTATTTATTGAATGATATTTGATTCCAACAGTGAACAAAAAAATTAAAGAAATCACATTTATTACAGCCCCGGAGGTCGGGGGGGTGATAAACCAGGTTGAAAGAGTGCCCACCCGTATGCAACGCTCCGTGAAAAACAGCGAACACACCCGTAAACAAACAGGGACAATCTGATTGGTCGATCCACAAATCATTGGAGAGCAGACAGGGATCTGTGAGCGCAGGAAATCTGAGCAAGCAGCATTATAATCGAGCGCGAGGACACAGTTTGAGCACGCCCAGCCAGTGGTGTAAAGGAACGAAGTAATAGTACTTAGTTACAGTACTTAAGTATGTTTTAGGAGTATCTATACTTTACTTGAGTTTATATGTTTTTTGCAACTTTCACTTTTACTTCACTACATTAATAAAAAATGATACTTTTACTCCAGTACTTTTAAATTGGCAACTTAGTTACTCGCTACATAATAAAATGTGAATATAAATGACACTTATTTTCACATTTTATTTTAAAGAGGACTGTACAGACTGTTCATGCTCTCGGGCGAATATGCGACTCTCTTGACTCATCTCAGTGAGACAACGCACGCAGCCTGCATATGATCGTCAGTGTAGACAACAACCGACAGCGTGATGGAAGCAGCCTCGTCCACTAGCAATTGCGGGAATACCCCATGGATGCATTATAAGATCATATGGACCTACTGAAATCATTCCCTGCCATCTGCAAGTTGTCAGTCAAGCTGAACACACCTCTGCCTGCCTTTGCAGCCTGTGAACGACTGTTTAGCATTGCAGGACTTGTCTTCAGCCCGTGAGGAACACGACTGAACCCATGCAATTTTGAAAATCAACTTCTGCTATAGATGAACGCCTTTGTGGACTTTCGTAAGGGAGAGCGGATGGATGCATTATAAGATCATATGGACCTACTGAAATCATTCCCTGCCATCTGCAAGTTGTAAGTCAAGCTGAACACACCTCTGCCTGCCTTTGCAGCCTGTGAACGACTGTTTAGCATTGCAGGACTTGTCTTCAGCCCGTGAGGAACACGACTGAACCCATGCAATTTTGAAAATCAACTTCTGCTATAGATGAACCGCAACTTTGTGGACTTTACGTAAGGGAGGAACGGAGAGAGGGAGTAAGAGGTGAAGGGAGCTGAGGGAGGGAGGAAGAGTCAAACTTAAAGCTGGGGTTGGCGATTTGATTTAGATACACTTTTTGTAATACTGGTTAAAATGGTCTTTATGACCCAATGGTAATCAACTCATAATGTGTTTAAAGAACATTATGAAAAATATCCGCTATCTACAGCAGGAGTAAAACAGGGAAACCCCAACCAATAATCATGCCGGGACACCTGCTTTTAAACCAATCAAATCCCGTCGCCATTCTACCCGCCTACTGCGCATGCATTTTCCCGGCGTGCACAGACTGGGTGCGTGTAGCCGAGCTCATACGTATCAAGAGACCGCGGGAGAATGCTTACCTTTCGTTTGGTGGAGCCCTGAGGAGATACTACTTTCAAATTCATGCTAGTTTTCCAAAATCGCCAACCCTAGCTTTAATAAAGCTCGGAAGAGCAACAAAAATTTGTACCTGTTCTCTTTGTTTGTACTTTTACTTTTAATACTTAAGTACATTTAATAGTAGCTACTTTAAGACTTTTACTTAAGTGATTTTTTAATGAGTGACTTTCACTTTTAGTTGAGTATATTTTATATAAGATATCTTTACTTTTACTCAAGTATGGGTTTCAAGGACTTTTTACACCACTGCGCGCAGCATTGTAACCGAGCGCAAGAACACAGTTTGAGCACGCGCAGAGCAAATTTGAGCACAAGAGTAGAGTTTTGAGAGACAATATCACGAAATCTGAGCATGAAATCAATAAAATACTGCTCTCAAATCAATTAAAAATGCTCTTGATTAAAGATAGGAAATTCATTCCATAGAATTGTCATTCATCAATCAATTAACAGGCAGATCCATTGAAATCGTATGATCGTGCAAGACAGCTTTTGTTTTGAAATTTGTTCTCGCACTGCATTACCTAATACCGTGTGTATACAGGCAGAGGCAAATTGTGTGGTGGTAAGGTTGACACAGGATTCAGACTGAAGGCTGGCTTGACCACAGTATAAATCATGGGATGACAAATTGTTTGCTTTGGCCTGCTTCACATACTTGACCAATGTGAGTGTATCTGAATCTCTAGACTGAGTTAGGGCCTCCTACCTTATTAACATAGATACACAGAAATAAATAAACGTAGACATGTAAAATACAGGAATAAATAAATAAATAAATGTTTGAATAAATAAATAAATAAATATGGAAATGCATAAATAAATCAATGTAGAAATATAGAAACACATAAGTAATTAAATAAAAATAGGAATGCATAAATAAATAAATATAGTATTACAGGAAAAGCCTTTTTTTAACCAAAATATACTTATATATTTATTTATTTATACATGTATTTATGTATTTATATATTTATATATGTTCTGTGTCCAAAACTGGACGCCACGCAGCCACGCAGATCGAGCTCGAGTGAATTGGCATTTTTAAACAGTTTTTAGTCCGATATCTGTGTCACACTCACCGGATCCTGGTAGTTTTTAAACAACAGTTTTTATACAGGCAATGTTTTTACCAATCGGACGCGGATTTTAACAGTTTTACTGTTTGTTTGTTTACTGGACTGTCTGTCACCGGCGGCTACGCTACTTAGCTCACGCCGCTAAGCTAAGAGCTACACCCATGACTGCCTCCACTTCAACTCCACCTACCCCTCCACACAGGTGCGATGGTTGCCTGAAAAATCCCAGTCCATTGCCGAACTGGAGCGCCGCATTTCTGACCTGTACTGGATTCGGGATGAGGAAAAACTCCTGGACTCTGTCATCACGCTGGGCGCAGGTCCCCCAGGTGACGCGGCTAAGCTGGACTCCACCATCCCGGCTACGGACGCTGCTCCGCTGGTCCCGGTGAGAGCCGCGACTGCCTCCGCCTCTCAACTAGCTACTGGCCCCGGAGTTGCTCCTGCTCCAGCCGGGCAGGCTGACTCGGTCCCGCAGTTACATCTCCAGCCTGAAGACCACTGGTTCTCGCTGGGTGCAAAGCCCAAGCTCCTACATGCTGCAGCGCTAGACTTTACGCCACACCCGAGGCGCAGAGCACTCAGCTCCACTCCGCGGCACCAGCCCTGGCAGTCCGTGGCAGATGGCAGGAAGGCACGCAGAACCAGTCCGCAGCCTACCTGTGAAATCCAGGTATCCAACAGGTATGACATCCTGAGCCTGCAGGATTCCCCCCCCTCCCCCCCCCAGTGGGAGCGTGCAAGCTCGCCTCCGGGGCCTGTCCACCCAGCTGGCCGTGGTTATCGCCAGCCCAGGAGCCGGGGGCTGCACGCTCAGCCTGGTCCCTCCTCTCCATCTCGGCCGGGAGCAACCGTGAGCCGACGCCGCCAACGCCGGGTCCCATCCCGCCAGCGACGCACCTCCAGCCAGCCTGCGGAGCAACACGCCCCCTCCGTGCTGCTCGTCGGGACCTCGATGGTCAGGCACGTGAGGGTGCACAGCGGCCGGACCTTCTCCCGCCCTGGAGCCCGCCTTAAGGAGGTCGAGTCCACCGCCCTCCAGCTGTGTGCTCAGCACAGCGCGGCCTCCACGCTGGTCCTGGAGGCCGGGATTAACGACCTGAGAGACCAGCAGTCCGAGATCCTGAAGCGGGATTTCACGTCCATGGTCGACTGCTTGCTGGACACGGGGAAACAACTAGTCATTTCAGGTCCGCTTCCCCCGCCGCGTTATGGTGACGTCACCACCAGTCGCCTCCGCCAGCTGCACCTGTGGCTTAAGGGATACTGCCTGAGGAAAAGTATTCCATATGTGGACAATTTTATGGCTTTTTTAAACAGACCTCATCTTTTTAAATCAGATGGCCTGCACCCAAACCAGGAGGGGTCAAGGCTTTTATCAATCAACACTGACCTGACTGTCCAGTCCTGCACCACCACCTCCTGACTCACTACATACAAGCACTCTGCACCTCACTCACACTCACACTCAGGCCCAATCCCAAACCGCCCCCTACACACTACCCCTTCACTAACGAGTGTCACTCCAAATTGAGTCACACTCGTAGATATGGAGGGCACTTCCACTGAAGGGGGAGGGTGTGTAAAAATGACGGGCAGCAATGGGAGGCTCTCCTCACTTCACCGGAAAAGGAAAACTTTGTGGCCATGGCAACAGAAAGACGCCCCGTGTGTGGCTGTTACACTGTGGCAAAGATCATGACCCGCTAGGACAGGAGCTACGTTATAGCCTAATTCAAGTAATTTAAGTCATTCCACATGTCTTTCAATCCGATTACCATCTGACAATTCCAATCAAAGAAATGAATAAATGTTGCCAATTGTGCTCACATTTTATGGCGCCAGGGCTGCACAATCATATCAAACGTCAGCATGATTTGTTTGTTTCGTTTAAACTTTAAAACCACGCTTTATGTGATTTTCTGTCAGTGTGACAGAGGTGTGGGGAACATATGGACACATGCGGTACTTACATTCATGTTGTTTCCTCCCATTTAGACGTTGCACTTCCTGCCAAAGTCGATGGAAGCCTGCATCGATGCAGACTCGCTGTTTAAGGGCTGAACGGTCCACTCCCCCTCCGCACTCCGTGGAATGGGACAGCCCTTAATATGGCGGACCCTCCGCGCGGACGCGCAAACGGAGGGGTAGTGGGTAGGGACAGTGTGTAGGGGGCGGTTTGGGATTGGGCCGCACACTCACCACCCCATAGCTACTTCATACACACCCCTCCCTCAGTGACCTCAGTTGCACAGGACAATATTTGCACAATAAAAACATTAATTTCGCACAGACAAATGAGACAGAGGAGGGCTGTTTTTAGATCAAAATGTGTTTTTAACATTCAATTGGAAAAATGCGTGCGCGCCCGTTCAGCACTGATATTAAAATGGCTGTGCTGAACGTGCGCTCTCTTTTAAACAAATCTTTTATTGTAAATGATATAATTGTGGACTATAATCTGGACAGCATTCTCCTTTCTGAGACATGGCTTGGCAGTGATGCACCTGTTGTTCTCACCGAGGCCTCCCCACCAAATTTTAACTTTTTATTCTCAACTAGGGGGTGCAGAAGAGGGGGTGGTACGGCCTCAATAACTAAAACCAAAATGCACGCAAATGAAGTCACTTTTAACAGCTACTCTTCATTTGAATACCATGCCTTCATTTTTAGCAGCCCACCTATCCTCTGTATAACAGTCTATCGACCACCCCGGTATTCCACTTTTTTCATTAGTGAATTTTCAGAGCTTTTATCAGTCATTCATACCACTTTTAACAGAATCTTAATAACCGGTGATTTTAATCTACACGTGGACATTTCCTCGGACATAATGTCCAGAGAATTTTTAAACCTTTTACATTGCCTTGATTTTAAGCAACACGTCACACAGCCTACCCACAGCAGGGGGAGAAGTTTAGACCTGGTCATATCTCATGGTCTGTCCATTGGAGTGCCCTCTGTTGTGGACCTGGCTGTGTCTGACCACTTTTGTGTGTTTTTTACAATCACCAGTTTTAATCAGACGGAGGCCCCGGTGAGAACAGTGAGGAAACGCTACCTAACTTCTGAAGTGGCTGCAAATTTTATCCAGATTTTACAGAGCACTCCTGCTGAAATTTTACCAGTGCCCTGCGATTTTATCACTGACAACCTGAACAACAAAATGAAGTCAGCACTGGACTCAGTGGCTCCACTTGTTATTAAAACAATTAAATCAAAACCTACATCCCCCTGGAGAACTGAAGAAAGCAAAAAACTCAAAAGGTAATGCAGGAGTGCTGAAAGGAGGTGGAGAAAATCAAAATTAACAGTTCACTACTGTTAATTTCATCTCAAAACTTACAATAACGCAGTCAAACAAGCAAGAATCTCACACTTCCAAAATCTAATCCAAGACAATAAAAATAACCCCAAATTTTTATTCTCCACCATTGAGCTTTTAACGAACAAAAATTTTAAAAGATCTTCTAAGACTCCAAGTAATGCCCTCTGTGATGACTTTGCAGACCACTTCAGAAGAAAAATCAATGACATTCGATCCAGTTTTTTATCCCCACAGCTTTTAACACCTGTATCATCAAATTTACCCGAGGAAACACTGGAAAGTTTTGTCCTGGTTGATGCGAGGACACTTGGTCGAGTTTTCTCCCAGGTAAAGCCCACAACCTGCCTTTTAGACTCAATTCCCACACCGTTTTTTAAAACACTTTATGGATTCTTTGAGGAACAGCTGCTGTATTTGGTGAACTGCTCTCTTCAGACTGGTGTCTTCCCCACCTCCTTTAAAACGGCGGTGGTGAAGCCCATTCTGAAGAAGAATGATCTAGATCCCAATGTTTTAAATAACTATCGGCCTGTATCCAACTTACCATTTTTAAGTAAAATTTTAGAAAAACTTGTTTTTAATCAAGTAAATGAGTTCCTAAACTCAAAACATATTCTAGAGTCTCATCAGTCTGGTTTCAGGATGAACCACAGTACAGAGACAGCACTTTTAAAGATTTTAAATGACATCAGATGTAATTTAGATAACTGCAATCTCACAGTGTTGGTTCTGCTGGATCTAACCGCCGCCTTCGATACAGTAGACCATCACATTTTATTAAATAGACTGAAGCACCTGGTCGGCCTCTCTGGTACTGTTCTTAACTGGTTCACGTCCTACCTGACTGATTGAAGTTTCTTTGTAAGTATGGATACATGTTCCTCAGGAACCTATAAGATAGAGTGTGGGGTTCCCCAAGGGTCAATTTTAGGTCCAACTCTTTTTAATCTATACATGCTACCCCTTGGGGATGTCATCAGGAGGCACGGCATCAGCTTCCATAGCTATGCTGATGCCACGCAACTGTACATTGCCGTGTCTCCTGATGACACTGGGCCAATTGACGCCCTTGTAAACTGCATTTTAGATATCAAGTCATGGATGGCAACAAACTTCCTACAGCTCAACCAGGGCAAAACAGAGGTTTTAATTATCGGTCCTGAAGACCTGAGAGAGAAACTTTTACCTAAGTTACTGGATTTTAAATCTTCAAAATCTGTAAAAAAATCTGGACGTGATTTTAGATTCTGAGCTAACTTTTATTCCCCACATTAAAAACATTACAAAGATAGGTTTCTACCATCTTAAGAATATAGCCAGAGTCCGCCCGTTTCTCTCTCAGGCCAGCACAGAGGTGCTGATGCATGCTTTTATCTCCTGCCGTTTAGATTATTGTAATGCCCTGCTCTCTGGTCTTCCCAAAAAGAACATGCACAATTTACAATTACTGCAAAACTCAGCCGCACGCGTGCTGACGTGGACCAGAGGGCGGGAGCACATTACGCCTGTTTTAAAATCGCTGCATTGGCTCCCTGTGCGTTTCAGGATCGATTTTAAGGTTCTTTTATTAGTTTTTAAGTGTCTTAACGGTGTTGGGCCATCTTATCTATCCGAAATACTTTTACCTTATCAACCCTCGCGGACCCTGAGGTCCTCCGGTGCTGGCCTTTTATCAATACCACAAGTTAGAACTAAAACTCACGGGGAGGCGGCATTCAGTTATTACAGTCCCCGATTGTGGAACAGCCTCCCGGAGAGTCTCAGGGGCGCAGAGAATGTTGATATCTTTAAAAAGAGGCTCAAGACCCATCTTTTTAATCAGGCTTTTAACTGACTAATTTAACTCCTCCTAATCCTTTTATGCTTACCCATATTTTTACACTTTTTATCATTACTTTATTAATATTAGTATCATTATTATTATTATTATTATTTTATTTACTTATTTAGCTTGGTCTATCCTGTTATATTATGTTATTGTTTTATTTTGATGTTTTAGATTTAATTTATTTCACATTATCTATTTAATCTATCTTAAGATTACTGTTTTATTCACTCAGTTTTAGCTTCTATACCTTTTATCACATTTTACTATTTTAGCCCCTCGGTTTCCCAGTGTTTCCTCCTGGGGGCCTGTCACACCGGGAGCTGATTCTGGTCCACTGATTGGGGCGCTGTCTCGTGGATGGCTCCGGCCCTGGTGGCTGCAGAGCTCTACACCTTGGTGTGGAGCCTCCTGTCTGCCTGGGCTGGGGTGGTCCCTGTGGTGGCGCCCCCTTCAGCCTTGGACCATGGCTCCTCCCGGTCTGCACGGCCCCCAAAGGCGGCTTTTTCCTCACCTCAGATCTTGGTGCCCAGCCATGTCTCAACAACAGCAACAGCCTGTGTATGCATGTGGGTGTGTGTATGTGTATGTGTGTGGGTGTGTATGTGTGCGAGTATGTCTATGTATGTGTTCGGGTGTATATATTTGTGGGGGTGGGAGGTTTGGGTTTTCATGGTATTTGCCTATTGCTTTGCTTTGTTTTTGTTTTGTTTTTGTTCTTATCTTGTGAGGCACTTTGTGTTGCAAATGCATGAAAAGTGCCATATAAATGAAATAAAGTTGAAGGTGAAGTTGAATTTATTTATATTTTTATTTACATATCCTCTATGTCATTTTTTGTTCTTAAAACAGGCCATCGGGCTGGGCATAGGGGGCCATAATGTGCATCACCATGTGGACCACCTCCCAAGACAGATGTAGTCTATTCCTGTGTCATGAATAGAAGTACAGCATTAAGTGATAGTTATATTTAAACACAGCAGCAGGCTAATTTGTTGTCATGTTTGTAATCCGCATCCCTGGTCTGTCATCGCCAATAGCCGACGCTTTGGTGATATATCCTCTTTTGGTATCTCCTCCTCATCCTCCTCGTAATAATGTAGGGTACTCCATCTTTTAGATCACATTGAGAGTAAAGATTTAAACAGAGAAATATGAGCAATCACAGCTAAATCCTTAAGACACCAAGTGACATATTTATTTAGCGAGTATCTCTCTTTTTTCTCTCTCTCTTTTTCTCTCTCTTTTCTTTTGAATTTCATGAGATGAGGGAAGCCGGATATACTCCATATTGGTTGAAGAGACTGTTTGTGATTGGCTTGAAAGATGGGAACTCATTAATTTGCATCACACTTCCAGCTGCCGTCAGGTTATGTTTCCATTGTGAGAAACATCTTTGCAGATTTTTGGCACCAAATTGTCACTGCACCAACCTGAATCTGTCGACACCTTCTCCTGGTGTGGCTCCACACCCATCTCAGCGCAGCCGGTGTACCAGATTGCCAAATTGGATTGCCAGATTGCCAGAAAGTTAGGGCCCTTAGGCTTAAAAGCTAGCTGGAACAGGGGTACTTGGTATTTGAAAAGTAGAAGGTATTTTAAACATTAGGGTTTATGAACATGCACTATCAGCCATCAAAAATGGATACATGAATCTGAGTTAAGGCTAAACATGTTACATGTTATAGTAAACTGTAACTATATTAGTAAACTGTAACATCCATTGAAAATGAAATTAATACAGGATGCACTCATCACAAACATACATTTTTTGGATTTCGTTGAAAACCATTTCTTACTCCAGGTTAGGTTGTTGGTTTTAACAAGCATGCTGATTTGAAATATCCATGCCAACTAATGATCAAGAAAGGTACAGTGCGGCTGTTGTGTAGCAGTTGACCTTTTTACACCAATTCTGCAATTAGATTCATGCTGCCATCTATATTACCCTCATTAAACCACAGTGACCTGGAGTGTTGGGAAGGCAGTTTTTCGTTAGCATAAGCTTAAAGTTTTATTAATGTTGCTGCTAGGATAACAGCAGACAATCCAAACTCTTTTGCAAAGTAGTTTTTATTCATTTTTATTCATTTATTCTTTTTAGACATTTGTCGGTATGACTATTGATAAAGTCTCACATCTTCTATCAGCCACATCTTCTAAAGCCACAAGGTTTTTAGTTAACGATATATTTTAACAGTTATATCTTAAAAAGACTGTCAGTAATAACAAATTATGTGGAAAAAGTTAGTTGTGTCTTGGAAATTGTAAGATTTCCTTCTCATGTCTTATGTCTTTGTCTCCTCTGCTTTCAAACATTCTCTAACCTGGAAATATTTTCACAGCTCTCCCAACACTGATCAAAAATTTTCAAATTGCGCAGTAACATCACAATTTTGTACAGAACCATATTTCACTACATTTCTACCCTGTGAATCCTGTCATGAGTTTCTATGACACACTGCTGTTATCTTTTCTATGACAAAAGTGTTTAACTCATATTTATGGTGTTTTTTTCACAACTGGACACACAACCCTCTGACTAACATGTGATTTTTGCACTCTTGCTGTCACATAGGTGCAACAGCCTATTTATTTAAAGTTCTCTGAGCCCTCTCCTCATAGTCTGCTTTCCTTGTTGTCTATTTTATATCTGTCTCTTACCTTTTGCACTCTTGTTTATTGGTTGCACTGGGTTACCACAGTGAAGAGCCAGCATGATCACTCTAATAATTAAAGGTCATCAAGCAGCGCGAGAGATGGAGCAGATGCTAATGAGGTCTACCTGCCAGGAAAGGAGTTAGGGGAGAGAAATGGCAGGGGAGGCCAGGTTAAAGACATGCTGTTTGCATATTTAGCTTGCCTGCATTTTGATCAGGAAGTCTGTAGTATTTAAGTATGTCAAAATTCACAAAGTAGTGAGTGGTTTTATAAGTGAGTTGTAAACAAGTTTGCAAGTTTTTGCTGCTTATGTTTCTCTGATAGGAACCAATTAAAAAAACAAAAGGACTCACTGATTGTTTTATTGCAAATTCGACAATCATTGGAAGCTGTTCTGAAAAATATATTTTCCTACTTTAGCATAGACTTTGCATCTATAATTGATTTATTTAGCTTGCTTAATCCAATAACTCTTGATTCCATTTCCAAACACACGTTAGAAAAGGACACATGATATTCATGTACATTTCATCATTAGTATCGAATATATATTTATACAGTTATTGCTGGTATGTTGAGAACCAAGAATAGGTGCCAGGTGGTTGTCTCTTCTGTTTTGGCACTATGTACATGTGCCTGTACACCTGTATGACTTTGTCTCCTTGCATCACATTGTGTGCATTATATCCCTTCCCTCATGCTGCTTTGAGAGCCCCCAGGCTCTCTCTGAGGGCCCTTCAGGGGTCACTGTGTCCTGTCAGAGTACCACTGTGCGTGATTTTCATTAGCCAGCACCCCAGAGGTTTCTCATACAATGTAAACACACCTCAGCACCACATGACAAAATTTAGCTGCTGCCATCTGGACTCAAAGCAAAAGGCTGCTTATCTATGTGGCTGCCTATTGCAACATGTGGCATTATTTACTGTAGGTCAGTGTTGAATTAAACAGGTACTTTTTTTGAATTCTTGCACAACATTGCGCTATGCTAGCAGCTGTACTACTTCAGCAGTCTGAAAATGTTTGTAGTCTTATTGTCTGTTATTGTCTTTGTCTTTAAAAAAGGCTGTGCACTCACCCTTTACTTCCACATTGAAATGCATAAGGGAATTATGTGTGCCCTTATTGTACAGTGTCAATCTCCACAAATGTCTTTAAAGGTCCATTTTGCAAATGGTTCTGAAGTAAAGATCAGAAAGAAGATGTAGAGGCAGAGATGGTTTTATAGCCACCAGACACATGGCATGTCTCTTGCTATCTTTCTGTGTTTGTATTTCAAAAATCTTGTTTGCAACAATCTATCCACACTCAGGTGCATATTTCTCTCTTTTCTTCTCCACCACTCTCTGGTATTGTCATCTATTTGTGTGTCTTTGGCTGGGTGGCTGCACTTGTATTTGGGTGTGTGCATGCATGCGTGTTCCTTTGGGCAATTATGTGGTCTGTTTAATGGGGCTCATGTTGCTGGGCACAATTAGGTTATGCATCCAGGAGGGCTATGCTTCAGCAGTTACATGGAGTCACTATGTACTCCCATGATGAGCACCAAACCAACGCCCCCTACTGCTGGAGTGAGAGAAGTGAGAGAGGTAAGGGGGCTTTGGCCACAGCCACATCCACATCATTTGCTGTTCTCCTGATTTCCATATGCCTGTCAGTCAATATGTCTATTTGTCTTGTTGTCTTTTTTCAATTTGAACATGCTGAAAAGTTCTTGTACTTGTTCTGAGAATGGGATGAGCAATGCCATATTTATAGTAGCACAAGGTGTAAGTCTAGGATTTGTGGGCAGGATACAGGACATTATATCCCCAGAGTGAGGCAAAATGATGGAATATTTCTGTATGATATATATGTATGATTTAGTAGCTGCTTTTATGTACCTGAAGTTTGTATTTACTCCACATCTATTTTTTCATTCTAGCCTTAATAAATGAGAACGCCAAGCTGTCTACTTCTCAAAGTGCACTACACTCTATGTTTCAACAGGCTTGGTATACAGTACTGCACATTGCCTGGCTCTAAATAATTCAGAGAGGCTGCTATACAGAAATACTTTCATGATGCAGCCTTTAGGTACACAATGGGTGACTTTAATGGACAGCACTAAACATAGCTAAAGGAGTTCCATGTGCACTGCATATATATGTTTCTGTGGCTGTACCTGGGTATGTGCCCATTGTTGTGACTATATACAGTGTACTTTGTAACCAGAACTCTAAGCAGATGTTTGATGAGTAAAAGTTGAGAAAGACCAGTGTGTGTGTATGTGTGTCTGTGTGTAAAGGGAGTGATGTGAAAATATGTTGTCTTTTTTTAAATAACTGATTGCTTTGTTTACCAATGTCCTCTCAGTAGATTTCTCTGTTTGTTCTGGTGTTTCATTTTCAATGCAACCTCAGAAGAAACTATTCGTGAACATGGGATTGCTTACATTTTTCTGTTCTTTTCATTCTCCTTACTCAATTCTGTTTTCTTTTTTACGACTTGTTCTCATTGAACCTCATTCTTCTCTGCCAGTCACAACTGATGCTTCCTTTCTCACTTTCTGCTACTGTACCTTTTTCTCCAACTATCCCCTCATCATTTTCTCACTCCCAATGCCCAACATCTTCTCTTCCAACACCATCTGCCATGTCCTTGCTTCTCTGTCTGGTGGATGCAGCTACAGACAGCCGTGAAAACTCCTTCAGCCGCTCGCGCAGTTCCAGTGTGTCCAGCATTGATCGAGACACCAAAGAAGCTATCACCACTCTGCAGTTTGGAGAGTCCTATGGCCACAAAAGTGACGCTCTAACCACTTCTTGCCTGTGGGTGGGCACGAGTCTTGGTGCTGTCCTTCTCATCCCCATGTCCATTCCTACTGACCAAGGGGAGAGGATGGAAGAGCCTGTGACTTTTGGCCCTAGCGGTAAGCCCAATTTATTTTCCTTACACATTTAAAAGCAGATCTGTACGATTCAATTGTCACTGTACAGATACTCAAACACATCCTCTACATGTGACTGGACACAAAGTCATGCTCCAGAGAGTATTGTCTCACATGGACCTCCACTTTTCCCTTGCTGCAGTCAAACTAGCTTTCTTTTTACACTGAATCCCCAGCTGGTCTATGTATACACACAGTTTCTTGCAGTCTGTTCTCAATGATGTCCTCATATGTTAGAAAAAAATCTTGCTCTTAATGTGTTTATGTGGTCTGTCCTTCTGGTGTTTCCGGGACTTATTTTCAGACACCCTCTTCCAAGCGACCTGGCCGAAGGGTGATCTGTCTTTCAACCTGTGCCACTGGTCACCCCTCCTAATCCAGAGCATCCGGGAAGCCTTTTCAGTAGCTTCCAAGATGCCGGTAGTGGCCCATCATCTCTGCCCACAGATTCCTAAATCAGCATTAACACTGCTCTGCTCAAGTTTCACTGCATGAGCTTATCATATAATAGGATGTATTAGCTGACTTCATTCCAACTGTATCCTTTTCACTCACCTACCAACCACAAAACACTGCAGCTGATAGACCTGCAGCAGCAGGAGTAGGAATTATCCGTGGTTCCATCTAGACAGAACCAATGTACTCACTAATATTTCCCACATGGACATTGATCGTCAACCTGTGGACTGGAATAAAAACAGTCTGTCACGGGTGTTGTCACACACCCACACAGTGCTGATTGGCTGATGCAGCACAGCCATGCGTAGCATTGCCCGAAAAGTTCAAATTTTTCAACTTTGGCGACCAAGCGACACGATCTGGTCATCTGAACCAAGAATTTGAATTGGAGAGGCTCTCATTTCCACAACGGCCTCAACAGCCTGCTGGTCTGTTAGTCCATAAGTAGAGGCTGAGTAGGGCTTTTTGAAAAAGCTGCCAAGTGTCTTCTGTATTTTTGAGGATGTCGCTGAGGCTGTATCACCTGCTGAGATAGTAGGCTCAGACTGTGAAGTCTTCCATTCATCCAACATTTGTGAGACAGCATTGGCCCTCACAGTCTCTACTTTGTCAGCCTGGATTAGTGGATCTTGAAGCAAGGATCAATGAGGGTTGCCATGCACAGGAGGTCATCAGTGGCAGCATCATCAAATTTTTCATTTAAGTAGCTGGTGACTGAACTCTTGATGGCCTTGGTGAGGTCTGTGTCAGCATCTCCTGGCTTCAAGACCTCTTCATTGAAGAGCTGAAGGACAGGTTTCACACAAGAAACACTGACATATGCTTCTCCAGAAAGGGCATCCGTAAAGTCACCAAGTGGATTGAGAGCCTTGTGGACAGACTCCAAGACACCAATGTCCTACCATGAGGGAATCAGGTGCCTGTTTTTTTATCATCTGATAAAACCTTTGCAATGGCCTTCTCTTGCTCCAGTACTCTTGCAATCATGGCATGATGGGACCACCATCTAGTAGGGGATTCTGTGATCAGCAGTTTGAGTTCATCTTGGGCAGCTGCGAGTGCCCTTTTCTTTTTCCATGAGTAAGAAAAAGCTGACATCTGACAGCTCTCTCAATCCTCTTGTCCTCCATGCTTCCCTCTGTAGAAAAGTTAGAAAAATAATAATAAATGACAATGTCTTAACATATTAGACTCTTGAAAATAAACACGCTCACTGTACCATGATTTTTGGTGTCAGGTGGGCTAGTCTGAGTGTTTCAGGTTTTTTACATTTTTACACACGGGGTTAAAATAGAATTGTCAGAAAATGGGAAAGATCCATTGAGCAGCATTTCTTTGGGCAAGAATGCCTTGCTAGTGTCACAGTTCAGAGGAGAATGGCTGGAGAGGCTTGTGATTATAGAAAGGTATCGGTTACTCAAATGCTTTAGTCCCGAAAAAAGATACGAATTGAGTATCTTTTAAAAGCCACAACATGGTTTTGTATGCCATGTAGGCCCTTTATGACAAAATTGTACCCATCCCCTTATGGTTACTTCTAGCAGGATATTGTGCCATGCCACCAAACTTCAATAGTCTCAGACTTGTTTCTTGAATATGACAGTCAGTTCAGTGTGCTGTAGTGGCCTCAGGAGTCCACGGGTGTCAATCCAACAGATGACCTTTGGGATGTGGTGGAATGGGAAATTTGCATCATGGATGTACAGCCAACCTATCTGCAGCAACTTTGTAATGTCATCATGTCAAAATATACCAAAATCTCTGGATATTCTTGCATTTCCAGTGCCTAGTTGAATCTATGCCATGACAAACTAAGGCAGGTTAGAAGGCAGAAGGATGTCCAACCTGGTATTAGCAAAGTGCATCTAGTGAGGTGGTAGTTGAGTGTATATGGACCTTCCTGTCTGACAACAGTAGTGGTCACAGAAGTGTCGTCTTCCTTAATATAACATTTTTTATTCAGAATCAAAGAAGGAGTAAGTTATATGTTCACGTTGTATTTCTGTTGAACTGACAAAAGCTGTGAACAAAAATTTGTGATTTTCAATTCACAGCTTTATTCATGCCTTTCCTTCTGCCACTGTTTACTTATAGGTGCAGTGCTGATGCTGAAGGGCTCAGTGTTACGCTATGGCTTTTTGGACTGCACAGGTGCCCCTATTGAGAGTCCCTATGAAGTTTGGCGGGATATCAATACTGCTGAGGATTCTGATCGACCACGAAAGCGCAAGCTGGTCCACTTTTCATCGTCATCCTCTCAGGAAACCTACACAGATGGATACCTAGCTGTAGTTTGCTCTGAGAGGCAGGCCAAAGTATTCTTAATGCCCTCTCAGTCCTGTCTCTTTGTCCACAACATCACAGAGTCATCCTTTGTACTGCGAGCAGATGTTGTTTCTGTATGTAACAGTGTGTGCCTGGCCTGCTTCTGTGCCAACGGACATGTCATGATACTCAGGTAAAACATTAAACACCCCTCCATCATTAGCAATATAATAAATAAAATAAAATTTAAGAAGCATTGATAACACACTACTATATTTTTGGTTAAGTAGCATGTGTTGATGTATGTTACAAAGTTCTCTTGTTTATTGATGAAATTAGAACAATGTGGTTTGATTGTTTTTTCAAATTAAAAGCCAAAATATCCCATACCCATCTGACAAAGCTAAAATTGGCAAAAAGTGTGAACTCACATGACAGAATACATTGTTCTCATTTTGTTTTACTCAATAAATTAACTTTTTCCTTCTATGATTTTCTAGTTTAGACATTATTTCATATTCTAATATATGTATGTGTATGTGTGTATATATATATATCTATATATACATCTATATCTATATCTATCTATCTATATATATATATATATATATATATATATATATATATATATATATATTTATATATATATTTATATTTATATATATATACAGTATATATATAAACTGTGTATATATATACATATATGTATATATATATGTGTGTATATATATATATATATATATATATATACAATGATGAAATATATCTAGTTTTAAAATGATGTCTGTAACACATCAATTCATAGCAGAGTTTATTTTCCTCATCTGATTGCAAAGTGCCTCCTAAAGAATGTAATATAACTACAATGACTTTGCATTTACATGTATTTAGTAGGTATTAATTATGCAGGTGTGCCATATAGTAAATGATTCTATGATAAATTATGAGAGGCAATTTTCTAACTATCAGATACCGCATTGGGTTAATCTACTATTTAAACTAAAATAAACAAAAATGATAAAAAAAATTGTCTTGAAAAAATACAGACAAAATAAAATAATGTTATATGTTTTATTTGTTATCACAATGTAGCACTTTTATCTGTTTTAGTTTTAAGTCTTGAGCTTATAAAATTCACATTTTGGTTATCTCACTTTTGTTCAACTTTTTTTGGCTCTGCTTCCAGCTTGCCCAGTCTGAGGCCACTGATGGATGTAAATTACTTGCCACTGACGGACATGCGCATCGCACGAACCTTTTGCTTCACAAATGGAGGGCAGGCTCTGTATCTCAGCTCCCCAACAGAAATCCAGAGAATAACATACAGCCAGGAGATATGTGACAATTTGCAGGTTAATTAGTGCATTCACTTGATCTGTCCATATATCTGTCTGTCTGTTGGGATAGCATGTTGCAAATTTAGCCCTTTCACATCATCTCACATTTAGATTAGACAAACTGTAGGGGGCACCCAGTAAGAGGGAATCAGTATTCACACCCTTAAACACTGCAGTGAAATAATGAACTGGAAATATTTGATTTGGCTGCAAGAAAGCTGTCAAATACACCATGTCAAGTGTAGATACTGATTCTTGTGTGTGTGTGTGTGTGTGTGTGTGTGTGTGTGTGTGTGTGTGTGTGTGTGTGTGTGTGTGTGTGTGTGTGTGTGTGTGTGAGTGAGAGAGAGAGAGAGACACACACACGCACACAGACAGAAACAGAGAGAGAAAGTTTGGTTGTGTCAGTAAAAAATGCTTGAAATACTTTGTCTGGTCTGCAGTCTTAAAAATAGAAGCAAACAATAGCCATGTCAATGTTATTATCCCTCGCAACAATCAATATGGACAAAAGAGTCTAACAATTGATTCTTTTTGTTTTCTTGATGTTATCTGAAATTGACATTAACCTGAGTGTAGCCCTATGTAGAAGCTATGTAACATCTAAAAAAATTAATTGACTGGATTTGCATCCCTGAAATGTACTTGTAACAAAGTCAATGTTTATAACAAGTACACTTACCCTTAAAACATCCTTCTACTGTATGCCATAATGACTGCTGTCCAAGTGGCACTTTGCATAGTATTAAACGGCATATGAGATAGACTGGTCCAACTTGTAATTTCTTCGAGAATCAGTGGATCAACTGGCTAGTTTTTGCATACTTTTAGTGGAAGTGGTTTCAAATACGTTATTTTTTATAACGCCCGTCTCAATTATCAAAAGAAACTTATTATTTGTTGACATACAAACCTAAATTAAGATCAACATGGCCATACAGTGACTCAATAGCAGTTTCTACAAGGAAAGAGAAAATGATGTAAACTTTTTCCAGCAATAAATACAGCCTACTTTACACAAATGCAAAATTAATACCAATAAAGCAATCAAAAAAAGTACTTGCTAATTGTTTTGTTTCCATTGATTTTAGGAGATGTTGGGAGAGCTGTTTACACCAATAGAAACACCGGAAGTCCAGAACAGAGGCTTTCTGAAGGGCTTCTTTGGAGGAAATGCTCATTCCTTTGACAGAGAAGAGCTCTGTGTGTTTTTTCTCCTTTGTGTCTTTTCTCATAGTTATGGGTTTGATGCTCATATGTACTAATCTATCTAAAATGGAAAATGTAAATAATAAATGATGGTCTGAGAGGCACTGGAAAATACACCCAAAAAATGTAAAAGTCTTGCCATTGACTTAGTTTTGATTCAAATTTCTTACTATATTCTCTGTCCGTTTCTCATACTTTTGCTGCTAGTTGGTGAGGCAGCTGCTGGAAAAGCCTCTCGGAGTCTTGCTCAACACATCCCTGGACAGGCAGGAATGGAGGGCATGAAAGTGGCAGCTGGTGGAGCAGTGGGAGAGCTAGCTCGGGCTCGCATAGCCCTGGATGAGAGAGGACAAAGACTTGGAGAGCTGGAGGAACGAACCGCCCTGATGATGACCAGTGCAGAAGCCTTCTCCAAACATGCTCATGAGGTAATGCCAGATATGTATGTACATATATATATATATATATATATATATATATATATATATAGATATATATATAGATATATATATATATAGATATATATAGATATATATATATAGATATATAGATATATAGATATATAGATATATACACACACATATATATATATATATATATATATACATATATGTACATATATACATATATACATATACATATACATATACATATGTACATATATACATACATATATACATATACATATATATATGTATATATATATAGATAGATAGATATATACACACACATGCACATATATATGCATGTATGTGTATATATATAAATACATATATATATACATATATATGTATATATATGTATGTGTATATATATATAAATATATATATATATATATATATATATATATATATAATCAATATTTTAATATCAAGACCATTAAATAAGACTGCTTTTAATCATTTGAGCTAAGAAGTCTTGAACTGTAACATTTATTAATTACATTCACAAAAATTGAATGCACAAATGATTTCTTGAAATTATATCATGCAATAATTTTTCCTTTTGGATTTGTTTTTGAAATGATCAAGATTTCTTTTTTCAATAAAGTTAATCAGAGCTTTTTCTTTAGAGTGGAGATATGACAGCTTGTTCGCAAAGAACTCTATTCTGTATCTTTAAGGTTTTTAGCTTGCATAAATACTTTAAAATTAATTACATGAATGTGTTCTGCTAGGTCAACAAATAAGATGTCATTGTGATTTTAGTTCTTTCCTTTTATATAATTACACAAAATTCTGCACCTATGTTCAAAGAAGCTGCAATCTACAGCTTCAAAACACAGTTTCCAAAAGTATGGTGCCAATTCAAAGAAATTAGCTCTCAAGGAAGTGAAGCAATAATAAACAATTGTTTTTGAAATTTGCAGTCTGTGATTTTGCTTTTCTTTACAGCTGATGCTTAAGTGTAAAGACAAGAAGTGGTACCAGTTCTGATTGCCAGACAGAAGGCTAAGGCAGCCTGTGGATCCCTGGGCAATGGATGTCATGACTTTCACTCTTCAGATCACAGCAATTAAAAGGAAAGACTCAAGAGTGACTTTGTCCTAATGGCTCCTAGGCTGACTCTCCTGGTGCAGCCACCTCAAGGGAGCAATTGCACTAGTTCCTTGTCCCAACGTGTTGTGATGATTAAAGAGCGAAATTTAGTAACGAAGGCGCTCAAATTGTCTCACAAAATGACGTAGTGTGTGTGTGTGTGTGTGTGTGTGTGTGTGTGTGTGTGTGTGTGTAAGTGTGTGTGTGTGTGCATGTGCCTACGTGTAGGGAAGTAAGTGGTTTCTTTTTCAGGATCTCACTATGTGGATAGTCATATGTTATGTACAAGGAATGCATGAAACAAAAATGGATGAGATTAAAATATCCAACTGCCATAATTAAAAGCAGCATGCTACTTTCAACCTGGATACTTAACTGAACCCTTTTATTTCATCTATAAGCTTACAACAGAGACTATAAAAAATATAGATATATTTTTTGAATTTTTGACAAATACCTATGTATGAAAAGGGAAATGTATTGCTACATAGCTATGAAGCCAAAAGCTGTTTCTTTGCCTTTTTATCTTGTTTTTTTGTCTCAGTAATTAATCCTTTCCTCTTTATACAGTAGAAACACATGTTTAGCTTTCTCTAAAATCACTGAAGATAATGCAACTATTATGTTTTTAATAAAACAACTAGTTTCTTACCACTTCCTCTCGGCTGCACATTGCAAACACAAATAAGTTTACACTTTTTTTTGTTTTTATTCCTCTCATTGGCTGCTACTTGAAAAACGTTAAATACAAAATAATATCTCACTTCCCACAACTGTATGAAAAAAGAGAAAAAGGGGGCTGCCTGTTGTAAGATGTATGCAAATGTAGAAAGAGTAGAACATTTATTCTGGACAGTGTCTAAATCATACCTTTGACTATGTTCTCTAAATATGTGCCATCAGCTGATTTTTTAATGCACTCTAACAAAGAGCTAATTTATGTTTATCATAATTTCTTACCTTTTTATCTACATATGATAAAATGCTTTGAGTTGAATATAGTCATTGTCAAAGTCGGAGTTTGTCATCTCAGTTAAAAGCATATGATGTCCTTTTTTGAGTCTCTATCGAACAAACATTTTCAAGTTATACAAATGTTAAAAATGTGAACGTTAGTCTGAAAGAAGGTTTTCAACCATGTTTAACCAGGCTCTTTCTCTATAGAAGCAATCATAAATGAGCAACACACTCTGATTTCTTTACACTTTGGCCAGTAAACCTGTTCTAATTAAGTTGTTTGCATCTTGTGATGTGAATGGCTCACGATTCACGATCACAACATCCCATTTTCATTGTTTGCTAGTCAGAGAGCATTATGGAGGTGAAAGCACTTCTATTCAATGTTGACAGCTCCCTGAGTTGCAAGTAGAAAAATAGTGTTTTCAGTGATGTTTTGTTGAGAGTCGGTTAACAATCTGCATACATGTGTAAAACATTTACTACAGTCTTAACTAAAGGCAGTTGTGTGCTTTTTTGTTTAATCCTTTTTTTGTTTTGTTTAATATTGTTCTTAATTACCATAATTTCCTCTTGTTGCAGTCCTATATTGGTGGTTATGGCCTCTTAAATGCTGGCCCTTGTTTATTAGAAACAGCAAGTGTTTCATGATACATGGTTGTGTATCATATTGTGATTGTGTTGTACATGTCATTGGGTAGTCATATGACACTTGAAAACAGTATTTGATGGAAAGGTTATTTTATGTTGTGCATTTGTCTGTGCTTTGAAAGAATATGAGAGGCAAAACATTGGATTGTGAGTAATTATCTGTCAACTATCAGGTGCTGCTGCTGCAAATTGATAACACGTAGAGAGAAGCGCATCTTGATTGTAATGACAAAAAATTACAAGTTTTCCTGAGGATATTTTAGTCCTCTTGACATCTGGAATTCCAGCTTTAAAATATATTCTAATATTAAAACATATTCTATGTGATTTCACTGGACCTACACAATCCTCTGAAAATGGTGACACCAGATCCCCTCTCTCTCTCTCTCTTTTTCTTGCCTTATTAATAGGGTTGGGATCATCATTTGTGTTGTTCGGAAGTCAGGCTGATGCACAGCCGACAGCCCTATTAGATAACTGCTAGAATTAATATTATGGTAAGAACCAATCAGCAATTTTAAGAGAAACGAGTGGCCATCATTACTTCAGTGAGAATCTACAATGTAATTAGTGATAAAAATAAAGAAAACGCATTGAATGAGAAGGTGTGTCCAAACAATATATATATAAATATAAATATATATATGAATATATATATATATGTGTATATATATATATATATATATATATATATATATATATATATATATATATATATATATATATATATATATATATATATATATATATATATATATATATATATATATATATATATATATATATATATATATATATATATATATATATATATATATATATATATATATATATATATATATATATATATATATATATATATACACACACACATATATATATATACATATATATAGATATATAGATATATATGTATATCAGTATGTATATTAAATTCCATAAGTGGCAAACATTTTACTGTCACTGGAACACTGTGTTGGTCACAGGGTGTTGGTCTGTAAGTTTTTCTATGTCATGTCATCATTTTATTCAATCAAGGAATAAAATGATTTAAAAAATCAATTAGGAAGGAGATGTGGGATATTTTTATTTGTATATGTAGTACCTGTTTCTGTTTATATTGTATCTGGTATTCTGCCTCGTTTCAATCACTGGAACTCTGTTGTTCATCACACTGTAGTATCTTAAAAAGGCATTTCTGGTTATCTCTCTGATGGCAGCAAAGTTTGTTTTATGAAAGTTAGTTTTTGCTCTTAAAGTTAAACTAGTATAACATAATTTATTTGACAAAATAACTTTAAATATGTTGATGCAAAACTGAAATAAACATTGGTTGATGTATAACAATGTACAGCATGATTGTTTCTGACCCTTTATCATAATCCCCTCTTTGACTTCTCCATAACTGGCATGTGTGGTGTGAAGTACTAGCTTACAAAGGATCATCTCCCTCTCCCTATTGTAGTGGTTCTCCCCCACTTTGTATTGTTGTGATTATTATTATTATTATTGTCAATATTATGAATAAATAATAAAAACTTGAAATGTTCAAGTTTATTAAGTAGCAAATTTACTACTTTATAAAGTCACAAATATACTACTTTATAAAGTTGTGAATTTGCGACTTTATAAAGTAGTATATTTGCCATAAACTCATATTTCGGGTTAATAATTTTTCAACAAAACAACGTAGTTCCAAACCCGACTCCCCATTTTAATTAATGTGATTAACACTGTGAGCTACAATCTCTTTTTACTCCAAACGACCCGTCCTTCGAGCCAGAAAGCTCTACTTTGTCTTAATATCCTTCTGGTAATGGCTGGCTCAGCAGCTTAGGGACCGTTGGCAAGTTACCATATCAGAGGAATAGTGTGAGAAGAAATTCTATAACTTGACCACAAAGACACCAAAGTAGTAGTGTAGTGTAATGGCACCAAAGCCAGTCTGTGATCACTCATCTCTTGTAGTTTTTAGGACAGCTTTAACTTAGAGAAATAGTTTTTAATTTACAAAAATATTATTATTTTTTTTATCATTGACGTATATTGACGTAGTTTATACTTTAGCTCTTATTTAAGAGAAATAAGTTTATATCTGCCCAACCATGAGCTCTATGAACCCCATCAGTCAGCCTACAGAACACACCACAGTACTGAGACCGCTCGGATCAAAATCACTAATGACCTCCTCATCGCTGCAGACTCCGGTAATATCAGTATCCTCATCCTCCTGGACCTCTCCGCTGCTTTTGACACTGTTTCCCACACCATCCTCCTCAAACACCTCTCTGACCTCCTGGGCATCTCTGGCTCCGCACTGGCTTGGTTTCAATCATATATCTCTAACAGAACCCAGTTTGTCACCCTCCATAGCTTCGCATCCCCCCCTGCCCCAGTCAACCATGGTGTCCCTCGAGGCTCCGTGCTGGGTCCCACACTCTTCACCATCTACCTGCTCCCCCTCGGCCAGATCATATGCTGCCATGGACTTAATTTCCACTGCTACGCTGATGATACACAACTTTACCTTAGCAACTCACCTTCCTCTCAGCTCCCCCCACAGTCACTGGTCAACTGGCCTCCATGACATTAAAATCTGGATGACAACCAACCTCCTCAAACTGAAAAGCAGCAAGACAGAGCTCATGGTTGTGGCCTCCAAGCCACTGCTCCAGAAGGTTGGGGAACTCCTCATCAACGTCGATGGCTGTTCCATCAGCCCGGCCTCTGAGGTCCGCAACCTGGGTGTCATTTTTGACCCCTCCCTTTCATTCCAGTCACATATTAAATCTGTCACTAAATCAGCCTTCCACCATCTCAAAAACATTTCCCGTCTCCGTTCCTCACTATTGGACTCTGTGGCAGAAACTCTCATTCATGCTTTCATTCCTTCTGGCTGGACTTTTGCAATGGAGTCCTGTCAGGGGTTCCTAGCAAAGCCTGGACAGGCTCCAATATGTGCAAAACTCTGCTGCCAGGGTTCTTACTCGCACTAAACCCTGGCAGCACATCACCCCCACTCTCATTCACCTCCACTGGCTCCAAGTTCTGCATCCATTACAAGCTCCTCCTACTCACCTACAAGTCCCTTCATGCTCTTGCCCCCCAGTACCAAGCTGATCTCCTCCACCAACACACCCCATTCAGGAGCCTGCGGTCATCTGACGCTGGTCTCCTCTCCATCCCGCGGATCAAGCTTAGAACTTTAGGTGACAGAGCCTTTACTGTGGCAGCCCCCACCCTCTGGAACTCTCTCCCCGCAGAAATCCGCAACTCTCCTACTCTGGACTGTTTCAAATCACTTCACAAAACTCACCTGTTCTCCCTGGCCTTCCCTGCTTAAATGTTTAGCTTAGGTCCAAATCAGGTTCCTGCTTTGGTCTTTGTTGTTGATTCTTATTTGTTTATCCCCTCTACTGTGGAAAGTGACCTTGGTTTCCTTGAAAGGTGCTATATAAATTTAAGCAAAGCACCAAGTCTTTATTCACATGAGAAGTATTGTCTCACTGACACCAATGCGACTCTGCCTTATATACCATCTCAAGGAGACCTCTGGCTTTGGGAGACGGAGAAAAAACATCACAGAACTCCTTATTTGCTGTTAATTGGAAGCAATAAAATAGATGGAGATCCTCCTCAGGAAATTACTTAGGTGTAATCTCCAGTGTTATTCCAGATGTCTTCCTGACTTCTATGCCCAGCATACTTGCCAACCTTGAGACCTCAGAATTAGGGAGATTTTCAAAGGGGGGGGGGTTCATATACAAACAAAACAAGAACAATGAAATACTTCACAGAGTTCATTTATTGGACAAAGAAAATAACAGTCCACAGTAACAAAGTAAAGTCACATAGCAAATTTAATAGCTGTCCACAGTACCCATGCAAAAGATGGTAAATAAAAAAATGTTTTAATTAAATAAATAAATAAAACAAAAAAAAAAGGCATACATTGCATAGATTGATGGTTAATCTATGCAATGTATGCTTAATAAATAAAAATACAAACAAAAAAGGCATACATTGCATAGATTGGTGGTTAATCTATGCCATGTATGCTCAATAAATAAAAATCCAAACAAAAAAGGCATACATTGTACATACAAAATGTGCATGTAGCATATCCCGTCCCCTTCGCGCTGTCCCGGATCAACGGGAATTCTCTTTTCCACTTATTCTGGAATTTACACGAGTACTTTCTCTTCTTACTCATTTCTTCTTCTGCTTCTTCTTCTTCTTCTTCTGTTCTGTTTGCAGCGCTTGACTTCGAGCCGAGGTGTAACCGTTATTAATGTCCGGCCGGAAACAACGCCCAGTCAGAAGAGAAGGATGGTGTAGCAATATTGTTGTCCGGGTGGAAAATCGGGAGAAATTCGTGAGAATTGTGGGCCCGGGAGATTTTCGGGAGGGGCACCGAAATTCGGGACTCTCCCGGGAAAATCGGGAGGGTTGGCAACCTTGGTGCCCAGTGGGTGACTTTTACAGGGGGGGTGAAACAGGAGAGGTCATCAGGTCAATCACACAGCGGTACAGTTGAAATTACAAAATTGATCAGGTAAATAATAAATATATGCAAAATTTCCACCTCAACTCTCCCCTTTTTATCATTTATGATAAACTATTCATCTGTCTGTGGAGAAAATGCTTACAGCTTTAAACTTACACATCACCTTCATCATGATCACTGTTATCATCTGGATGTAACTTCAGTAACATGTTTCAAATTAAATTGGGAATCTATCTTAAACAGTAAGAAATACCACATAAAATGATCAACCATATGAATATTAAATTTACATTAGTACAAATAATTTAACATGATTATCCACCAGTTCCCTCCTGTTAATCATCCCCATAGATTTAACCCATCCCCAGCTTTTTATCTAACGATCTTTGTCTATGTAGGAGGTCATTCAGGTGTTTAACTACAGTTGTGCCCAAAAGTTTACACCCCCCAGCAGAATTTCTGATTTTTTGGCCTTTTCTCAGTAAATATGAATGATAACACAAAAACCTTTCTGTCACTCATGGTTAGTGGTTGGGTGAAGACATTTATTGAAAAAAAGATAAGTTTACTCTTTTTAAATCAGAATGACAACAGAAACTTCAAAAATGACCCTGTTCAAAAGTTTACACCCCCCAGTTTTTAATACAGTGTATTTCCCCCTTTAACATCAATAACAGCTTGAAGTCTTTTGTGGTTGTTGTGGATGAGGGTCTTTATTTTCTCAGATGGTAAAACTGCCCATTCCTCTTGGCAAAAAGCCTCCAGCTCCTGTAAATTCTTGGGCTGGCTTGCATGAACTGCACGTTTGAGATCTCCCAAGAGTGGCTGAATGATATTAAGGTCAGGAGACTGAGATGGCCACTTTAAAACCTTCACTTTATTCTGCTGTAGCCAATGGCAGGTTGATTAGGCTTTGTGTTTTGGATCATTGTCATGTTTGAACATCCAAGAACGTCCCATGCGCAGCTTCTGGGCAGATGACTCTAAATTTTCCTCCAGTATTTTCTGATAACATGCTGCATTCATCCTTCCATTAATTTTGACCAATTTTCCTGTGCCTTTGTAGCTCACGCATCCCCAAAACATCAGTGATCCACGGTAGATTTCACAGTAGGAATGGTGTACCTTTCATCATGGGCCTTGTTGACTCCTCTCCAAATGTAACGTTTATGGTTGTGGCCAAAAAGTTCAATTTTGGTCTCATCACTCCAAATGACTTTGTTCTAGAAGTTTTGAGGCTTGTCTCTGTGCTGTTTGGCGTATTGTAAGCAGGATATTTTGTGGCATTTGCGTAGAAATGGCTTTCTTCTGGCGACCCGACCATGCAGCCCATGTTTCTTCAAGTGTCTCCTTATTGTGGATCTTGAAACATCCACCCCAATTTTTTTCAGAGAGTCCTGTATTTCAGCTGAAGTTATTTGAGGGCTTTTCTTTGCATCTTGAACAATTTTCCTTGCAGTTGGAGCTGAAATTTTTGTTGGTCTGCCTGACCGTGGTTTGTTTTCAACGGAATCCCTCTCTCTCCCCTTCTTCATTAGAGTTTTAACAGCGCTTCTTGGCATCCTCAATTCCTTGGATATCTTTTTAAATCCTTTTCCTGTTTTATACAGTTGAAATACCTTTTCTCGCAGATCCTTTGACAATTCTTTTGCTTTACCTATGATGCAGAAACCTGAAATTTCATCGCAGTGAAAGATGCACGTGTCTGTCAGGAGCTCAGAAACTCACTGAGCTTTTATACACACAAAATGATTACAAGCTAATAGATCACAGGTGAGGATGGTTACCTTTAGTAGACATTCAAACCCATTTGTGTCAAATTTTGTGCATGTTATCAGGCCAAAACTGCCAGGGGGTGTAAACTTTTGAACAGGGTCATTTTTGAAGTTTCTGTTGTCATTCTGATTTAAAAAGAGTAAACTTATCTTTTTTTCAATAAATGTCTTCACCCAACCACTAACCATGAGTGACAGAAAGGTTTTTGTGTTATCATTCATATTTTCTGAGAACAGGCCAAAAAATCAGAAATTCTGCTGGGGGGTGTAAACTTTTGGGCACAACTGTACATTTGTCATGTTGTCATTTATACCAGGAATGTACGTACATTACTCACTACCAATAATGTGGCAAAACACCTCCTTGGGTGGCTAACGACACTTTTTATGCCATCCTGTTTTTTTTAATGCCACATTTCTAAATGCTTGTGTTTTTACCGTTAAAGAATCAAAACTGTAGTTGTAAGTTTGGCAAGATTTTCAGTTTCAAAGGCCAATTTGTCAATTGCGTGAGCATTTTTTATTGTGCTGAACCATGGTAGAAGTCCTGAGAATATTTTTTTTCCAGGACAGAGGTTCGGGTGACAGGAAGATAAGTTATATTGAGTTGAGATATGTATGCTTTTCACCTATGATTTAAGCAAAACGATCATGATGGATATGTTTGGCTTCATAAGTAGCATTACTTATGTTGTTGCGTCTACTGTTTTAAAAAGATAGCTAACTTGCTGCATGTACTATCGAAACGTTACTCAAGAATAGTTGTTTGAACTAAAACAAGGGTTCAGATACCCAATCATAATATCCTGCAGAGGCATTAAAATTACACATCTTATGCTGTGAATAGTCAATAACTGACTATGATACTATGCATTACATTAAAAACTGATAGGGCCATGATTATCCCAAAACCTACTGATGAATTTAAGGCCCACAGGATAGCTGGAGTAGCTGAGGCAAAGTGTTGAGATAACCATAAAGTTGTACCCTTCATTATTAACCACATTTGCTTCTCTTATAACTGTGATACAGATTGTTCTTATCTGTGCTGTTTTCTTTATGATCTTTAGATGATCCCACGTAGATCAGCGTTCCCCCGGTGTCCCTTGTTGGGCGTTGAAAAGTGCCTCGTGTATATGTTCTTTCTATGTCCCTGTGTGTGCATCATGTATTTCAACGTTGCAGCTGTGGCAGCGCTTGGCTTGTGCCATGCAGCTGGGCTGGTCATCACTGCCTCGCAATAAGTGAGCGAGGGACTTGAAAATATCAATCTTTAAACAAGGTTGTCCACTGGTCCTGGCACCTTCCTGCAGTGGTGTATCCACGTTGCTCTCTCTACTACTTTCACTGCTGTGTTATCAGAAGAACTTGTTATGGTCCCAGCATGGTTCCACCTTGTTGCTCTCACAGCTTCCACCATCCCCCAGTCACCTGGCTGGACCAATTGGCGCATGCTGACCACTGGATCTGCTGGACAGGCCTCAGTCTCCCAGTATTGTACGCCATGCAAATACAGCACCTTTTGGGATACACTTGACATACACTGCATACACTTGAAACAGTTTGCAAACAAAAAATGTTTATGCTGCTTTATACATCCCCCCTTTTGACACGTGGTCAAACCCATGTGTCAATTTAGCAGACTAACCAATGCTGTAAAAAAGCAAGGCATGATATTTGGTTTTTACAACACATCGTAAACTTTACTGCAGGCACTTGTCTTCCTGTTGACACATCGTTGGGCATCTCTTGTAGTTGCACTGCAAAAAAGTTCCTGAGAAGGAGACATGTTAACAATGTCTGCAAGCATCATATAAATGTGCTTAGACAGCAGTGCAGATATTGTTGTAGAATCTACTCTGACAATACCCCCAAAAAGAAATCTTCCATGGCAAATTCTTATGGCAACAACTGGCCTTAATAAGTTGGCTGTGTGATCAGCGTTTAAATAGGATTTCCATCAAACTGTCAGTACTTCAGTTAGCGCTATTAATTCAGCTAGTCTTGTGTTGAATAGTTATTTGGAAGTTCACCTGAAGAATTTACATTATGTCTTGTGTATCAGCCACTGCAAATTCAACATTGTTTCTACTTGTGACTGCATTCTTGGACACTGAACCACTTACAAATAATCAATCAAGGGTTTGATAGATCAGCTTTCTAGGTTGTTTACTTGTTACAACACTTTGTTGCAGTCATGTAACTCTTCCTTGTCATTTTTTTCCTGGAATGAGCAGAAGGGTCGCAGGATTAAGGATAGTACATGTTTGTACTGTGACATCATGTTCTAACCATCTGGCTGTGGATGCATTAAGGTTTCTGCTGTAGAAGAATCAGAATTTAACGCAAAAAATAGAATATATGAATAACCCTCTTTGACACCTAATACAACCATTGCTTTCTCTGCAGCTGTAAGGGAAACCTGGTTACAGGATTAAGCTTGGCTAAAAAAAAACATAGGCAACATGTCTATAGTTTGCCTCCATGATGCTGTGGGAGAGCAGATGCCATAAAACAAGTTAAAATCCTCTATTAACTTCAGCTGGTCTAGAACTCAGCAGCTCACATCATTTCAAGACATCACACCCATCCTACATCAGCTCCACTGGTTTCCTATTGAAGCAGGATGAGCTGCATTAGCCCTGCTCTCATTGCTCCTGTGCTGTCCAGCCCCCCCCCCCCCCCCCCTTGTTAGCCAATCAGGTCAGGAGGCCACTCTATATAGGCAGGTAAGGAAATTCCTCTCACCCTCTTGCTCCCATAGATATACATAAGAAAGGCTAGATAGCTTACAGACGCTGTGAGCCAATGAGGGCTGACGTTGCTACGCGGCGGCCATCTTACCTAGGGGCTGCTGGCTCACAGATAACATTAATGCCTATGGAGCATGTACAATTTAATTAACAATAGCTTGCTCAATTTTCAACCGATTTTTAAACTGTTATGTTATAAACGCCAGAGATGTAGTTATGTTATTGCATATTTACGGATAATTATAACCATGGACTTTCGTATTTAATTAAAAAAGTAGATAGTAGAGCATTACCTGCCATAGCTGCACACATAGGCTACACAGTGAAATTAAATCGTCCGTGTTTATGTTAAACATTTAATAGTTTGATATTTTCTATTTCTAATTAATACATATACTAGATATAAAGGGGTAAGTTGACCCACGTGATATTTCAAACTTAAACTGAACAAATAATGTATGTACATTATATGAATTGTTAATTAACTGGTTAAATTTACCCCAAGGCTTTTGGTTCTTCTTGCCCTATGACCATCGTTTTGATAAAACCTAATTAATTTAATGATTCAAAATGATCTTTTGCTAAATGATTCACATAGTTCTATACATTGAATTTCACTAACATGGATAATAAGTTTAGACCTGGGTCCATTTGCTTTAGCATAAAAATAATTATACCACAAAAGTCAAAGAATTCCACAGCCAGGTGGAAATGATGTTTGTGTTCTTATTTTAGGGTCTCGTGACAACTCGTGTATAGTTTTAAAGATCAAGGGAATGGTTCGTTCATCTTACCTGTTCTCCCCTATATTTAATTATACATTTTTAATAGTGCTGTCAGACGATTAAAAAAAATTAATCTAATTAATTACCGGATTTATAATTAATTAATCTAATTAATCTCATTTTATGCTGGTTCTAAGTAGATAATTAATCACATTTTAATCTCATATCTGCTTAAATTACCCAAATAAATTATTTGAATTCTAGGATATTATAAAATTGTAGTGCATGACTAATCAAATGAATACACTAAGAAGTGAAGATTTGTAAATCCACATTCTTATTGGTGACTAAATAAAACCAAAGTCAGGGCAACTTGTCCAGAAAAGTCTAAGCTCAATCAGGCAACTCAAATTACACTTTAAGTGTGCTTCATAAATCAAATTCAAAATAAGAAAAAGGTCGAGTACATCCAGCAAACCAATTAGGCCTGATGCATTATTCAATAATGTAGTACAAATATTAATAAATTCAAAAATAAAATAAGACTAAGTCTTAAATATGCCATTCCTGTTGTCACCTGGGCTTTGTTTGGTTTGACTAGAGATGCATGTGTGAAGTGACGTGCCACTGCCATGTATGGGTCCTCCAGCTGGCCAATATTAAAATGTTTGTGTGCTATCATTAATCTTGCAATAAATTTTTATAATGCTTTAATTTGCGATGTAATTAATTAATCTAATTAATGCACTAAAGTGACAGCCCTAATTTCTAAATAAACACATTCAGTAACATGATATCAATGTTTCTTTTATTAACAGGTGCGCACAATTACAAAACAATTCAAGATTCACTCCAAACCAACAGTAACACTAATCCATGCAACATTCACTCCAAATAAAGAGTCACTCTAAACCAGGGGTGTCAAACTGATCCAGTAAAGGGCCACTGTGGCTGCAGGTTTTCTTTCCAACCAAGCAAAAACACACCTGATGCAAATTATTCAATCAACTGGATTGTCTTTACATGGTTGATTTGTTGGATCAGGTGTGTTCTTACTTGGTTGGAATGAAAACCTGCAGCCACAGTGGCCCTTTACTGGATCAGTTTGACACCTGTGCTCTAAACCGTACGACATTCACTCCAAATCATGCATGCATGTTTTTCTTTGCCCTCCTCTCCCTCGCCAAGATATTGCTCTTCTCCCGCTGCAGTTTCCCCACTGTTGCCAAGGCTGCATCAAGTTTGGCCTTTATAGCCTTGGGGCAGGAAGGCAATGCATACAGGTGGTCAGGGGCCTTCCTCTTCAGGCTCTTTCTCCTCTCTCCAGTGGCTGCCAGAGACTTTGGAAAAATATATAAATAATAATGATAATAATGATAATGAGGACAGTATTTGCGGTAACTTTTTAACAATTCATGTTCACCTATCAGTGCTGAGTTCAATACAATACTATGTTCTTTAAGTCTACAAAATAAAACCCAAATCAGTATTCTTTTCATAAATTGACTTAAATAAATTGGCTTGGCTAAAGGTGAAATTATGTTTTGGGTCTCTTGACAAAAATGTCAGTTTTGATTGTAAGGGTTTCCTACACCTTGTTGTAGTTTGCACATGCCTATTCAATAAAGTGTATGAGTGACATGAGCAAGTGACAGCCTGTGTTTCTCAATCCTTTTACACAGATTACCACTTCAAATAATATTGTGTTCTTCAAGTAACACCATCATATCCCTTCCTGGGCACCACTGAGAAAAATGACATAATGATAAGCCATATGATGCTCTAGTTGTGTACAAATACTCACAACATCAGGTGGAGGCTCATCCTGGTGCAGGTCCATGGGCAGGTTTTCTTCTGCTCTTCTAGAGGCAGCAGTGCTTCTTGCTGCTACCTGCTAAAATATACAGTTAAATATTAAAATGTCCTTAATGCACAACACTTTATGTATTCCTAAACTTGCAGAAATCACGACAATAAGTTTATCACATATTCTTGTTGGCCAATGATATACCCTTTGGAGATGAGCAGGGAAGTTGAAAATGGTTGGCACAACACCAGCCTTAAGCCGGACAGTCTGCCCTGTCCTGTCAAAATCCTCACTCCTGAAATGTTAACAGTTTGCAGTTTTTGATGCAACAAAACCATCTCTTCTAAGAGCAAGTTCCCATTGCCGCCTCTTCTCTGCGTTTTGGGGAAACCTTAAAAACATGAGAAGATACCAAGATATATGAATTATTGACAACATTTTACACCCTTTTTACCTTTAACATTAATGGTAAGGACAAAAGTACTGAGCTAAATTATGATATTGTTGGGGTAATTCATGGGTATGCTTGAATGCTATTATGAAAACCTAAATAACAGTAACGTTAAAAGAAATGTGAAAAAGAAATATTCAATGATTATTATGTAAACAAATGGTAGAAACATTTCTAAAACGTCAGGGTCAAAATAGCTTGCATTATATAAGTACAAATCCACTAAGTTAGCAATAAATATCCTAAATATGTCCCTCAAGTCATTTCTTACGAGTGAAAGGTGATTCCACGGGCTCTTGTTTTGAAGGAACGTTCGTTTGAGCATCCATATGCTGCACAAAAGTGTGGCATCTTGCACTGTAGGGGGGTATTTTTGCAAACACAAAGTCAGCCAGTTACTATCAAAATGAATCTAAATCTAGGATACATTTCACTAATGAAACAGTGTGGAAATCATGTTAAAACGAAGGAGTAATTATACCTTTCCCACCTGTATAGAATAAAGTCCAGGTGTAATAGTCCAAGTGGCTAACATGTCTCATTCACAACCTCTTGTTTCTTTGCCAGCTAATATCCAATTGCATCCACACAAATTGTCATTTTGACGAAATATGTTGTTGTCACAAAATTATTATTGGTCTCACGGAAACCTATATCATAATCGAAACTCGATTGCAGCCTTGCAAATGTAACATTCACACAACTATGCAGCGATTTTCGAAAAGAAAAACTGCAATTTCAACAGGTCTGCGCGGCCTGAATCATAGCCACGTTAATAAGTTTTTTTATAAACCAAACCGTTTTTAAATCCGTCAAGAATTCAGCAAGTTAAGTGTATTTTTATTTGTGAAGGTCGCTCACCTTCCATCCACTACTGTAGAGCGCTCCGGAAAAGTCCCCCTAGGTAAGATGGCCGACCGGTGACGTCGCCGGCCAAACTCCCATCAGCCATCTAGCCTTTCTTATGTATATCTATGCATGACCGCCACCAACTGGTATGGAGTGTTGATCGGGAATCTAACTAAAATGTACTTATTCTGATAACTAGTAATAATAATAATAATAATAATAATAATAATAATAATAATAATAATAATAAAAATAAAAAATCGTAATAATAATGTAAATAGATAGATAGATAGATAGATAGATAGATAGATAGATAGATAGATAGATAGATAGATAGATAGATAGATAGATAGATAGATAGATAGATAGATAGATAGATAGATAGATTTTTTTTTTTTTTTAATCTCAGCTTCATTTCTGTGAGGTTAAAATATGTTCCCTTCTCACCATACTCTGGACAATAATGCCCTATGGTTTCCTGCTGGTCACAAGAGTCACAATTTCCTGAAGTATGCTTTTTTATTTTGAAGAGTGTGCTGTTAAATCCGGATTGACCAAATCGCAATCTTGAAATAACAGTTCTGACGGATCTTGCTGTCTTTTTCATCACTCATACTTGTCTTTTAATTCCTTAGAACCACTAGTTCTTTCTTCTTCCCATTGTTTTTGTCACCTTTCTTTTAACTTGTGCTTAATTCTGGTCTTCATCTCTATTTTACTAAAAGTAACTTGTATGTCAATGTGACTCCTTTTTTGTTGCTTCTTTTGCACACCTGTCAGCTGTTTCATTTCCCCTCAGGCCTACTTGAGCTGAGGCCTATATCACGAAGCAGGATTAATGTACTAGCGAGATAACTTCAGGGTTAACCCTGATTTATCCATAGCACGAAGCCGGTTCATTTCTTATCAGAGTAGATCACCATGGTGACTTACTCTGAACGGCTAACCAGAGGCCTATATCACGAAGCGCGGTCAACTTATCCCCGGTAACTCACATCTATCCAGGATTGAGTAACCGCACCAATGGCAATAAGGATAATTGATAGCACGACGCAAGTTATCAACACGATAACTCAATCCAGGATTGTCCCATCAAGAGCCATGAACGCCCATGTATAAAGGGAGGGCCCAGAAGCAGCTGATGAATCGTGATCATGAGCGGAAACACGCTGAGAAGTGCTGGGAATGCACTGACAGCTTTATACTTCACATGTGAAGAGCAGCGTCTTATAAAGTTAAAATATGAGGATAAAAAAAGCCTGTAGGCTATAATGGAGAAAGAAAACACCGTAGCAGCTGTCAATCATAGACAAAACGCATGGTGGACTGTGAAAATGCCCAAATTACTCATCATTGGCTAAATCTGACGCTGATCACACTCATGAATCTCATGAAGCATTATACTGTGAAAATGTGTTGCATGTCTGACAATTATCACCCCATTCCCTCAGATGTAATCACTCTGTCGTGAGGAGGTCGTGGGAGCAGATAAAAAATACAAAAGCATAACTGCGTCTGGGAGGTTGGTCTGTTTCATGTCATATCAGCTACATTTAAGATTTAAGTCGTCGCCTCAATCTAACCATTAAAACACACCGCTCTGAAGTCTGACCCAAATTACCAATTTAAAAATCAGCAAGAAAAAAAATATCCCTCAAACACATGAATAAAGTGTAGGAATGACATGATGGACATGATGGAATAATGTGCTGATTCACATAAGAATTACATCCCATTTATTTATCAAGCACTCTATGGTGCATTTGAATGTATGAAAGGTGCTATAGAAGTGAAGTTTATATAGCAGGCGATGCAAAATGACAGCGGGACAGTTCGTGCACCGCTCCTGCGGGTCACACGGGGAATAAACGGCTCCAATGTATCACCCAGGTATAGATGATTCCGGGCTGTGAGAACCGGTACGTCTCATAGCGCGTCGTCAGGTTGATCTAGTGGGTCAAATCGGTATTGTGACACTTTTTCAAACCGCCCCCTATACACTCTCCCTACCCACTACCCCTCCATTTGCACGTCCTCGTGGAGGGTCCGCCATATTAAGGGCCATCCCAAACCAATTCGCGGGGAGGGGTAGTGGACTGTAAAACCCTCCACAAGCGAGTCTACACGGATGCCCACTCACTGAACGCGTGCAGCGCTAAATTGTGTCCGGTGAAGGAAGCAACATACAAATGTAAGTTCCACGCAAGTGCCTGCACAAACTCTGTTAAACTAACACAACTATTTCATGATTGTCATGCAGATGTTTACAACTTAAGTTGCACATGTCACTGATTATGAAATTAAGGCCTGCCCTGGATTAGTCCAGAAAACAATTTATTTGATTAAATGTTTTATATATACAAGGAATGTAATGAAAACCAAAGAATTAATAAAAGTGATAGTGAAAAATGAAAGCTCTCCAGAAAAAGAATAATAAAGAATAAGTGAAATAATTTGTATTAGGCCTATCCTTGGGTAAAACCAAAAAGTGTTTTAATTACCTGGGACACGCTAATTAGGCTAATTTAAGCACTGAGATACATACAGGCTCATCAAAATCATGTTGCAGAAAGGTTCTCTACTAATAGTAAGGCTATTTATTTTTATTATCTACTTGTGATTTTTGTTTCATAAACTCAAATTACAGAAAAAAATAGCCCAGCTGCTTTTTGCTTCTCTGACATTAAAACATATTAAAAATTAAAACATTACATACCATCAGGGTTCAAGTTCAGTCCCCAAATATTCATAATAAATATTATTATGCCAGGGTTTACAATATGTTGGAAAACTTTTAATAAAATGAACTTACATTAAATTATGCATTAAAGGACTTTTTTTTGTTCAATCTCATATAATTTAATAAAGATGAATAAAATCAATATCCAGAGTGATATTTTGCAGAAAGCGTTCACAACAGAAGTACAGAGGCTCACATTTCACTGCTGTGTAATCAAACGTAAAAGACACCTCAAACTGTCTTGTTTTGTGTCTGTAAGAGATTATTCTTACCACGACGTTTTGCGACAGCTTGAATTACTTTATTCATGGCTGTGATATACAGGGACGGCTGTGTAGGAAGGCGAACTTCTCTCAACTATAACATGCGCATATCATGAACCAATCACAGCCAATCATGTTAGATTACCAAAAGGAGAACATCTTGATGACACGTCATTTGACTCTGTTGCTAAGCAACCACACTAATATTCTGTGCGAATATTACATCCCCTTTTTTTTAAAAGAGAAAAGAAAAACTGCATATAGTATAAGTAATAGCAACAAACAACCAGAAACTCTGAGTAATAAAAACAATGTAATACTTGCAGTGGCCTTGTAACTCAAACTATAATAAACAGTTCACTGGACTTATTGTGACTACCTATTGCAATAACTGTTGATACTCAAAGTATAGTTTGTAGTTCAAATATCTTGCAATGCTTTATGAACACAGCATTCAAACAACTCAGATAAGACACTGTACTTTTTTTTTTTTTTTTTTTTTTTTTTTAAGGGCAGCGATCCGCCTCCACTCTTTTACATTTATTTATAAGTCGAAAACTCTCCTGGGTTTTACTCCTCGTCCAAAACGGGTTAGATAAGGGACAGTTTGTAGAGTGGGCACACTCTGATCTGAGAGGTGTAAGGTGTGGTGCTGTGCTGAATATGATCGTTTTTCTTCAATGTTGGTGTTGTGTGTTTTGTTGGTATCAAGAAGGTGTCGTCTGTTTCTGCGATACTCTTGGCCTTCAGGTGTGGGTATGAGGTATGATCTGTCTGTGTCAGCGGGCTGAACAACAACTGCAGGCTTCCAGTAGCCTTGTTCTTGAAAACGGATGTTTTGTCCTTCATGTAGCTGTGTCATAGGCTTGGCTGACCTGTCGTAGTATCTTTTCTGGTGTTGCTGTTGGTGAACTCTCCTGGCATGTGTATTTCTGGGGCTGACACCTCAGGCTGAAGTTGTTGGTGGGTGGTTGGTAGTTTGGAGCGTAGGCGGCGACTCATGAGCAGCTGAGCTGGTGATTTGAAGTTGACCACTGGTGTGTTGCAGTATTCCAGGAGGCTCAAGTAGACATCTTTATGATCTGCTTTAGCTTTTTTCAGAAGGAATCTGGCAATTTGCACAGATTTTTCTGCAAGGCCATTGCTTTGGGGGTAATGAGGACTTGTGGTGATGTGAGTGAACTCCCATGTGCTGGTAAAAGCTTCAAACTCCTTGCACTTGTATTGGGGGCCATTATCTGATATAACAGTCTCTGGTATGCCATGCCTAGCGAAGGCTGCTTTCAGTTTGTTGATGATAGCAGAGGCTGTTGTGCTGTGCAGTTTGTCAAGTTCGAAATATCTGCTGTAATAGTCCACTATGACAATGCAGCTTTCGTTGTTCCATGTGAAGAGATCAGTAGCAACTGTTTGCCATGGCCTGCCTGGGATCTGGTGGTTAATCATGGGTTCTCTGGTGTTGGAGGCTCTGTGTTCAAGGCAGGTGGTGCACTTACTAACCAGTTCCTCTATTTGTTTGTTCATCCCAGGCCAGAACAAAATGTCACGGGCTCTCTGTTTGCACTTTTCCATGCCTATGTGAGCTGCATGTATTTGAGACAGCATTTCTGGATGTAGCGAAGCAGGAATGACAATTTTCTCACCTTTGAAGATGATGTTGTGCATCAGAGACAGCTCATCTCGATGGTTCCAGAAGTCTGTGATGCTTGGAGGGCATTTCCTCCTCTCATTAGGCCATCCTTTGTTGATCGACTTTATCAGAAGCTGAAGCTGTGTGTCCTTTTCAGTCTCTGTTCTGATTTCACTTAGCTTAAAGGAACACTACACCCAAACAACAATTTGGCCTCATTTTCTACTCACCCTCATGCTGAGCAACACTCTGGAGCACTTTTTTGATGTCTCAAATGCAGCCGGGGGTCCGGGGGAATTTTCGCTGTCAACAAACGTCCATCTAACAGGGGACGACGGAGCCCGAAGAAAAAGGTCCATAAAAGTCCACAAAACGTGCCTATTTTCCTTCATACTGCTCGTCCACTGTAATCCAAGTGTCCTGGTAATGCGTCCATAATTAATTCCAAACGAGGTCATTTAGTACATTTTTCGAGCCTAAACAGTGCTATAGCGTACATCCGCAGCGCACGTCTATGCGCGCTCCCTGCACTACGTAAGCCGCGGCAGACCAATCCAGACGGATTACATAGTGCAGGGAGCGCGTGAATACAGGTGGGAAAGGTATAATTACTCCTTCGTTTTAACATGATTTCCACGCTGTTTCATTAGTGAAATGTATCCTAGATTTAGATTCATTTTGATAGTAACTGGCTGACTTTGTGTTTGCAAAAATACCCCCCTACAGTGCAAGATGCCACACTTTTGTGCAGCATATGCTCAAACGAACGTTCCTTCAAAACAAGAGCCCGTGGAATCACCTTTCACTCGTAAGAAATGACTTGAGGGACATATTTAGGATATTTATTGCTAACTTAGTGGATTTGTACTTATATAATGCAAGCTATTTTGACCCTGACGTTTTAGAAATGTTTCTACCATTTGTTTACATAATAATCATTGAATATTTCTTTTTCACATTTCTTTTAACGTTACTGTTATTTAGGTTTTCATAATAGCATTCAAGCATACCCATGAATTACCCCAACAATATCATAATTTAGCTCAGTACTTTTGTCCTTACCATTAATGTTAAAGGTAAAAAGTGTGTAAAATGTTGTCAATAATTCATATATCTTGGTATCTTCTCATGTTTTTAAGGTTTCCCCAAAACGCAGAGAAGAGGCGGCAATGGGAACTTGCTCTTAGAAGAGATGGTTTTGTTGCATCAAAAAACTGCAAACTGTGCAGCGAACATTTCAGGAGTGAGGATTTTGACAGGACAGGGCAGACTGTCCGGCTTAAGGCTGGTGTTGTGCCAACCATTTTCAACTTCCCTGCTCATCTCCAAAGGGTATATCATTGGCCAACAAGAATATGTGATAAACTTATTGTCGAGATTTCTGCAAGTTTAGGAATACATAAAGTGTTGTGCATTAAGGACATTTTAATATTTAACTGTATATTTTAGCAGGTAGCAGCAAGAAGCACTGCTGCCTCTAGAAGAGCAGAAGAAAACCTGCCCATGGACCTGCACCAGGATGAGCCTCCACCTGATGTTGTGAGTATTTGTACACAACTAGAGCATCATATGGCTTATCATTATGTCATTTTTCTCAGTGGTGCCCAGGAAGGGATATGATGGTGTTACTTGAAGAACACAATATTATTTGAAGTGGTTATCTGTGTAAAAGGATTGAGAAACACAGGCTGTCACTTGCTCATGTCACTCATACACTTTATTGAATAGGCATGTGCAAACTACAACAAGGTGTAGGAAACCCTTACAATCAAAACTGACATTTTTGTCAAGAGACCCAAAACATAATTTCACCTTTAGCCAAGCCAATTTATTTAAGTCAATTTATGAAAAGAATACTGATTTGGGTTTTATTTTGTAGACTTAAAGAACATAGTATTGTATTGAACTCAGCACTGATAGGTGAACATGAATTGTTAAAAAGTTACCGCTAAAACTGTCCTCATTATCATTATTATTATCATTATTATTTATATATTTTTCCAAAGTCTCTGGCAGCCACTGGAGAGAGGAGAAAGACCCTGAAGAGGAAGGCCCCTGACCACCTGTATGCATTGCCTTCCTGTCCCAAGGCTATAAAGGCCAAACTTGATGTAGCCTTGGCAACAGTGTGGAAACTGCAGCGGGAGAAGAGCAATACCTTGGCGAGGGAGAGGAGGGCAAAGAAAAACATGCATGCATGCATGCATGATTTGGAGTGAATGTCGTACGGTTTAGAGTGACTCTTTATTTGGAGTGAATGTTGCATGGATAAGTGTTACTGTTGGTTTGGAGTGAATCTTGAATTGTTTTGTAATTGTGCGCACCTGTTAATAAAAGAAACATTGATATCATGTTACTGAATGTGTTTATTTAGAAATTAGGGCTGTCACTTTAGTGCATTAATTAGATTAATTAATTACACCGCAAATTAAAGCATTATAAAAATTAATTGCAAGATTAATGATAGCACACAAACATTTTAATTTGGCCAGCTGGAGGACCCATACATGGCAGTGGCACGTCACTTCAAGCATGCGTCTCTAGTCAAACCAAACAAAGCCCAGGTGACAACAGGAATGGCATGTTTAAGACTTAGTCTTATATTATTTTTGAATTTATTAATATTTGTACTACATTATTGAATAATGCATCAGGCCTAATTGGTTTGCTGGATGTACTCGACCTTTTTCTTATTTTGAATTTGATTTATGAAGCACACTTAAAGTTTTATTTGAGTTGCCTGATTGAGCTTAGAATTTTCTGGACAAGTTGCCCTGACTGATTTTATTTAGTCACCAATAAAAATGTGGATTTACAAATCTTCACTTCTTAGTGTATTCATTTGATTAGTCATGCACTACAATTTTATAATATCCTAGAATTCAAATAATTTATTTGGGTACTTTAAGCAGATATGAGATTAAAATGTGATTAATTATCTACTTAGAACCAGCATAAAATGAGATTAATTAGATTAATTAATTATAAATCCGGTGATTAATTAGATTAATTTTTTTTAATCGTCTGACAGCACTATTAAAAATGTATAATTAAATATAGGGGAGAACAGGTAAGATGAACGAACCATTCCCTTGATCTTTAAAACTATACACGAGTTGTCACGAGACCCTAAAATAAGAACACAAACATCATTTCCACCTGGCTGTGGAATTCTTTGACTTTTGTGGTATAATTATTTTTATGCTAAAGCAAATGGACCCAGGTCTAAACTTATTATCCATGTTAGTGATATTCAATGTATAGAACTATGTGAATCATTTAGCAAAAGATCATTTTGAATCATTAAATTAATTAGGTTTTATCAAAACGATGGTCATAGGGCAAGAAGAACCAAAAGCCTTGGGGTAAATTTAACCAGTTAATTAACAATTCATATAATGTACATACATTATTTGTTCAGTTTAAGTTTAAAATATCATGTGGGTCAACTTACCCCTTTATATCTAGTATATGTATTAATTAGAAATAGAAAATATCAAACTATTAAATGTTTAACATAAACACGGACGATTTAATTTCACTGTGTATGTGTGCAGCTATGGCAGGTAATGCTCTACTATCTACTTTTTTAATTAAATATGAAAGTCCATGGTTATAATTATCCGTAAATATGCAATAACATAACTACATCTCTGGCGTTTATAACATAACAAACAGTTTAAAAATCGGTTGAAAATTGAGCAAGCTATTGTTAATTAAATTGTACATGCTCCATAGGCATTAATGTTATCTGTGAGCCAGCAGCCCCTAGGTAAGATGGCCGCCGCTTAGCAACGTCAGCCCTCATTGGCTCACAGCGTCTGTAAGCTATCTAGCCTTTCTTATGTATATCTATGGCAGTCATGCACCAAAATGTTGTTTGCCAACCGACATAAAACGCCAAGAAGAAGAAGGAGAAGAAGAAAGAGGGTTGGCAACACTGGACTGTGACTGGATGAGAGATGGCAGAAGGAAGTGACGAAGTGAGTTAGGAGAGATGGAAGTAGGTGGCTGGAAGTATGAAGATGGTTGGAATGTTGTTAGGAAGAATAAACGGAAAAAGAGGGCAAGTAAAACGGGGGATAGTGATTCTGAAAACGGATCAGTTGTAGCAGGAGACAGGAGGGAGGAATTTAAGGTAATCGTGAGTCTCGCGAAAGAAGGAGCCTCATTCAGTGAATGGAATCCAATTCGACTGACTAAAGTCATCAGCAAAGAAATAGGGGAGGTAAGGAGTGCCAAAACACTGAGGAATGGATTGTTGCTGATTATATGTAGAGACGGAGGACAACAAGGGAAAGCACTGTTTTATAATATATATAAATAGAGGGCAAAGCAGTGAAATGCACTCTAGACAGAAGCAGGAAGATTGTCAGGGGGGTTGTGTTGGGGATCCCGGTTAAAGTGTCGGCTGATGAGTTGAAAGAAAATGTTACAAATGCAAGTGTAAATGAGGTCAAACGCCTGAAAGCAAGCAGGAATGGGGTTAAAAGTGACAGTCTTTCAGTCCTGATCACTTTTGATGAAGAAAGACTCCCCGAGAAGATATTTATTGGATATATGTGTTATGATGTGAGACCATATGTTCCCCCACCATTAAGATGTTTTAAGTGCCAGAGATTTGGACATGTATGCAAGGGAAAGGAAAGGTGCAGCAGATGTGGTGGAAATCACGAGTATGGCAAATGTGCTGAGGGGGCAAAACTAAAATGTTGCAACTGTGGAGGGGAACATAGCTCAGCCTATCGAGGATGCGAGGCTAGCAAAAAAGCAGCAGAGGTTCAGAGAATCAAGGTTAACCAAGGAGTGAGTTACGCAGAGGCAGTAAAAGTGGTGTCAGGGAACATACAGGTAACAAAACAAAGTGAAACCAGCAATAAAGATGCAGGAAATTGCAAGAGGTGTGACAGGCTGAAGGAGGATACCTTACTTGTAAATAAAAATGACTTTTTGCTGTTTATGGCAGATGTAATCATCTGCTCAGCACAATCACAGAGCCGGAATGACAGGATCAGAATAATTGTTAGATCAGCCGAAAAATACCTCAATGTGAAGGGGCTGAGCAGTGAAGATGTCAAAGAGATTCTTAATGAGCATACCCAACCATCCCAGTCATGGAATCTATCCTCTTAATGGTCCTGATAATACTTCAATGGAATGCTAGAAGTTTAATTGTGAATGGACAAGAGTTTAAAAAGTATATTGATGATTTAAGTGAAAGACCAAATATAGCGGCTTCCTTTGTCACTATCGGCGCACAGTATTTGGAAGGGCTTGAACGCGTCCCGTGTGTGCCAACCAAAACCAACGAAGCGAATGTCCACACACACACTTTAGTCCTTTTTGCTTATTTATTTGAAGACAGTATTTCATAAATCCATAGTATTCCAAAATCCACAAAACACAAACCACGGCACGGTCAAAAACCGTTTAGCTTCCCTGCTGTGCGCACCTGCACTGATTAACCCACCTGATTAAAGTAGACTAAGGACACCAGCCTATACTGGCGCCTACAGGCACAAAATTGTATTACACCAAAAGGAACAAAATGAGAATTCTGGCTCCTACACCAAATGTAATATGTATCCAAGAAACATGGTTGAAACCTGAACTGGATTTTATCATAAAAGGATACACAGCAATTAGAAGGGATAGGAAATCTGGTAGAGGGGGAGGAGTGGCAACATGTATACAAAACGGAATGCAGTATAAAATTGTACAGATAAACACAAATCACGAAGCAGTTGTGGTGAGGATATGGACAGACAAAGGACCTATAAATGTAGTTAATTATAATCTGTGTAATAAATTAAGTCTAGATGTATTAAAAGATGTTGGAGAATCAGTGCAAGACAGTGTAATATGGTGTGGTGATTTCAATTCACATAATCCATTATGGGGAAGCAATAATATAGATGCTAATGGCTTAGTAATTGAGAAATTTCTGGATGATCATGGCTCGGTTTGTTTTTACACCGGGGAAGGAACACGTTACAATAATATACAAAACACAGAAACAGCCATTGACCTAACATTTGGAACAAGTACAATAGTAGATGTAAGCACAAGGAGGGTGTTTAAAAATTCAACAGTGGGCAGTGATCGTTATCCTGTAATGACTACAGTGGGCATGACAACTTGTTTTGAAAAGGAAGGGAGAGTTCCTAGATGGAAGCTATGTAGTGCTAATTGGGATGCTTTCCAAAAGATTAGTGATAGCAGATTTAAAAAACTACAAGATGGATATTAACATGTTTAATGATGATATAGTTAAGGCAATAATTCAATCTGCTAATGAAACAGTCCCTAAAAAGTCAGGAACTAGACATACCAAGAATGTACCCTGGTGGAACAGCAAGTGTGGCAAAGCCATAAAGGCCATAAATAAAGCATTTAGGCAACTCAAAAAATACCACTCACAGGATGCATGGATTCAGTATAAAAGGGCCCAGGCAATAGTAAGGAGAACAATAAGAATACAAAAGCGAATTTTTTGGAAGCAATATTGCAGCAGTAATGGTAATGAGACACAGCTGTCAGATATCTGGAGTATGATAAGAAGAATGGGGGGGGGGGGGTCAGAAGAAATCATGAATTACCAGTATTAAACAGTGGGAACAAAACAGCAGTCAATAATTTGGAAAAGGCAGAACTCTTAGCACAAACATTTAGGAAAGTTCACAGCTCTGAAAATCTTACAGAGGAGGCCAGGCAAAGTAGAAGTGAAACATTAATAAGGAATCCCAACTTACTAGAGAAAATGGAGATGTCAGCAAGTTCATTAGAATTGCCCTTAACTCTATTTGAGTTGAGAAGAGCTATTAGTGGGGCCCGTCAAACTACCCCTGGGAAAGATGGTGTGTGTTATAAAATGTTGGAATACATGACAGATCAGGCCTTAGCTATAGTACTGAAATTGCTTAACAGGGTTTGGGAGTGTGGTCAGCTTCCTGAAAAATGGAAAGAATCAATAATAGTGCCAGTTAAGAAGCCAGGGAAGGACTTATCAGATCCATCAAGTTACTGACCTATCGCATTAACATCTCAGCTTGGCAAAACTATGGAACGTATGGTAACAGAAAGGTTAACATACTTCCTAGAAAGTAAAGCACTTATGTCACCATACCAAAGTGGATTCCGTCGGGGCCGAAACACAATGGACTCTGTACTGTGTCTAGAGTCTGATATTAAGAAAGCACAGACCAATAGGGAGGTAGTCATAGCAGTCTTCTTTGATGTCAAAAAGGCATATGACATGCTTTGGAAAGAGGGTCTGCTTATTAAACTGAAATCACTGAGAATTGGTGGAAGGGTATACAACTGGGTACGAAGTTTTTTAATGAACAGGAAAATACAGGTAAGAGTAGGGACAGAGTACTCCAGTACATTGGCGGCTCCTGAAAAATTTTTCAGGGGGGGCAACAGACATGGTACTGGCTACGATCACCCCTTCAATAGCTAATAATGATATAAGTCAGATAGCTTACTTTACAGTGTTATAATTACATTGTTTGATTTGTTTTCCCTGTTGATGGCAACACCAGACATAACATGTACATACAGTACAGTATTTTTGTAAAGCTAAATCAAGTCCTAAAGAAGGGAGACGCTCAGTTTGAGCTGACCGACAGCAACGGCAGAGTGGTGAGTGTGAAGCTCACAGACGCCCTCCTGATTCCAGGGTATCCACAGAACATCCTCTCTGTGGAGGCAGCAGCTTCAAAAGGGGCAAGATTCAACTTTGAGAAGGACAACAACAAAATGATCCTTCCAGATGGCACAACATGTAAAATGAAGGTAAAAGACAGACTATATTACCTGGACACCCTAACAGAAAAATGTGTCAGCAGTGAAAACTCATGTAACGCAACTTTTGATATGAAAACTTGGCATGAGATAATGGGTCATTGCAACTATGGTGATCTAGCAAAACTTGAAACAGTTGTTGATGGTATGAAAATCAAAGATAAAACATGCGGACCTAACCCATGTGAAACTTGTGTACAAGGAAAATTTTCCCAAAGCAGAAATCGACAAAGTGATGTAAGGGCCAAAGAACCTTTAGAACTGGTTCATACAGACTTAGGTGGGCCTATTGCCCCAGGGTCGTTTGAAGGGTACAAATATGCTATCACTTTCACTGATGATTTCTCTGGTGCTATATATGTATATTTTCTCAGGAACAAAAACAAGGCAGTTGAGGCTACAAAGCAGTTCCTGGCAGACACAGCACCTTATGGTAAAGTAAAACGTCTGAGATCAGACAATGGTACAGAGTTTGTTTCAGAGGAGTACCAGTCATTACTGAGAGACAATGCTATAAAACATGAGAGAACAGCGCCCTACTCGCCCCACCAAAACGGTACAGCGGAGAGGAACTGGCGTACACTGTTTGAAATGGTCCGATGCATGCTGATTGAGTCTGGTTTACCCAAGGAATTGTGGCCATATGTAGCCAGAACAGCTGCAGTCATAAGAAACAGGTGTTACTGTAAGAGAACAGAGGAGACGCCCTATTTTCTTTTCACTGGAAAGAGACCAAATTTGTCGAAAATGAAAAAGTTTGGTTCAGAGTGCTTTGTGTATGAGCAGAACAAGAAAAAGTTAGATCCCAAGGCCAAAAAGGGAATCTTTGTTGGTTATGACCGTCATTCACCTGCTTATATGGTTTATTTTTCAGAGACGAACAAGGTTCAGAAACACAGACTGGTCCACTTCATGATAAAGAATGTGACTGAGAGTCATACACAGACTGATGCAGACCAACAGGAGGACCACTACTTAGAGTGGGTGACCACGCCAAGTCAAACTAGTCAATCACTGACTGAAAAGACAGAGCAGAAAGACTCAAGCAGTGAGTTAGACTCAAACCCGGACAGTGACACAGAGTTGACCACTGACACACAGACTCCTCGAAGTACAGGCAGAGTCAGAAAGAAACCAAAATACTTGGAGGACTATGAATGTGCAGTGCAGAGCAGTGAGATAACTATTGACTATTGTTACCGAGCTACAGTTGGGCTGCCACAGACCTACAAAGAGGCTATGACATCACCAATATCTGACAAGTGGAGAAAGGCAATGAAAGCAGAAATGGCTTCATTTAAAGAGAACAACACCTTCTCACTCATACAGTTACCAGAGGGTAGACAGACAGTGGGGGGAAAGTGGGTTTTCGCCCTAAAAGAGGATGACAAAGGAAATGAGACCTACAAAGCTAGGTATGTAGCAAAAGGGTACAGTCAGGTAGAAGGACTTGACTATTCTGAGACGTTTTCTCCGACGGCTAACCTAACTTCACTTCGTGTGCTGATGCAGCTGGCTGCACAGCATGATCTTTTACTTAACCAGATGGACGTTAAGGCAGCATACTTACATGCACCTATTGACTGCGAAATATACATGGACCAACCCGAAGGTTTCCAAGTTAAATCAAAGGATGGTGTTCAACTGGTGTGTAAGTTAAATAAATCCATCTATGGACTTAAACAGTCGGGCAGGAATTGGAACATGATGCTCCATGAATTCTTGATCGAAAATGAGTTTGTACAGAGCCAGGCTGAAAACTGTATCTACACTAAAATGTCTGACGAAGAAAAGGTGATTTTGTTAGTGTGGGTTGATGATCTAGTTGTGGCTGCAAGTAATGAGGTGTGTCTAAGTCAGGTCAAAGAGAAACTGAAAAGTAAGTTTAAAATGAAGGACCTCGGACATGTCACTCATTTCATTGGGATTGATTTCACTCAAAAGGAGGGTACCATCAAAATGAACCAGTCCAGATACATTAACAAAGTACTGGAAAGGTTTGGCATGGCTGAGTGTAGAGCCAGAGCCACACCTTGTGAAATCAAATGTGATCTCATTCCAGAAGGGGACCAAACTGACCAAAGAAAATACAGAGAAATGCTGGGCAGCCTCATCTACATCATGACCTGTACAAGGCCTGATATATGTTGGATTGTGAGTAGACTGTCTCAGTATATGTCCGATCCCAGAGAGAAACACATGACAGCTTTAAAGCATGTGTACAGGTACTTACAAGGGACTAAGGACTATGAGCTGTGTTATAACAAGTGTAACACTAAACTAGAGCTGATAGGATACTCCGATGCTGACTGGGCCAATGATGCTGAGGACAGAAAGAGCACTACAGGCTATTGCTTTAGCCTCAGTCAGGGTGGTGCTATTGTTTCGTGGAAAACAAAGAAGCAACAAACAGTAGCACTGTCAACATGTGAGGCGGAATATGTAGCGTTGGCAGCTACTATCCAAGAAGCGCTCTATCTCACCCAGCTACTCAAAGACATGGACTACAGCTTTGAGCAAACAACAAAAGTGTTTGAAGATAACCAGGGGACTATACGTCTAGCAAAGAACCCAGTTAATCGCCAAAGGAGCAAACATGTGGACATTAAGTACCATTTCATAAGGTCCAATGTGTTGCAGGGCAATATTGTTTTGGTGTATTGTCCAACTGAAAATATGGTTGCAGATGTGTTCACAAAATCTGCCACTAGGGCTAAAATAGAAAAGTTCAGTTCTTATATGTTTGGCAAATAGTGCTACAGTAAAAGTGCGTGACATCATCGAGTGGGGGTGTTAGTGAGCGATGCTTGCCACTATATTGTTTGTGGGCACTACTTTGTGCTGCGTAAGGTTATGCCCTGTTGTTAAGGTGTAAATAAAGGCGGAGCCTCCCCGACACTCATGAGCGGGGCAGTGTGGCTACCCGAGTTAAGAGAAACATGTCTCCTGTCTCCGTGTATGTTCAATGACAGTTTATACATCTGTAAGAGATGTCGATGGACCATGGAGCAGTGGGAGAAAGCTCCGATGCCTCCCGTGCAACAGCCGCTGCAAGAGAGCCAACAACTGCACAGTTCACTGCTTCCCCCTTCCTCCCTCTGTCATTTCTCAATATGCTCTCTTCTATTGTTCTTTTAGGGAGTTTTTTATCGATCCTCAGCTGGAGTTTGCTTTTATACCCGTCCTTGGTTTTACTGTGTATGTTAACATGTGCACGTAACAGTGAATACGGCAAAACACGGTAAAAAATATGGCAAATACACGGCAAAAATTAGACAAAAGAACAACAAGGAAACACCCCAGAGTTAAACTAATGCTATTATTTGCAATACTTGTACACTATTTACTCCGAAAATACTGATAATCCACCGATAAATCACTCACGTTAACTTTGAATCATCTCTCTCGCATGCGCTGTGCGTCTGGTCCGAGCAGGCATCAGTGCGTATGACGTTATCACGTTGGGGCAAGTCCTCCCTGAGCCCATAGAAATGCATTGTGAGGTCCAAAATTTGAAAAAAGAGTCTCTCCATGTAAGTCTATGAGAGCGCCTGGGGCGATTTCGAGTCTGACTGAAATCGCCCCAAGGGGGCGGGGCCGCTGGTTGGACAGTGACAGCGATAGTCAGGCTGCTGATTAAACATTAATATGAAGACTTAGACAGGAACAATCAAGGCACTATAAACTCTTTTCTCTTCATTTTTTTCACGTGGATTAAGGAGGGCGATGCACTATCGCCCACTATGGGCCAGCCGCCCCTGCTCCAGTATATATGAAGTAGAGAATGGTACTCCACAAGGTAGTGTGTGCAGTCCATTATCATTTAATATAATGATTAATGATATTTTTGCCAAGGTAAAAGGAAATATAGGGAAATCACTGTTTGCAGATGATGGGGCATTGTGGGCAAGGGGCTGCAATGTAGCTCATGTAAATGGGAAAATCCAAACTGCAATATTAGAGCTGGAGAAGTGGGCAAGTAAATGGGGATTTAGAATGTCAGTAGCAAAGACTCAGGTGATGTGTTTTTCAAAACGGCATAAAATACAAACACTTTTGTTAAAACTATATGGGCAACAGCTGGAACAGGTCAAGAATTTAAATTTCTCGGTGTCTGGTTCGATGAGAAGTTATTATGGAATGTACACATAGTGGTCAGTAAAGGTAAGAGGATCCTGAATGTGCTGCGGTGTTTGGCAGGGCAGGAGTGGGGAGCAAGCAGATCTTGCTCCCCACTCCTCTTGCTCCCCACCCCTGCAGAGAATTTACTGGGCACTCATGAGGCCAACATTTGATTATGGGTGCATAGCACCCTTAATCAAATCATGGGGCGTCGGTGGCGCAGTTGGATAGTGCGCTTGGTCAGTGATCGGGAGGTTGCAGGTTCAAGCCCAGCTCCAGGCGACACATGGCGATGTGTCCTTGGGCAAGACACTTGACCCCAAGTTGCTCCCACTGCTGCGTCAGTGGTGTGTAAATGGGCATGAAAGGGCGTGAATGTGTTAGAGATACTGATGGGTAACTAACAGAGATACTCTGAACCATCAGTGAGTGAATGTGTGAGTGAATGGGTGTGAAAGGGTATGAATGGGTAGGTGTGACCTGCGGTGTAAAGCACCTTTGAGTAGTCAAAAGACTAGTAAAGCGCTATATCAGCTCAAGTCCATTTACCGTTTATGTCAGCAGCAGAGTCACATCTGAAGAAGCTGGATGTAATGCAAGCCCAGGCTCTGAGAATGTGCTGTGGAGCATTTAAAACATCGCCAGTATCAGCAATGCAGGTGGAGATGGGAGAGTTGCCTTTGCTGATTAGGAGGGTGAAATTGATGATGTCATACTGGGTCGGTCTCTGGGGACATGATGAGGATCATCCTGCCAAAAATATCTTAATGGATTGTTGGGAGCATAATGAAACCAGTTTTAATAGTTTTGGGTGGATTAGTAATGCAAAGGCACAGTCAGTAGGATTGACTGAACTACAGTGTGGTCCCAACAGTTTCAGTTTCATCCATTCCTCCGTGGCTATTCCCTCCGTCAAAAGTAGACTTCAGTATTCACCAAATTCTGAAGGAAAAATCAGTTAAACATTCAGTATGGTATATAGTTCAAAACTTTCTTGACCAAGAATTTTCAAACTCAGTATTTATTTCTACAGACGGATCAAAAGTCCCAGAGACAGGGCGTGCAGGGGCAGCAGTGTATATTCCGGTAAGTGACACATTTATCAGGAGAAGGGTTACAGATCACCTAGCAGTATACACGACTGAACTATTAGCAATAATGTTGGCATTACAATGGGTAGAGGAAAAGGATGTTCAAAATCCAGTCATTGCTTCAGACAGTTTCTCAGCACTGTCAAGCACTTAAATCAGGAAGGTCAGCAGACAGAATGGACATAATTAATGAATTATTTATGATTATGGATAGAATATATAACAAGGGCATAATTACACAGTTTATCTGGATACCTGCTCATGTGGGCGTTGAGGGGAATGAGCAGGCAGATATTTTGGCAAAACAATCATTTGGAACAACACAAGTAGACATGGTGGTCCCACTAAGTAAGGCTGAATTCAAATCATTCATTAAGAAGTATGCACAGGACACATGGCAAGTGTGTTGGGATATTAGTGATACAGGAAGACATTTGCATCAGATTCAAAGATATGTGGGTGGTGGGAGGAAAGTACAATTCAAGCGTAGGGAAGAAAACATTTTAACATTTCTGAGAATAGGGCACACAGGTCTCAATTATAATCTGCACAGAATAGGCAAGCACCCAAATGGAAACTGCACTCACTGCAATCAATTAGAAACAATGGAACATGTTTTGATATACTGTAAGAAATATGATACCCAGAGAAAGAATCTCATCCAGTCATTAAAAAAGGCCAAACATCATGATTTCACATTAGTAGGGCTTCTGGGTAAATCTGCAGACAGAATACAGAATGACATTGTTAAGTATATTAAAGAAACTGAGTTAGATAGGCGAATTCAGTTAGATGTTCTGTTTTATTTATTTATTTTATTTTGATCTGTTTTGGTTTTATTTTGTTCGTTTTGTTCCTGCTTAATCTCTCGTTCACACTCCAGTCCAGTTGGTGGCGGTAATGCACCTATAGTTGGTTTGCCAACCGCCAATAAACCTCAAAGAAAAAGAAGAAGAAGAAGGAGAAAAAGAAAGAGGAATACTTGTGTCGGCCTACACCAGAAATGGCTTCGCTCGACAGAGTTAAAGTGTTGGTTTTAGGAGATTCCGGTAAGCAAGCCGCCGTTGTCATGCAAACATTAACATACCTTGCCAACTCATACGTTCAATTATGAGTTTGTTGTTAAAAATATCCGTTGACATAACCTCCTTTTAAGTTTCAGTAATGCGTTTCCGCGTCGATTTAGCATTCGTTTTTGAGCGACCGTATGCTTGTTTCCATCCGTGATCTGTTTAATGGGTTAAATTCAACGCAGGAGAAAGAATGACAAACTTGGGGTCCCTGGGATGGACGTCTAAGATGACCGGTGGTCATCTTGAATAATGCCACATATACATAAATCCCCACCGTATTGGAGTTGCTTGCTTACAGATTTTAAAAACAATTTCCTGTCACTTGTTTTGCAGGGGTCGGTAAGTCTTCCTTGGTCCATTTGCTCTGTCAAAACCAGGTGTTGGGAAATCCGTCATGGACTGTTGGTTGCTCCGTTGATGTTCGGGTGAGCAGTGATAACACATACGTGTTGAGAAGTTACTAACCCTGAAAAATATGAAATGACCTTTAATTTTTTTCTTCTCAGTGTAAGCTTACTTAATCTGCCTATTTTTAAGGATTATGTATTGCACGAATGATACCTTGTAGAAAAAGAGTTATCAGACACCTGGCTACAGACATTAGAATCCCACAAAAATCTCTGTTTGCAAATGTACAGTATATTTATACAGTCGTTACAAAAATAATTAAAACTCAAAATGTGTTTCAGAAAAAGACAGTGTCATAAGTGAAGTTTTACAAAGGTTCATATGATCATTGTTGATGTATTGAGGTCAAACATCAGTATTTTAAGTCAAAGTAACCAGAAGTATGAGGTGAAATATTAAAGACTATTTAAATATGATGGGTTTTGGCTTTCTCTAAAGCAAACAGTCAGATCCAGCTCTACTCTGACTGATATTAAAGAGACTGTGAGGAGTTTTTAAGTAATTACAAAAAAGTCTCACTTTTAGATGTATGCCTGCTCGAAATACACACTTATCCAGTGGTGTAAAAAGTCCTTGAAAGCCATACTTGAGTAAAAGTAAAGATATCTTATATAAAATATACTCAACTAAAAGTGAAAGTCACTCATTAAAAAATCACTTAAGTAAAAGTCTTAAAGTAGCTACTATTAAATGTACTTAAGTATTAAAAGTAAAAGTACAAACAAAGAGAACAGGCACAAATAGTTGTTGCTCTCCCAATCTTTATTAAGTTTAACTCTTCCTCCCTCCCTCAGCTCCCTTCACCTCTTACTCCCTCTCTCCATTCCTCCCTTACGTACAGTTCACAAACTTGCGGTTCATCTATAACAGAAGTTGATTTTCAAAATTGCTTGAGTTCAGTCGTGCCCTTCGAGGGCTGAATACAAGTCCTGCAATGCTAAACAGTCGTTCACAGGCTGCAGAGGCAGGCAGAGGTGTGTTCAGCTTCGCACAAGAGCACAAACAGTCCGTACGGTCCTCTTCAAAATAAAATGTGAAAATAAGTGTAATTTATATTCACATTATATTATGTAGTGAGTAACTAAGTTGAAAATTCAAATGTAACAGAGTAAAAGTATCATTTTTTAATTTTTATTGTAGTGAAGTAAAAGTGAAAGTTGCAAAAAACATATAAACTCAAGTAAAGTATAGATACTCCCAAAACATACTTAAGTACTGTAACTAAGTACTATTACTTCGTTCCTTTACACCACTGCACTTATCGATGAGTTTTATAGCATCTAAATAGGTTATCTATAAATGCTATTCTTTAGCCTCCTGGTCGGGTCGTACAGGGCTGGACTGGCCTGGATACTCAACTTCAGAAACAAGACAATTGAAACTAGAGCAAATTTATATTATTTTATTATTTATATTACACGTCTGAGAGCGCCGGGCTGTAAGTAGCGATATATAGCCGTCTACAACTACGATAATAACTTTTCCCCGCATTGCTTGTCGTCACACATCAAAAACTACCGCTACGTAACTAGAAAGAGATACATTACCTCGTGGCTTTGCATCCTGTAAGTTGTTGAAAAAGAACTTGTAAAGCAATGCAGAGTTCCGACAAAGATCCATGCTGCATTTACCACAACAAACAAACACATTTGGCTTCACGTCTCCGGTGCGTTCAAGTTGTAGTCAGAAGTAGGAATTTTGAGCTCCAAGTGGGAAACCAAAACTGGAACGTCCCCCGAAGTCGGAATTTCCTACTGGGAACTCGGTGAAACCTCGCCACCCCGAGGTGTCAACCGAAGATGGATGCCCCCAGTGTGAACAGTTATTTAGCTCCTGTAATAATCCACTTATTTGCACTTCTGACTGGGATGTGTCGCTCTAGATCAGCTGTATACATAGTATTGTTAGATTTATATTTACAAAAATGCTGCCATAGTGATAATCACATTCTTCATACAACAACGCAGGGCGTGCTAACAATAGCTAACAATAGCCTGGTAGATCGGCACGCTTTTTTCTGACTTCAACTGGAACGCCGATGAGTCGGAGATGTTGTCACTCCCATTTCCGAGGTTACTGGAACGCAGCATTACGCCGGCGATAAATTCTTCTCATAGCACCTTTAAGCAGGAAACTGTAGCCCTAAAACCGGTTTAGGTGAACAGGATTTGGGGACTGATTTTCAGAACTGTAATTTAATTATATTTTTTAATTTAAACTGTGGTGGTCAAATTTCCACTCTAAAGTAATTTCTGGTTAAATATATGGATTGTCAATGCATGTTACAAGAATGTGCTCAGTACATGTTGTGCCCCTGACTGTTGTGCACAATGAAACTGCATAATATGACTGACATGAAAATGGCAATAAACTATTTCCATGCAGCTTTTACCCCCCGCCCCCCCATGCATCAACAAAATAAAGCAAATAAGATAGTTATTGCATTATTATTTAAATGAAAATCAAAAATGTAGGTTTAAGAAAGCAAGCTGTACTTTTAAGAAAAAGTATGTGAGTGTAATGGTACATCCATACCGAACCACTCGAAAAGGACGTCCAGTTCAGCACGGTGCTGTACTCGAACGTGTACTGTAAGTGTATTTTAGCCGCTGCACGTGGCTCTTTAATATTCACAGGGGTACTCGTCTACGATGACTGTGGTTAGGGAAGGCTTTTTAATATTCATGAGGAAAGTGGTCTGTGATTCGTGCTCTTCCGATCATGTACATATCATGTGGATGGGACGCCCCACGGTGAGCCAATCAAAAGACGAATATCAAAGAGCTTCTGTAACCACAGGAGCTTGTGTCTGGGGTGTATCATGGTTACTGCTAGTGGCCAACAGAAGCTTGAAGAGCCTCCCCCGTCGCTGAAATCCCCTGTTTGGGAACACTCTGGCTTTCAGGTGAAATATTCCAACGGAGAAAGACAAGTGGATAAAACGACTGCGGTGTGGGATGGGACCGATCCGATCCAGTATCGGTATCGGCGTCCGATCCAGGCATCATTCATGGATCGGAATTTTCCAATCCGCGTGCCACGGGGCGCCTGATCCAACACAACACACACGAGACATGTGACGCCACCCCTCATTTCAAGAAATCCATTCCACAGTTTGCAGCCAGCCAGTATGTGCGTAGCATAGTGCCTCCTGTGAGTGTGACGCCGTCTATTAGCCACCTGAGCTAACAGACGAGCGCTAACAACAACATATCTGCTGTGTGGAGTAATGCCGTCAGTTCTCCTCAAAATCAAAGTCGAACAGTTTTTGGACATGCCCCCCGGAATAAGGTACAGAGACTCAATTATCCGCCCTTTCGGTAAACACCCTGCCGAAAAGAACACCGTCACACGGGTTTAAACTCTTGACGAAGCTCCGCTGCATTCGGCCATATAGCTTGGATGAAAAGCCGACGGCTGAGCCCGCAAATAAGTGGAGGACGAGTGACTAAACTGTATTTCACAGAACACAAAGCCTGGTCTTTGATTTTAAGTTTCCCATCAACGGTGTAGAACCAAAACTACTTCCACACAGCCCTCCTCAGAACATACAGAGCTATTTATTCTGCTCTGTTCGGAGTGGAAACTCTTTACTGAGATCAACAGAGAAGCGGATGTTTCTGAGAGTCAAGCTGCGCTCACAGCGCCCTGACATGCTGCTACACTCAATATTTTGCATTCGCATATTTATTTACTATTTGATTCCAGATATTTATCCCCATATTCGATCAGCTATTCGAGTATCAAAGTTAAAAATTAATCAAACATCTGAAAAGGCACCACGTGAATGAACACCAGGAATATTTTTATTTTATTATATTTTATTGGGGGGGGGGGGGGGTAGGGATGTTTACAATTATATCATATGTCACTTATGAAAGCTGCTGCACTCTACTTGATTTGTGCGCTGTTCAGAAGCTGCAGCCCTTATGGTGTTATTATTTTTTTTGGTAGTGTAGATAGTTTAGAACAACAGACTGTCTTCTTGTTACACATTTTATATCAAAAGTGAGACAATTGATAAAAGACCTGCTCCAAGAGCCATACTCTGCTGTTCATATCAAGCAGCCTTCGTCTCTATGGAGATTGACTGTATCCTTAGTGTTTTGCCCTTCATTCAATAAATGTTGCCATTCAATTTAAAGCCCTTACAGTTGTATGTTTTTTTGTTTATCTTCTATGTAAATAACTGTTCAGTGGTTAATTACAGCCTCATAATCAAATTTTACACGTAATTTCAACAATAATGATAATATTACTATTCCAGTAATAACAGCCCTGGTATCGGAATAGTATCAGTATCGGCCGATACCCAAATTCAGGTATTGGCATCGGTATCGGAAGTGAAAAAACCTGGATCGGTGCATCCCTAGTGCCGATACTGTTCAACTGAGGTCGGGTATTTTCCGACAGCACGTCAGACATGCCAGCACACATGAAACGGCTCCACTCAAGTGTAAAGATTTCCGCGATAAGGAAAAAAAAAACTCTGTAGTGCAAATTCAACTGCCGTCTGCATTCAAGCAGCCTCTCCCAGACAGTTTAGATTGGGCCAAAGCAATAGCAGCATCCATCAGCGTTTTTATAGCATAGGATCTAAGACCATATTCAGTTGTGGAAAATGCTGGTTTTAAACACATACTAAAGGTGATTGAGCTCCGGTATAAAGTACCCTGTAGTCCACATCCAAGCCAGGAATTTAAAAAGAAACTCATTATTTTGAATTTTATACAGTACAGGCCAAAAGTTTGGACACGCCTTCTCAATCAATGTGCTTTCTTTATTTTCATCACTATTTACATCGTAGATTCTCACTGAAGGTATCAAAACTATGAATGTGAAATTATGTACTTGAAAAAAAAGTGTGAAATAACTGAAAACACGTTTTATATTCTAGTTTCTTCAAAGTATCCACCCTTTGCTCTGATTACTGCTTTGTAGACTCTTGGCATTCTCTATATGATCTCCAAGAGGTAGTCACCTGAAATGGTTTTCACCTCTCAGGTGTGTGTTAATGGAATTTCTTGCCTTTTTAATGAGGTTGGGACCATCATTTGTGTTGTTCAGAAGTCAGGCTGATGCACAGCCGACAGTCCTATTGGACACTTTTAATATTATTATGTCCAGAACCAATCAGCTAGGTTAAGAGAAACAAGTGTCCATCATTACTTGAGTGAAAATCTACAATGAATCAGTGATAAAAATAAAGAAAACACTTTGAATGAGAAGGTGTGTCCAAACTTTTGGCCTGTTCTGTACATTTGTTGTTTATTAATTTATTGAACTTACTAGTATTACCAAGCAGCACATTGAATTTATTTTGGTTTCAAGTTTGTATAATGACAAATTTCTGGTTTAATAAACATGCTAAACAAGCAAATGGTATTGCGTTGTTCCCATACTGTACTGAAAATGTACCCCAATGCCGAGGTACTTACTGAACCGTCATTTTGTGTACCGTTACACCCCTACATAAAAGTAAAGCCTCTTTTTTGTAGGAGTGCGGTTCATTTACAAAGATGAATAGATAGATTGAAATACTTTTATGGAGAGTCGAGATTTTGTAATTTATCATGGATGACATTGTTTTTTATTATCTGTTTATTCAGAAATGGCAGTTCAAGATATCTTGAACACATGTAGAGGCAATGGTGTATGGCAGGGATATTCAGTTAAAAGTCATCGAGGTCCAGTTGATAAAACTTCCCCCAATAAAAGGTCTGAACCAAAGTCAAGTTGTGTCTTCTAGCCTTCCCCTATGTCCATATTTACAGTGGGTACAGAAAGTATTCAGACCCCCTTAAATTTTCCACATTTGTTATATTGCAGCCATTTTCTAAAATCATTTAAATAATTTTTTTACGCATTAATGTAAACGTAGCACCCCATATTGACAAAAACCAACAGAGTTGTAGAATTTTTTGAAGATTTATTAAAAAAGAAAAACTGAAATATCACATGATCATAAGTATTCAGACCCTTTACTGTGACACTTGTTTTTTTAAATGAGGCATTGTTCATTTCTTCTGATCATCCTTGAGATGGGTTGATACCTTCATTGGAGTCAAGCTGTGTTTAATTGTATTGATTGGACTTGATTAGGAAAAGCACACACCTGTCTCTTGAAGACCTTTCAGCTCACAGTGCATGTCAGAAGAAATGAGAAGCATGAGGTCTAAGGAACTGCTTGAAGAACTCAGAAACAGAAGCTGTGGAAAGGCACAGATCTGGCCAAGGCTACAAAAGAATTTCTGCTGCACTTAAGGTTCCTAAAAGCACAGTGGCCTCCTAGAGCTGGCCGTCCGGCCAAACTGAGCAATCGGGGAAGAAGAGCCTTGGTGAGAGAGGTAAAGATGAACCCAAAGATCACTGTAGCTGAACTCCAGAGATGTGAGAAAGTTCATGTAAGTCAACCAGCACTGCAGCCTTCCACCAGTCAGGGCTTTATGGCAGAGTGGCCCGACAGAAGCCTCTCCTCAGTGCAAGACACATGAAAGCCTGCGTAGAGTTCGCCAAAAAACGCATTAAGGACTCCCAGACTATGAGAAATAAGATTCTCCGGTCTGATGAGACCAAGATCGAACTTTTTGGCCTTAATTCTAAGAGGCATGTGTGGATGAAACCACGCACTGCTCATCGCCTGCCCAATATAACCCCCACAGTAGGCATGGTGGTGGCAGCATCATGCTGTAGTGGTGTTTTTCAGCTGCAGGGACAGGACGACTGGTTGCAATTAGAGGGAAAGATGAATGGGCTAAATACAGAGATATCCTGCATGAAAACCTTTTCCAGAGAGCTCAGGATCTCAGACTCAACCAAGGTTCACCTTTGAACAAGACAATGACCGTAAGCACACAGCTAAAATAATGAAGGAGTGGCTTCAGGAAACTCCGTGACTGTTCTTGAATGGCCCAGCCAGAGCACTGAGTTAAATCCAATTGGGCATCTCTGGAGAGACCTGAAAATTGCTGTGCACCAATGTTAACCATCCAACCTGACAGAACTGGAGAGGATCTGCAAGGAGGAATGGCAGAGGATCCCCAAATCCAGGTGTGAGAAACTTGTTGCATCACTCCCAAGAAAACTCATGGCTGTATTCGCTCAAAAGGGTGCTCCTACTAAGTACTGAGCAAAGGGTCTGGATACGTATGTCCATGTGATATTTCAGTTTTTCTTCTTTTAATAAATCTTCAAAAATTTCTACAATTCTGTTGTTTTTTTGTCAATACTGGGTGCTTCGTGAGGAGTAATGAGGAAAAATGAATTTAAATGATTTTAGGTAATGGCTGCAATATAACAAAATGTGAAAAAATTAAGGGGGTCCGAATACTCTCCGTACCCACTGTACATGGTTTCAACAATATTTATTGTCATATTTTAATGCAGGAAATTTTTTATTGAATGCACAGCTAACTCTTTACCATAAGTAAATTCTAGGCAAATTATTGTAAGGTCTTTATTTTAGATAAAAAAAGAAAAACATTAAATAATAATAAAAAAAAGTGCAAACAGAGCCAAATATCATTTTTTTCTCTTAAATTAAAGAGGTCCCAGCCAATAATTAAATGCTTGCACATTCAGTAAAAAAGTCAACATCTTCAGAAAACGATAAATAAAAGGTGGGTCTTTTTAGGAACAAATAAATGCATACAGAGCACTGACTTAATATGTTAGATATATCTATAAGAGAGGTAACATTCCTTTTTTTTTTTTTTTTTTTCTTGAGATTCATTTTTTATCAGTTTACAGCCAAAAAAAACATTTCACAAATCAAAACAGAGACAAAATGGAACACCCAAAAGAAAACAAATGAACAAACACACAGAGGAAGTCCCACAGAGACAGTGAGGGTGCAATTCACCATTATATTAAGCCACTGCTGTATAAGAACCCCATATACAGTTGTGCCCAAAAGTTTACACCCCCCAGCAGAATTTCTGATTTTTTGGCCTTTTCTCAGAAAATATGAATAGTAACACAAAAACCTTTCTGTCACTCATGGTTAGTGGTTGAGTGAAGATATTTATTGAAAAAAAAATAGTTTACTCTTTTTAAATCATAATGACAACAGAAACTTCCAAATTGACCCTGTTCAAAAGTTTACACCCCCTGGCAGTTTTGGCCTGATAACATGCACAAAATCTGACACAAATGGGTTTGAATGTCTACTAAAGGTAACCATCCTCACCCGTGATCTATTAGCTTGTAAACTGTGTGTGTATGAAAGCTCAGTGAGTTTCTGAGCTCCTGACAGACACGTGCATCTTTCACTCAGTGCTACGTTGAAGTTTCTGGTTTCTGCGTCATGGGTAAAGCAAAAGAATTGTCAAAAGATCTGCGAGAAAAGGTATTTCAACTGTATAAAACAGGAAAAGGATTTTAAAAGATATCTAAGTAATTGAGGATGCCAAGAAGCACTCTTAAAACTCTAATTAAGAAGGGGAGAGAGAGGGATTCTGTTGAAATCAAACCACGGTCAGGCAGACCAACAAAAATTTCAGCTCCAACTGCAAGGACAATTGTTAGAGATGCAAAGAAAAACCCTCAAAGAACTTCTGCTGAAATACAGGACTCTCTGAAAAAAATTGGAGTGGATGTTTCAAGATCCACAATAAGGAGACTCTTGAAGAAACATGGGCTACATGGTCGAGTTGCCAGAAGAAAGACATTTCTACGCAAATGCTACAAATATCCCGTTTACAATATGCCAAACAGCACAGAGACAAGCCTCAAAACTTCTGGAACAAAGATATTTGGAGTGATGAGACCAAAATTGAACTTTTTGGCCACAACCATAAACGTTACATTTGGAGAGGAGTCAACAAGACCCATAATGAAAGGTACACCATTCCTACTGTGAAACACTGAGGTGGATCACTGATGTTTTGGGGTTGCGTGAGCTACAAAGGCACAGGAAAATTGGTCAAAATTGATGGAAGGATGAATGCAGCATGTTATCAGAAAATACTGGAGTAAAATTTACACTCATCGGCCCAGAAGCTGCGCATGGGACGTTCTTGGACATTCCAACACGACAATGATCCAAAACACAAAGCCTAATCAACCTGCCATTGGCTACAGCAGAATAAAGTGAAGGTTTTAAAGTGGCCATTTCAGTCTCCTGACCTCAATATCATTGAGCCACTCTGGGGAGATCTCAAATGTGCAGTTCATGCAAGACAACCAAAGAATTTTCTTTTTCCAAGAGGAATGGGCAGTTTTACCATCTGAGAAAATGAAGACCCTCATCCACAACTACCACAAAAGACTTCAAGCTGTTATAGATGTTAAAGGGGGAAATACAAGGTATTAAAAACTGGGGGGTGTAAACTTTTGAACAGGGTCAATTTGGAAGTTTCTGTTGTCATTATGATTTAAAAAGAGTAAACTAATCTTTTTTTCAATAAATGTCTTCACTTAACCACTAACCATGAGTGACAGAAAGGTTTTTGTGTTACCATTCATATTTTCTGAGAAAAGGCCAAAAAATCAGAAATTCTGCTGGGGGGTGTAAACTTTTGGGCACAACTGTATTCATGTATAGCTCTTCCTTGTCCATCATCCTGTAACAAAGTCTCTCATATGAAGCAATCTTTGCCATTTCATCAAAACCATTCCTTCACAAATATATCTCCTTTGGTTTTCCAGTGTCGCAACACTATCCTACATCCAGTAATAAGTGCTGTTCTGCACCATGCAATCTGGTGAACATTTATTCCACTTCCCTTCGGTAGCACACCGAACAAACCAAGCAACGGTTGTTGTACAATTGTAGAGCACATCACAATGTTAATAAAATAGATGATTTTAGACTATAGTAAGTCTATCCTGGGACATGAATACAGCATATGAACCAAGGTACCACGCATAGCATCACATCTCTGACACAAGTCAGAATTTCTCAGTCTTGACCGTGCCATAAATTCTATTAAGAATTTTATAACTAATCAACCGGGTCTGCATTTCCCTTGATACTTTAAACCATGACCCAATGATCTGTGCCCATATTTCACCAGATATCTCTTCTCCTTATCCCTCTCCCAGCATTCCCTAAGGCCCTCAAAGCTGGGTGACTGAGAGACCCTTATTAGGTTATAAAAGCATGTCGTTTTCTTTTTAAAGTGACCGTCCTGTTCCAATCCAGTTTGTATTTCAGTTGTAGGCATAAGTGGGAACTGCTTAAGGTGTGACGGGATGCAACTTCGCAGCTGTAGGTGTTTCCAGAAATCCCTGTTAGGGAGTTTATATTGTCCTCTAAGTTTTTCAAAGGAAATAAACTGACCTCCGGCAAATAGATCACTGATATAAACAATTCCCATGTTGACCCAGCTAATCCATGATAATGTTTTTGTTTTTTGTTTTTTTTACCTATCCTTAGGTTTTTGTTATGCCATATAGATGTTTTCTTGGTAAAATTAGGATTCAAGCCCATGATTTTATGTGAGGCTTGCCATGTGTCCTGTTAGAAGCTAAGAACTGGATTATCATGTGGGATTACATCACTAGTTTGAGTAATAAAGGCCTGTACAGGGAAAGGGTATGTAAGTTCCTTCTCTATAGACACCCATAGGGCTGCAGCTATTGATTCTTTTTGTAATCGATTACTCTATCAAATTTTTGTCCATTAATCAAGTAATCGGATAACTGTTACATTGCGCTCACTGCAATTTTTTTTACATTGAATCACTACCATAGACTGTAAAAAACATGGACGCCATGATGCTAGGCTAAAATTGAAGCCTCCACCAAAACTGCTCTCCCTGGTGACTGGCTGCAGTATAGGTCAAAAATCCGTCTCCCCCATTCATCTGGACGGGCCGTAGTGAAACTTCAAAAAATTAATACACCTCGTAGAAATATTTCTCCCATCTGTATGCTGTGGTGATATGAAAGTATTATTGGGCTGCGTGTTTTCCAAGTCCTCTTTTTTCTGAAAAGTTTCTTTTTTATTAGTTATTAGAGTTTAAAAATGACTGCGGTTTACGGCAGCTTCACAATGATTGTGTACGGCGTATGCTGTGGAGTGTTGCGACCGTTTGCGACAGCTGCGTCCGGATTATGGCCCAAATTCTCTACTGGTTGCACAATGGCGGCGCCCAGACGAGGGATATTTTGGTTTCAAATCCGTTACGTGGCGGAAGGCGGAGCCACGCTATCCAGTTCTTATAATACATCCATGATCACTACACATGATTACCTCCGCCAAGGAGGTTATGTTTTCGTCCGTCTGTCGTCTGTCCGTCTGTGAACAAAATAACTCAAAAAGTAATGGGATGGATTTTGATGAAATTTTCAGGAAATGTTCAGCATTGGAAAGGGAAGAACTGATTCGATTCTGGTGTTGATCTGGATCAGCGTCTGGCCGCCATGACGAAAAATGTGATTTTTGTGAATAACTACTGAACTAAAATAGATAGCATTATGAATCCAATTGTTAATGGTATGTTTTCATGGTCAAGGAATCTAAATATTTAGATGAAATAAAGATAGGACTAATATTTATGGTGAAAATCACAATATGGGTGAGGACTGTGGCTCTGGCAGAGGTCTGTGCTCTCCGAGTGCTTTTCTAGTTATTATTAGTAACACACAAAACAGAAAAGCCAGGTCACTTAAATTAACAACTTATTTTTCTTATTTTGAACATTCTGAGTAGAGCTGCAACTATCGAGTATTTTTGGAATCGAGTACTCTGTCAATTATTTCTTCGAGTACTCGAGTACTCTAACAAAATATACTTTTTTTGTTTTTAAACAAATAAATCAATTGTATACAATGCAACATGTTAGGGCTTTCAAAATGAGCAACCAAATGCCGTTTATTCCTCAGAAAAGGGTTTTTATTTTAACAACTTTCAAAGTTTAAACCAGTGCTGGCTTAAAACAAAGCCAATACAATACTGATTTACAAAGCAGTAATATAATCCTGCAATTATATTTGTGAAGTGTGTTCTGGAGGGCATTGTGTAGTTTGGATTGAAATCCTTGATCATGTTCTTAAATCCTGTGTCCTCCACCATGGAGAGAGGACGCATGTCTGTGATGAGCAAATTTAAAATGCTGTAATAGTAATAGTTGCAGCCCTAACAACGTGCTATCATGCTAAGCTACATGATAAGCTCACTCTATTTGACATCAGACACACTGCACTGTGTTTTCTTTTCATCCCTTCTTGTAGTGACTACACACTTGGGACACTCTCTGCCATTTCTTCTGAGGACTCTCTCCTTTCTGTCCCTCTCTTTTCTCTTCCTTCATGATTGTACAAGCCGCGCAGCAGCGGAGGTAGCAGGCGCGTTGTCCCACAGAAATGACCGTCTGTGTCAAACACCGTGCACTGTATAGTAGTCCAGATATATATTTATATGTATAATTATATATTAAACGAGGCTTCGAGGCACAAAATTTAATTCGAGGATATTTTGTAATCGAGTACTCGCGATTATTCGAGGAATCGTTTCAGCTCTAATTCTGAGCATAAATGGGATCTCAAAATCAAAATCTATACTTTTATTTCTACTCTTGGCCATATCTTGCTTTTTTCAGTATTTTTTTTAAGTTTGGTTATTTTTATTTTATTTGTATTCATGCTTGTCTCTTTTTGCTAAATTTTTGCCTTTACTGCTGTACCATATTGATCTTATTTTGCTTACTGTATTTCTATGACCAAATAATATCATACTTAGATACTAAGATAATTTAACTAGCTAATGTACATTTCTATAACATATGTAAGCATTCCATACACCTGCTTCCTCTACTCACTGTCAGTGTTTCCATTTCTACTCCCGGAAATCAAATTGAATGTAAAGTTATTGGATGTGAAAAGTATGTAAACAAAATACACATGATTCTGGGCAAGTAGCCTCCGCATTGATTTACGTTCTGAACCAGCCTTTACACGGAGCCATAATCAAAGTAGGTTATTCACTACTAGCCCATATCTCAGTTATTGATCACATTAACTGCCTCTGCTGATGTATCATGAGTGTCATCCTGTTGTGTCGCTGTGCGGACTTGACCCACAGACCGGGTGTTTACTGTTGACGTGCTGCAGCAGTGATGACGTGCTATCATGCTAAGCTACGTGCTAAGCTAACTCCATTTGACATCAGACACACTGCACTGTGTTTTCTTTTAGTCCCTTCTTGTAGTGACCACACACTTGGGACACTCTCTGCCATTTCTTCTGCGGACATTCTCCTTTCTGTCCCTCTCTCTTCCTTCATGATCTTACAAGCCGCGCAGCAGCAGAGGTAGCAGTCGCGGTGTGCCATAGAAATGACCATCTCTGTCAAACACCGTGCACTGTATAGTCGTCCAGATATATATTTTATATGTATAATTATATATTAAACGAGGCTTCGAGGCACACAATTTCCCTCGAGGATAATTTGTAATCGAATAATCGCGATTATTCGAGGAATCGTTTCAGCTCTAGACACCCATACTGGAGCTTGATCAGCAGTCATGTATAATTTTGACAGTTGTTTCAGACGGAACGCGTAACGATACCAGGCTATGTGTGGGAGCCCCAGTCCTCCATCCTAAATACATAGGATACATATACATATACATATAAATATATATCTGGACTACTATACAGTGCACGGTGTTTGACACGGACGGTCATTTCTGTGGCACACCTCGCCTGCTACCTCCGCTGCTGCGCGGCTTGTAAAATCATGAAGGAAGAGAAGAGTGAGGGACAGAAAGGAGAGAGTCCACAGAAGAAATGGCAGAGAGTGTCCCAAGTGTGTGGTCACTACAAGAAGGGATGAAAAGAAAACACAGTGCAGTGTGTCTGATGTCAAACAGAGTGAGCTTAGCATGTAGCTTAGCATGATAGCACGTCATCACTGCTGCAGCACGTCAACAGTAAACACCCGATCTGAACATGATCAAGGATTTCAATTCAAACTACACAATGCCCTCCAGAACACACTTCACAAACTGCTTTGTAAATCAGTATTGTATTGGCTTTGTTTTAAGCCAGCACTGGTTCAAACTTTGAAAGTTGTTAAAATAAAAACCCTTTTCTGAGGAATAAACGGCATTTGGTTGCTCATTTTGAAAGCCCTAACATGTTGCATTGTATACAATTGATTTATTTGTTTAAAAACAAAAAAGTATATTTTGTTAGAGTACTCGAGTACTCGAAGAAATAATTGACAGAGTACTCGATTCCAAAAATACTCGATAGTTGCAGCTCTAATACAAATCGGAAGGGAGACCGTCCTCACCTGGAGATTTCCCACCCTGCAGGTTCTGTATAGCCTTTTTAACCTCTTCCAATGTAATATCTGCACCGAGTTGATCCTGTTCCTTCTGTGATAAAGTTGGGCAATTTACAGTGGATAAAAAAGGGCAGATTTCTTGAGTATTGGGATTCTCTGAACTATAAAGACTTTGATAAAATGTGGTAAATATAGAATTTATGTCCACATCATCTGTTCTCAGCTCATCTCTATCATTCTGCACCCCAGATATAATTGATTGAGTATACTGCTGCTTTGCTCTCTTTGCAAGAAACCGCCCTGTCCTCCCTCCTTGCTCATAATATTTTTGTTTAGTTCTGAATAGTGTGTATTCAACTTTCTTCTGTAATATTGAGTTGTATTCCACTTTCAGTTTATTAAGCTCGAGAAGAACTGAGCAATCAGACTGAGTGGAGTTGGTATTTTCCATTTTTTTAATTTCCCCCTCCAGCTCGTAGAGACATTGAACAGATCTTTTCTTCAAATATGAACAATGCTGAATGAGTCGACCTCTTATAACTGCCTTAAAAGCATCCCATTCCACGGCTGGGTTTGACACCGAATCCTCATTGTTCTGCCAGTAATCCAGTATCTCATTTTTTTTATAAATTCCACTGTTCATCTCTAAGCAGGGATGAGTTAAATCTCCACCTAGTGCGCCGGCGCTTTGAAAGCTGGCCTCGACGTAGTGCCAACCCTACCGGTGCATGGTCTGATATTAAGATAGTATCTATAGTTGTTTGTTCAGTGATGTAAATCAATGATTTTGAAACCAGAAAATAGTCTATTCTTGAATAAGAAGTATGTTGGTGCGAATAAAACGTAAATTCCTTGTCTGAAGGGTGGAAAAATCTCCGAGCATCTACTAAATCTAACTCCTCTTCCAATGTATCAATTGCTGTGCATGCCTGTGAGGGTCTTTCAGCACCCCATTTGTAAGTTTTATTGACCTTAGGATCTCAAACATTGTTAAAGTCTCGACCTAATACTACATATGAATTTCCAAGCTGTGTAATTACATTGCTAATGTCTACAAAAAACCCGGTGTGTCTGCTGTTGGGGCATATATGTTCATAAAAGTACACTTCATACCAGAAAGTTCAGCATCCAGAGCTATTCATCTCCCCTCTTCATCTGATTGTTGTTTGTGTATTTTAATTTTAAAATTCTTCCGGATTAAAATGGCAACTTCTCTCTGATTAGAAGAGCCAGCACTGTAAAAGACTTTACCAACCCAGTCCCTTTGCAGTGGTAATGAATCTTTCTTTTCTAAATGAGTCTCCTGCAGGAAGACCAGATCTGGATTTTTTTTATTTAAGATAAAATAGAATCTTCCTTCTTTTGATGGCTGAGTTTGCACACTTAACATTCAGTGATATCAGTCTAACCAATTCACCCATCGTCTGTTATTAAATGTATGATGAAACAAATAATTAACATTTATCAGGAAATATTTACAGACCTCCTGTCCTTTAAGAGTACTCCCCCTGTGAAACAACGGCTCATAAAACTTTAGACTGATCATTAAAACACAACATATACAACAGAAAACCTTGAGCCAAAACGCAACATGAGGCTCTTCTACTCGGACTAAACTATAATAGTGAATCCGCATGAAAGAGCACCTGCCCCCCCCCCCTTTTTTTTTTTTTTTGCTTTATTATTTGGATGTGCCTTTCATATATATGACCGGTGATTACTTGTTGACCACTTCTGAATATTCTTAGGCAGAGTGGAGCCGAAAGCTATGCAGACATGTTGGTGCCGTGCTTCAGCGGAAGTCCAGAGCGGTCACATTCTTAAAAAAACGAAGGCTTACACTTCAGTAAAAACGTCGACATTAACGAAATTAACTACTGTAAGTGCAATCACCTGTCATCTTCAACTGCTTTTCCGCTGTGTTGCAATATAATGTAACAAGAACGTGAATGGAAGACAAATTTTTATTTGCGTAGGTTCCAGATTTTGCCCTCTCGCTCTCATTTCTCTCGCTTTCTACACACATTGCATGAACTCACACTCACACAGGCTTATAAATAAAATGACAGTGTTGCTAGAACTTGCAAAATGTGATACATTCAGAAGCAAACTAGTGCTGAAAACTGCAGAACTGAAACAATGAAAATAACATGAACAAATGGTCAAATCGATTAGTAAACAAAAACGAACAGGATCAGCTCTGTGCAGAGCGCAGTGCCACAACTCAAAAGCTCATCAGCATTTCACACACAGGTTGGTCGCAACGCCTGCAGGTAACAGGGGTCCCATTTTCTGCACAGTTTATTTGGCTCTGCCTCCTGTGTGCTGCTGCAGATCGTGCTGCAAACACGATAGTGGCGGGAAAATCCCTTCTGCTAAATGAATAATTTTGTCTTGTAACTTCCTCTTTAGTGCTTCATTAAACAACCTCATAAGCCTCAGAAGACATAAGGAACATATACAGACCTGATCAAAATCTTAAGACCAGTTGAAAAATTGCTAGAATTTACCTTTTGCACATTTGGATCCTAATGAGGCTTTAAGTAGAGCTACAATATGCAAAAGCAAGAAGGAGGATAGTCACAAAAAGCACTTTGAAAAAGTAATTTATTGAAAACAAGTAAACTGAAATAGGCTGTTTATCAGCTGATCAAAAGTTTAAGACCACAGGCTATTAAAGCCAAAATTTGCTCAAAATGTTCATTTTCTGCCAGACATTCACACGGTCATGCCCTCCTGATGGCTAAAGCTAAGAAGCTGTCTCCTCTTGAACATGGTCGGATCGTCGAGCTGCATAAGCAAGGCCTCTCTCAGCGTGCCATTGCTGCTGAGGTTGGACGCAGTAAGACAGTCATTCTAAAGTTTTTGAAAGATCCTGAGCATTCTGAACAAAAAAGTCAAGTGGTAGACCAAAAAAAATTACATCTGCGCTGAGCTGGAGGATCTGATTGGCTGTCCGTCAAGACCCAGGGCGGTCCTCGACACAAATTAAGGCCCTTACTGGTGCCGACTGCAGCGCAATAACCCATCAGATGGCATCTGCGGGAAAAGGGTTTCAAAAACAAAAAACAAATTCAAAGACCTCGTCTCCTCCAACGCCACAAAACTGACCGTTTAGACTTTGCCAGGGAGCATCAAACATGGGACATTGAAAGGTGGAAAGAAGTTTTATTCTCTGATGAGAAAAAATTTAACCTTGACAGTCCGGATGGCTTCCAACGTTACTGGCATGACAAGGAGATCCCACCTGAGATGTTTTCTACCCGGCACAGTGGAGGGGGTCCACCATGATCTGGGCTGCTTTTTCATTCAGTGGAACACTGGAGCCTCAGGTGGTGCAGTCATCAAACGGCGGCTGGTTACGTGCAGATGTTGCGACGGGCATCCCTCATGACTGAGGGCCCTTGTCTGCATGGTAACAGCTGGGTTTTTCAACGCTGTAGTTCACAATGCTCGCTTGACGAAGGACCTCTTCAGGGAGAATAACATCACTCTTTTGGACCAACCCACATGTTCCCCTGATTTAAATCCCATAGAAAACATTTGGGGATGGATGGCAAGGGAAGTTTATAAAAATGGCCATCAGTTCCAGACAGTTGATGCCCTTCGTGAGGCCATCTTCACTACTTGGAGCAATGCTCCCAAAAGCTTCCTGGAAACACTTGCATCAATCATGTCCAAACAAATTTTTGAAGTGATTAACAAGAGCGGTGGAGCTACTCATTACTGAGTCCTACTAAGAACATTTTTTGTTCTAGTTTGGAGAGTTTTTGTGCGATGGTCTTAAACTTTTGATCAGCTGATGAACAGCCTATTTCAGTTTCCTTGTTTTCAATAAATCTTTCAAAGTGCTTTTTGTCACTCTCCCCCTTCTTGCTTTTGCATATTGTAGCGCTATTTAAAACCTCATTAAGGTCCAAATGTGCAAAAGGTAGATTCTAGCAATTTTTCAACTGGTCTTAAGATTTTGATCAGGTCTGTATTTAGGAACGTTCATGGCATGTGATGGCTTGTGATCACACCACAGAAGTAGTTCTAGGTGGGCTTTACACGAGTACGAATTTGTAAGACTCCGGTAAAAAAAACTACCAATCTGGTGATATTGACACATGGAGACGCGTATTTGTCCATGACTCCGCATCTTTTTTGAAAACGGGCTTGCAAGTGGATATCTGCGTATTCGTCTTCATGCCGTAGTTGGTATAAACAGATAAGTCCGGAAAAGACAGTGACCTCATAGCAACCCTCCTCCTGCGCCCCACGCTGTCACACACTCCAACAACAACAACAACAATGGCGGGTTCCAGCAGCTATACATATTGCTACGACTTTTATACCAACATTTGCTCACAGAACACCAACAACACCACCTTCGGCAACAACAGCAACAAGGTCTCACGCAGAGATGAAGCATGTTACGCACGCATGAGCACTTGTTGACGTGGAATCCACCTCGGAGCAGAACTGTGAAGTTACGAGTGTAGTAACCCAAGAACTACATTACCCAGCATGCAATGTGGGTTGGGAGCATGCGTGGAAACCTACAGGTACGTCCCGGCGTGGATTTTGCGTTCTCAAGTAAATACACAAGCCTATCTACAATACGATGTGTAAACAGCGATCCAAGTTTTGATGCAGACGCCAAGACAATACGGTGCCGTCCTCGTGTGAGGAGGGCCCCAGTGTTAACTGGGATAGCAGTGCCCGCTGTATATCCGCGACTGTCAGAAAATGCTCAAATAAAATCTTTTGTTGTGAATTCATCAGAGATAGGTCATGAACCATCACTAGGTCCAGTTACGGACTGGAGTCTGCCATTTGGTGATGCCTGGTATATGGTGTGAGCTGATGCTTTTCAACTGTTCATGGAGTACTTAATTTTATTCTGGAGACTCAAATTTAACATCAAGTCAGCATAGTTTCCACAGCATCCTAAACTTTTTCTTTGATGAAAACAGTATGAGCTCAATGTCCAGTGATGCAATTGATCATGTAGGCATTATGCTAGATTGTCAGGAATTACTGCAACATTATCTTCACAGGCTCTGCTTATAATATCAGACCAGCTTCTGTTATTAGGCGTGCAACCAACCAACAGGCCAGGAGAGGCACCACCCTGCTCGACAGAGGAGAGAAAGGATGCATTACAGAAAATGACAGAAGTAGGTTCGTAGTACAAATGTGCTTGGATGAAAGGAATCAGACATGAATGCATCTGGAAATAATATTCATCTAAGATTTGAAACAGAATAGATTTTTTTCCAACACCTCTTGTGAAAAATACCTAAGACCTGTGGACAAAATTATATGACAAAATTAGATTGACTGTGCCAAACTGCCTTTGTTGACATCAGCATAAGAGCACCCATCCATCTTTCATTATCCATACTGCCTCTCCCTTTTTGGGTGGGTAGGGCAGGGTACACCCTGAACAGTTAAAAGCCAATAGCAGGTCCGTATAGAAAGACAGACAACCATTCATACATTCACTCACACTTGAGGGGAAATCAGCATCACCATTTAACCTATGGCATACATGTTTTGGTTTGTGGGAGGAGGTGGTACTGCCCAGAGGAAGCTCATGAATGCACAAGGGGAGCGTGCAAAGTCCACTGGGGATGTAAAGGTACTGTATACATTTCATATCATGGTTATTGTGACTAAACATCAGAGATGGGCACTCGAGTTAAGGCTCGTACTCGAGTCGCATTTTTGGAGACTCCAGACTTGACTTGACTCGACCCTGAAAGACTCGGGAATTGACTCGACTCGAGATCAAAGACTCGTGGGCAATCTGTATTTTATGGAGGGTTTTTTGAGTGTGCTGGGAGCGTTTGTCCCCTCTCTTACCTCGCCTCGCTTTTCTCCCTCTTCCCGGCCGCTTCCAAACCTCGTTAATTTCCTGTCGTTTAGAAAGCACTAGACAGGAAGTCACCGTGTGGAGTATCTGGAAGTTTCAAAATAAAATACAATGCATGGACACTTGCACGTAAATTTCCTCAAAACTGGAGGCACGAGCATCAGGTCAGCAGTTGGTCAGAGGGTCCCAGAGACAACACGACACCATGGACAAAGAAAAGCGAATTACAGAGGTACAGAAATAACACTGTGTACATGACAAAAATATGTTTTCTACAAGGATATAGATGGATAGAAGCTGAATACATCACAAGGCTGTGTGGTTTGGACCAGCAAAGGGACCTTAGAGAAGCGAAGTGAGGTGTTGTTTATTTCTTTTCTCAGTCTACTCCGTGTTTTATGAGTATGTGACATTGCTTTTTTCATGAAAGCCTGTGGCTCTCGGGGGATCAGCTCTCCACCTACGGGGCCGTGCACAGCGGCTCTGCTCGGCGCTTTCAGTGAGGTTTTTCTGTCGGGGCAAGACCGTGCTGCGCGGCTATCGTGGAATTTGGGATCCTGTCCCACCCACATATCAGTCATCAGTCAGTCATAATCAGTCATCATGGCAAGTACAAATGGAGCAGCTGCCAGATTAACTCCACCGCCAGCTTTGCTACCCTTTATATTGACCTAGTGCTTCTAAAACTTCCAACAGCACGGCCACCACCACTTACTACTTTATTTACTTTATTGTATTGTTAAATGCCAAATAGTTTCTTTTTGGCTGCTCATTGCAAGTTTGTTTTGCACCTCACAATGGCATGTATGTGCACTGCAGATACTTTTTCAGAAAGAAAAAAAAATCTGAATAAAAAGGACCTCTTTCACAATACATGTAATTTTGCCCACAGCCCAATTTTTTGTTTATTGTGTGGTATTTGTAGTACACCCAGAGACTCCCAAGAATATACCTTTAGAAAATCCAAAAGTCATCCAGGGCCTGTACTATGACCTATTTTATGATCATTGCCATAGGTGTGAGCCAGGGTGCACACTTTAACCCAAAACCTACTCAAACACCAATAATAAATCATCAAATTGGGTCAAGTCACCTTCACTGAAGTCTGGTGCATCTTTTGAAATCAAATGTAATTTACAGGATCATCTGATGCATTCTTGTCAAATTGAATCCAAACATTGTATTTTATTTGAGATCTGTGACGAGAATGAATCTGTCCCCTAATGAGATCAGCATCATGCTGGTAAACCCAAATCTCATCGTCACCATCATTTTTTTGATGCTCAGCAATGTAGCCAGGGGACTGTTTGATTTGGTATGTACCGCATGTTATGGTCTCAAGGTATTCCAGATCCACATGAGGGAACGAGATATCAGATGCTTCAAGCTTCTGCCATTCACCACGAGCTCTACGTGACATATTTGGGTCTTCTGCAACTTGTTTTGCCAAAACATTGTCTTTTTTTAAAAGTGAAAGCATACGCTGAGCCATCTTAGTATCTCGTTCCTCTCGATCTGGATCTGAAACATATATTGGTCCTCTGAAGGCATTGAGACATGCAGTTACTATGCGCACTAATTTGCCAATGACCTCAACGAAATAATTTGAGGTAAGTTGTTCCTTAAACAACATCCACTTCTTTAAACGCCCGTGGTAGGACTCTACTATCCATCTTGTTTTGGTACAGCAACGATCACTATTGGCTGTTGAGGAATCCAATTGGGATTTACCAGTTGGTAAAAATGACGGCATTCTAGCATCATACCCCAACTTAGCAAGAAGATCTAAGGCATCCCTGAAACCGCAGTCTACAATCATATTGTCATTTGCTTCTAACCAAGATTTCAATATTTCAATTTTTTCCATGATGAGCCGAGTTATTGTTGCATCATCTACGTTACCATGGTAGGGGCCAATAGTGTCTAAAACATATCCATCAGGCAGTACAACTGACATGAATTTCAGGTAATTTTGTTTTTTCTGTCCTCTGTAAGATGCCCTTTGAAACTGATGATCACTGCAATTGTTGAGGTAGATATATGTACCATCTAAGATAAGAGTGACCTGGTCACCATAAAAAGCTTTAGTAAAGACTGTTGTGAGTTATGGCATGGTGGCGTGAAATATGATTTGTGCCAAGGTATTTGGGAACAACTATTGTGTTCAAAATATCTGCAATTGTATGAAAATATCTTGACAGTGTAGCTTGGGAAAGATTAGTAAGCATGGTCATTTGATTCCATGAAAGGTTTGTTTTCAGTTTGCCCAAAGAAGCAAATCTATTGCTCTGGAACTATCACTTGAACCTGAAACAAGATCAGATTCACACATGTCATAGATGTTCTGAAATTGCACCAATGTCCAGCCAGTCCATGCATGGCAGTCAGAATCTGACAAGGTTTCAAACTTCAGTTTGGGTGATGTCTCATGTTTGGATACTTCATGTAGAATATATGTAATATATATACTTCATACATAGAATATATGAAAAAAAATATGATTCAATTGAATGCACAATACTAAATTGAAGTTAACATCCATTTGCTGCAAATTGCATGAAATAAAACATTACCCTGGATTAGGGATGTAACGATGTAAAAATTTTGTATCACGGTTATTGTGACCAAAATTATCACAGTTATCATTATTATCACGGTATTGTTGCAGTGTGCTCAAAATGTTCAAAAAGTACTTTTACAGACAATTTAATCACTTAACCCCTTCAATATTATTATCATAATGTTTCTTTTTTGTCTTTGTTATCAATAATGTGTCAAGAAATGCCCTTTGAGTACATTTTTATCCTTCTTTCATGAGAAATAAAAATAAAGAATCCTGGAAAGTATTTGTCATTATTATGTTATTAACGGTGTGATTACAAGAAAATAAAACAACTGATATGTACTTTAAACAGGATTTCCTTTATAAACAATTTTAAATAAATATGTTCAAAGTTTTGAGATGACAAAAAATGAGCTTAAACTATTTTATATGCACTCACACATTTTTAGTTTGCCTGCAGCATTAATGTCCATGTTCCAGCTCCTTATATTAGACCATGTCCAGGACTTTTTTTTTAAATGACGATAGTCCCTGAAGGAATTAACCCCCTTCATGATTCTCCTCTGGTCTCCCCTCTCCTCGGTAGAGCTCCTCGGTATTTGCTCCTCTAAATATTTCCAAATAACGATTGATGAAATCCATAAAACACGAACTTTGACGAAAAAAGACGATCTATGTCAAAATACGACGAATACACAGCAAAACGAAGGCAAGAACACAATCCAGAATGATACTAATTCTGTTATTTATAAGATTTATACACTTTTGGATAGAATTACTGATAAGTCACCTGTTATTCTCTCAGGTATGGCTCACTGAATCCTCCCCCTCTCTCTCTGTCTCTCCCTACGGATCCGTCAGTTCATCTACTCGAAGAGTTCCTGCCGTTGAAATCACGCACGTCTTTTTCTTTCGCTGCAGCTTCGTGTTAAGACAGGGAGACTGTCATGTATCAGTTTCCCCTCAGCATCCTTGTAAAAATCCAAAATTCAACCAGACTTCAGAGTCTGTTTCGAGAAAACTCTGCTGTGGCTCGAACTTCGCTGTCAGGCTCAGAGGCCAAACAATGCAAGCTGCACATGTGCGCAGCTGCAAGCAAACTGCGCATGCTCACACTGGTTCAGGCTGCTT
>JAZDUH010000098.1:44955000-45017500 GCA_036419115.1 Scarus forsteni
TTCTTAGCCTGTGCTCTCCACTGCAACCTTACAAATTGCTTTACACCTCAGTAAATCTGCTTGGAATTGATACTTTTTGCCTACACATCTGTCTCATCTGGTGAGCGTTGGAAATCTAGATAATGCCTCCAAAAACAGGCGCCTCAGGTAAAAGCAAAACCATCGATGGATACATTAGCAATGCTAGTGCCGTCGGGGCTAATGCTAGCGACAGCCGTCCCAGTGAGCCCCGCACTAAACCTTCAGCTAGAGCTACGGATGACAAAACTCCAACATATGAGATATGCAAGGAAATGTGTAAGGAAATGGCCGAGTCAATCCTGGAGAAGCTTGATGAGCGTTTTGATGCTTTCGAAACTAAGTTCTGGTCAGTTCTCTCTGTGCAAACCGACCTGCAGAACCGCCTGATTAGCCAAGAGCAGACGACCAGCGCACTTGAAGAGCGCGTGGAAGCGCTTGAAGCAAAGTATGAGGATCTAACCAAGCACGCCGATCAGCTCCAAACTAAAGTACTGGACATAGAGGCTCATTCTCACAGACACAATATCAAGATTATTGGTACAAAAGAAGACTCGGAAAAAGGAAGGCCAACTGATTTTGTCTCCAGGCTTATTCCTGAATTGCTGGGCAAACAGCACTTTCCACATTTAGTGAAAGTTGATTGTGCACATCGCTCTCTGTAGCCCAAACCAGCAGCGGGCGGCAGGCCGCGCCCCATCATGGCTCGAATTCACCACTTTCAGGTGAAGGAGCTTATTCTAAGCCTCAGCCGGACGCAGCCGATGGAGTATGAGGGGAAAAGAGTTCTGATTTTCCCGGGCTACACCAGCGAAGTGATGAGCCAACGCCGTGCCTTCAGAGATGTGATGCAAGCCCTGAGAAACGAAGAAATTAAACACAACCTACGCTACCCAGCCAAGCTCCATGTGCATTGGCATGATGAGGACGCACCGGAGATTATCATCGATTCAGTAGCAGCAAGGGGGGCCTTACTGAAGAAACGTAGCGCTTCTACAGATGAGTAAAGAATGTGTTGAGTTATGATTGCAATAATTCCTATAGCCTTTTCAAGGTGAGAGTGTTCATTATTTCATGCCAAATATGCCACACTGGGGACTATCTTTTGAACTGTGTAACATTGCTTTATAATGAAGTCACTGTTAGTCCTGCTACATCGAAACTATTGATACATCTCAGGGTAGTATCATCTCCCTTGAAGGCATATTTTCATTTGTTTTAATTGGTGTTACTCTGCTATATTTTCAAATCAGTGTTTATGTTGTGGTGGAGAGCGCTGTGACTGGGGTCAGGCCCACTATATGTCCGGCAGCTCCTGTCCTGATAAAGAGGGGAAGTTATGCATCATGTTTGGGAAACGCGGATGTAGGGGAGGGAGGTGGTTGCGGGATTGTGTTGTTCATGTTCTGTGGCTCAGATGCACATGTTTCATTTCGTCGTACTATACTATTGTAGCAGCCAGTTTGGATCATTTGTATGTACACAACTGTTTTATTTTTTTCATTTTTTCTAAATGAATAGTACACAAGGTAATATGCAGGTAGGAGGCAGAGATTTACAACTGATTTCATGGAATGTTAAAGGGCTTGGTAGTGCAGTCAAAAGAGGAAAAGTCTTTAAACATTTGAAATCCTTATCTGCAGATATTATTTTGTTACAAGAGACCCATATCAAAACAACTATGCAACACAGGTTAAGGTGCAATTGGATATCTCAGATCTGTCAATCGCCATTCACTTCACATGCACGTGGTGTGGCTATATTATTTAGGAAGGCCATCCCATTTCAATTAACCTCTGTAATAAATGACCCTCTTGGTAGATATATAATGGTCTCTGGTACTATAAACTCATTTCCATTAACCCTTCTAAATGTATATGGCCCAAATATGGATGAGCCCAATTTTTTCAGAAGGGATTTTGACCTGCTTCCGGACAGTAATGACTCAGCCGTGTCATTGCCTGGGATTTAAACTGCTGTCTAGATGCTTTTCTAGATCAATTATCTACACGACCACCACCAGAAAATGCATCTGTAAGACTTTTAAACAATCTTCTAATGACTAGAAATTTGGTGGATATTTGGAGGATTCAGCACCCTACAAGCAGGGAGTACTCATTTTACTCTCATGTTCACAAATCCTATAGCAGGATTGATTATTTCCTGGTTGGCTCTAACCTTATCTCTCAAATCAACAATTCTAAATATCATAATATATTGATTTCTGATCATAGTCCAATGACAATATCATTAAATCTCTCCCTCCCAAAACAGGCTTATTCTTGGCGCTTTAACCCAAACCTTCTTAGCGATGACAATTTTGTTAAAAACATAACCTCTAAACTGAAGGATTTCATAGAAATAAATGACAATGGCGAAGTGTCAGACTGTACCCTACGGGAAACATTAAAAGTAGTTTTGCGTGGTGATATAATTTCTTACACCTCAGCCCTTAAGAAACAAAAAGAAAAGCGATTACTCGAAATTAATAGCACTCTTTCTGTTTTGGAAAGAACATACCAAGTTTCTAAATCACCTGGGCCCAGTTTTTCAAACATAATCAACCAGGATTAATCCTGGTTGATTGGATTAAACCCAGATCTGATCCAAAATTGGGTATTTCAAACAGCATTTAATCTTGATAATTTAAATCCAGATTTGGAAATCCAATCCTGCCTTTAATCCAGATTTGAGCCTGTGTTGGGTATTTCAAAACTTCAGTCCCAAATCTGGATCAGTTTTATCCTGAAAAACAGCATTAAATTAGTCCCACCTCAGGGTAGGATCAGAGTGTGATCCCATGTATTAGTTCCACATATACTCATCGATAGATAGCTTTTACTTGCATTTCTCCCGATCATTATTATAAAAAGATATTTTTAATAAGTTAAACCTCTTCATGTACAGTTTTTTTTTTACAGAAAAAAATCCAAATTTCACAATTGTCAGAAAAGTAATTCAAACAACAAAAATTTCCTCAACCCAAAATTGTAACACCTAAACTTAAAGTTTTCACACTACTTTTCCATTTGCTTTTCCAGTAATTGTATTTTTAACTTGATGTGTTCTTGCTGAAGCATGGTAAGTTTTATTTGTTCCTGAGCAAGTAGAATTTGCTGGTGTGCTCGCTCAGTTTCCATCTTGAGGAGATTTTGGTAGGCATGATCCTCATCATGATGCCTCTTCCGGTGATGTCTTGGTGGAGGTACAGGGGGAACCTCCCCACAGCTCTGTTGAGGGGGAACCTCCCCACAGCTCTGTTGAGGGGGAACCTCCCCACAGCTCTGACTTGTGCTTGGCTCCCCTTCTGGTTCTATGGGAACAAGAGTGAGTATGGTCTCTGCTGCGGAGTGGTCAAGAGGTTGTGACCCCGCAGATTCGCCTGCATCAGCTGACACAATGCCGTGAAAAGCATGGGAGCTCTCACCACCAATGATATCAAGTACAGAATTTGTAAATTTGCCACACTTATATTGTTTGTTCCCTGTTTCTGGGTTTTTAGATTCAGTAAGATCCTTTGTTCCCTTCTGTTTCAAGTTTTTCCATCTTAACTTTACTTGGTCCACAGTCCTTCGCATTCAAGAAATGTTAGTTTAGATTAACACCAATAAAAGACACTACAAATAAGTGTTCCAAGTTTGAAGTTTTTTACCAATTTAGAGTATAAAACAAATCCAAAGGACCGAGGTCTTAAAATAAATTGCTCTTATTAAAGTGAGACACTGCAGGTGAATAGGGGTAAAAAAAATAAATTTATAGATACCAATCTGATCACATCAGTGATCTACAGCAAATGTGAGAAAAACAAAAAGAACCTATTGCCCAAAATGGTCCAAATTATCTATATTTTGAACTAAAATTTAGATCCAAATTTTAATGGTGGATGGAGCCTGGTTTAAATTATGGTTTTATTTTGTTGATATTACGTACATAGATTTGCTCATAGGGGATTTTGGATGTCTTAAACTTTTTAATAAACTAGTTTTAAGTGAAAAAAATCTGGTTTTCTTAATATGTAATTTCTAGTCTGACTTATTGAATAAGATCTAACCCCACAAGATAAGGCAAAATTAGAATGTCAACTTCTTAGCAAAGCTTCAATATGTTAAGTCCAAGACTGGAAAGTTTTGTGTATGTAGGAGCTGCTACAGTGAAAATTTCTACAATACCAGAAAAAACACATATGGAGAAACATCGAAGCAGTGCTACAATTAGATCAGGCAATTTATTTGTTTTCAGGTGAAAGTTTATATGTTCATAGAGCAAACTGACCCATAATAAAAATGAGTTTTGCCTGCAGTGTCTCCCCTTTACGATAAATCTACTTGCTTGAACAATATTGTACATATTTTTAGAATACTCTTTGAAGTGTATCTCAGAAAAAAAAATAATGAGAAAAGTGACCTATTAGTATAACAACAAATAAAAATAAGATGGTCATTTTGTATGCAAAAAGGCTCAAGGAATGAGTGTAAATGGTTTTACCTGCTGGATTACTTCTGCCCAAATAGCATTTTTTGCTCTTGTGGTCAGAGAACTTTGTCCAGGCTTGCTGAAATTCCCAAAAAGTGTTTTGTAATTGGCTTGAACACCTTCTAGAAGAATGTTGGTTTCGGCTGTTGAAAAATTGCACCCTTTCGTTCTGGTCTCCATGATGTTTGAAACTCACTGATGAAGATGAACTCTTTATAGGCCTTCTCTGTGACGAAGGCAAGGTAAAAACAGGTGTGACAGCAGAGATCACAGGTTTTTTAAATTTCCCCCTGTGTGACCTAATCGGCAGCATGGCTTCAATTGTGTATGAGCTTCGGCATCGCAGATCATACAGGCCAAGGCAACATGTTGAACGTCCAAATCTACTTCAGCAGTACTCCAATGAAGAACTGTATGCAAGGTATCGATTCAGGAAGGATGACATTTCATACTTGTGCGGTGTTCTTCGTCCTTATCTGAAAAGACGGACCATGAGGAGTCATGCCTTGACAGTGGAGGAACAGGTGCTGATTGCTCTGCGTTTCTTTGCCTGTGGCTCATTTTATGAAGTCATTGCAGATGGAATAGCAGTCACAAAAGCCACAGTGGGATATGTGGTGCATTCAGTGGCATCAGCACTTTCTAGTATGCTGAACACTTATGTCAAATTCCCAGAAAGCAACAGTGAAATATCAGACATCAAATGAAGGTTCTTCTCTATGGCCTCAATGCCTAATGTTATTGGTGTGATTGACTGCACACATATTCACATTCAGGCCCCACATGAGAGAGAGTAGGAATATGTCAACAGGAAGGGAAGCCACAGTATTAATGTGCAGCTCATTAGCGATGCAGATCTCAAAATCACCAATTGCGTCGTTAGATGGCCAGGATCTGTACACGATGCTCAGATTCTGAGAGAAAGTAACATACACCAGAGATTCTAGAATACTCCACCAGATGGCATACTTCTTGGTGAGAGTGGCTACCCTCTACTCCGTTGGCTAATGACACCATTTTCAAATGTGACCAGTGCCTCTCAACTGCAGTATAATATTGCCCACAGCTCAACAAGAGGAACCATTGAGCGCATCAATGGCATTCTTAAACGCAGATTTGCCTGTTTGAATTATCTCAGGGTTGAACTCAAAAAAGCATGCAAGATCATTTGTGCCTGTATCGTGCTGCACAATATGGTCCAAGCACGAAGAGTTCCACTTTGTGAAGACGAGGCCGATGCACCAGCAGCCCCAGAAGGTACAGATCTTCCACTACCTTTACCACATCTGCCTGATGAACCAGTGGGAGGAGCAGTCAGAAGTGCTTTGGTTGATTTGTATTTTTCCTAGATCACAGATGTCAAACTGATCCAGTAAAGGGCCACTGTGGCTGCAGGTTTTCATTCCAACCAAGGAAGGACACACCTGATCCAACAAATCAACCATGTAAAGACAATCCAGTTGATTGATTAATTTGCGTCAGGTGTGTTTTTGCTTGGTTGGAAAGAAAACCTGCTGCCACAGTGGCCCTTTACTGGATCAGTTTGACACCCCTGTCCTAGAAGTTCTAGGAATACTTTTGTTTTCCCTTTGTTTATGTTTAGTAAAGCTACTGGATATCTCACATTTGTCTCAATTTTTTATTTTATTACACTAGTCTGTGATGTCCTTTTATAAAATGCATCTCAAAATATGAAAGGTCAGTGACAAGGCAATTGTTTAAACAGAGAATTGAAGTGAACATTGACTCCAATGCAACAGAAAATATTTTGGATGACGATATAGTACTTTTGCTTTTGGTACATTAATTTATCAAAGATCTCTGTAGCCTTAAGATCTACACAACACACATTCTGTCTCCTGTCTGTGACCCTGAGGGCGGGTTGATCCTAGGTGCGGGATGGATTTGAAAATCTCTATCTGAGAGGATCAGGATTATTCTGATCCAATCTAGCAAAGTTTTGAAAAACCGGGATAGAAGATCCTGATCCATGGATCAGGAAAGTGGGATTTGGAAATCTGGATCAATTTAATCTGGATTTAATTTTTTGAAATACTGGGCCCTGATGACTATAAAGAGATATTGAATCTTAAATATGAATATAATGGCATAATGAGTGACCAAGTTAGCAATCTACTTTTGAAATTAAAACGGGAACACTTCGAGCTTGGAGATAGACCTGGTAAACTGTTAGCACGACAGCTTAAAGGTGCTCAGGCTTCTAGAGCGATTCATAGCATTAACTGTAGGGCTGTAATCAACCAAAGAAATTGTTGGTCGACTAAAACACAGTAATTGTTGACCAAAAATCGACCAATCGAACCCCCCCCCCCCCCCCCCCCCCCCCGCGTTTCGACCCTGTGTGTGCCTCTTCTTCTTTTTTTCTCTCAACACAAGACTCTCGGCTTTCTAGTCTTCATCGATGAAATAGGCAGTCACTTTCATATAGGACTCCATTCGAAGAGACGTACACATCTGTTACCTTTTTCTATTAACTCTGAAACTTTCTCTTTTTTTCTCCCTCGTATTTTGCCATTGCCGCATGCGTGATGTCCGGCGCTGGCATTGAATATCCAGAAAAACATTGGAACCTGTATATTCGTGGGACTCTTTTAGTGTTTCCACACAGAGTTTCATATTAACAACGTTGTTCACTACAACAGACACTTTTTTTCTTCTTGAACTTTGAAAACATCTGCAAGTCCATACAGTCGCGCATCGATGTTTGCGCCTGTCCTTTTTTTTCCTCTCAACACAAGACTCTTTGCTTTTCAGTGTTCATCAATGAAATGGGCAGTCACTGTCAGATAGAACTCCATTTGAAGAGATGTACACATCTGTTATCTTAATCTATTAACTCCGAAGCTTTTTCTTTTTTCCTGCCTTGTATTTTGCCGTGAGCGCGTGCGTAATTGTCTGGCACGCCGGCACTGTATATCCAGGTTCCAATGTTTTTCTTGGCCTGCCACGACACCAATGGGCCTCATACCCTCAGAAATAAATTGTCAATTCCTTCTGTGATGTCGTTTTTGCATTTGGGTGTTTATATGAGGCATAAAATCCAGCGCGGACTGGGTGAGGGATGCCGCCGCTGCAGCGCGGGCAGCGGGCAGAGCACATGCAGTTATAAAACAAATACACGATTATTAGACTAGAATATTGAAATGTTCTTGAATAAAAATATTGAAATTAAAGATAAATACATTGAAATGGTGTTCTAAGACATGATAGGGGTGCTCAGAAAATACCCCCATTTCACTTGATACGTTTCTTCTGATGAAATGAACTGCAGGGGGAAAAAAAAAAAAATGACACATTTGGTCGACCAATCAGAATTTTGGTCGACAGCACGCATCGACCAATCAACTTGGACTTTACAGCCCTAACTGGCACTCTTTTAACCAATTCTGTTGACGTAGACCATCGATTCATTGAGTTCTATTGTGAACTTTACTCCTCTAAACACAATGTTTCACAGACCAATCTTAATGATTTCTTTGACTCTCTTTTGTTACCTAGGTTGAGTAGTGCTGCCAGGCAATCCCTAGACTCTGACATTACATTGCAGGAAGTCACTACCGCCATAAAGTCACTCCCGTCGGGCAAAGCAGCTGGGCCTGATGGCTTCAGCTCCGAATTTTATAAGAGATTTTGTGATATCCTTGCACCACTTCTACTTAGAATGATCCACAACTCTAAAAGTGATGAAAAACTGCCAAAAACCCTTTATGAAGCCAACATCTCTCTTATTTTAAAAAAGGGCAGAGACAAAACGGATCCTGCTAGTTATAACAAGGTAACCAATTGCACTTCAAAATTTTGATCATAAGGTAATAACTAAAATTCTGGCTACAAGATTGAACAAGCATTTGACTTCTATCATTCACCCTGATCAGACAGGGTTCATTCCTGGCAGACTTTATTTTTCCAATGTCAGATGGCTGCTCAATACTATTTACTCTGATTACAGTGGTATTAATGGAGCTTCTATTTTGTCTCTTGACGCACATAAAGCTTTCGACCAGGTTGAGTGGCCTTATATGTTTGAGTCATTGCACAGGTTCGGTTTTGGTGGAGCCTTTATATCTTGGGTGAAACTGATACATGTATATGCCAATCAATTGTGTTCTGTTTTGACGAATGGTGATCAGTCAGCCCCATTCCTATTACAGCGCTCAGTTCAGCAGGGCTGTCCACTGTCCCCGGTGCTGTTTGCTATTGCATTGGAGCCTCTTGCTGTAACAATAAGAGAGCACCCACACATAAAGGGGCCTCAGGTTGGAGGTGTAGAAACCCTTATCAGTTTATATGCTGAAGATGTAATATTGTATCTATATAATGCTGAGGAATCCGCTCCTCCTCTTCTCAGCCTGATCACATCCTTTGGTAAAATATCAGGATACACCGTCAACTGGTCAAAGTGTGAATTTATGCCTCTCTCCAGTGTTTATTCACCAGATTTTTTACAAAGTGTTCCATTCAAGGTAGTTAATGACCATTTCACTTATCTTGGTTTGACAATACCCAAAGATCCAAAATTGATATTCAAATTGAATTTTACAGAATTTATATCAAGATTAAAAGAGAATATTGAATGCTGGAAAATTCTACCCCTATCAATGATTTGACGCATAAACTCAATTAAAATGATCTCTCTTCCCAGATTTCTGTACTTATGTCAAAATCTCCCCATTTATCTTACAGCAGCTTTTTTTAAGGACTTGGACTCAATTATCCTTTCCTATATTTGGAATGGCAAAAGTGCCAGAATTTCAAAGGCACACTTACAAAAACCTAAAGCAGAGGGAGGGTTGGGCCTGCCAGTATTTAAACATTATTACTGGGCTGCCAACGTTAGGGCCCTAGTGTTTTGGCAGCAGAGAACCCAAGACATCCGGACACCTACAGCCCCATTGTGGCTTAAGATGGAGACCAATTCCGTAAATAACTCCTCTTTGCCAGCCATGCTATTTTCCAAATTTGAAAAACCAGAGCTTTTTAAGAATCTGTGCTTTGTGCTAAGGCAGTCTGTAAGAATTTTAAGCCAGATTAGGAGCTTTTTGGCACTACCAAATACGTCAGTACAAACGCCTATATGTTTTAACCATGGTTTCAGGCCCCCTTGGCATGACAGGTCTTACCATGACTGGAGAGAGAAGGGCTTGGTGTCAATTAACGACCTGTACATTGATAGTAAATTTGCATCATTCAATCAACTGAAAGAAAAATACAATTTATCTCATTCACATTTCTTCCGGTATTTGCAGGTTAGGCATTACGTCCAATCAAAAATTGAAAATTTCAAAAATCTTCCAATAGAGCATGAAATTTATAAAGTTTTTAAGAGCCCTCCTGACTCCAAGCATCTTATTTCAAAAATTGTACACTTACTTGATGATTGTGTTGATGTGGGCACTGTGAAGACCATGAATGCTTGGAGGGAGGAGTTGGGTATAGAATTATCTGAATCCATGTGGACCAAATGTTTGTCTAGGATTCATTCTTGTTCTGTGAACAGCAGGCATCAGTTGGTTCAATTTAAGGTTGTCCATCGCCTGCATTATTCCAAAGTCAGATTGCACAGAATTTATCCCTCTGTCTCCCCAGTGTGTGACAGGTGTAATATTTCAGAAGGTACGCTGTCTCATACTTTTTGGTCCTGTTCCTCACTGACAGGTTTCTGGTCAAAAATATTTGACTGGTACTCCAAAGCATATAAAAGGCCCCTCCAGCCTGAGCCTGGACTTGTCATCTTTGGCTGCACACAAACAATGAGGACTGTCCCCGCTACAATGCGGCAACCATTGGAATTGGGACTGATTGTTGCGAAGAGACTAATATTGAAAGAATGGAAGTCTCCTAATCCTCCTTCCTTTGGATTGTGGGTCACTGACATGTTATCATTTAATACAAATGGAAAAACTCTGCATTGGCTCAATGAAGACTTTTATCAGTTTGTGGAATCCATTTCTCGCTCATTTTGAAAAGGCCAAAATAGGTCAACTGTGCTCCTGACCCAACAACTTTATCCTCTGCCTTTCCTCTGTATTGTGCATCTGTTTCTAATTGACTGGTGATAATTCAAGCATCTGAGCCCTGTTGTTTTGTTCAATGATAAAAAATTAAAATAAAAAATTAAAAAAAAAAAAAGTAATTGGAAGTTAAAGCATTTTTAGTGTGATAACCTTGGCAGTGCTATATTTCTTTGTGTATTTGAGTATGTAAGAGCTAATAACTTCATCAGCACTTACTTCTACTCTTAGATTTGTAGAGCCCAAAAAACGATGTCGTTTCACTTGTGATGACCTTGTTAAAATTGATTCTTAATAAACAACAGCTTTGATAGTTAATCCTTTGGGTTCTCTTACAACCCAATTCACTTCTGCTGTGGGAGGTCTGTTGGTTCTTTATGGTTTAAATACACATTGTGTTAATATTTCAGGCTGAGATATTGGGAGAAACTTTATACCTGCCTATACCAATAATTCACTTCATGAACTCGGCTAATACCCATATCATTCTTGTAATATTGTTAATCACAAGAAAACTAGAAGTGTATGAAACAGAAAAATACATTTTACTGGGGATCCTGAATATTACAAATACTGGGCATAAATGTGCAATTCTGTGCCAGTCTCTCTCATATTTAAATATGAAGTATAGTGTTACCCTTTCAAAACTTAAAAACATAAACATGGTTTGAAGCCGTCCCGTTCATCATTTTTTTACACCTACTGACAAAGTCTGAAAAAATGCTTAACATGATTGATATAAACTTTAAATATAGATTTTTTTAAATGCTAAACACTGAATTTTCATTGTTCCATCGAATGAAAATTCACATAATTGCATCATTTTTCTTAGAATCATTTGACAGCACCATTTGTATTTTAAGCTTTCACTCTTTATTCTCACAACTAATAAAAGAAAACTTTTGTTTCAAATTACAGGTTTCTATTAGCCTCACTCTTTGTCATTAATAGTTGCGTATAAGGCCATTACTTTTTCTACTTGCAGGTTCAGGACTATAGAGAGGGAACCCCAGAGGAAAAAACCTACTACATTGAACTGTGGGATGTCGGAGGGTCTGTTGGTTGTGCCAGCAGTGTTAAAAGCACCAGAGCTGTGTTTTACAATTCAGTAAATGGTACATACAATTTCGAAGGATTGTATGCACACATTTTAGTATTGTATGCTAATTTTTTTTTCCTTTTTTTCCAGGAATTATTTTGGTACATGATTTAACAAATAAGAAATCTTCCCAGAATCTCTACCGTTGGTCTTTAGAAGCATTAAACAAAGATTTATCTCCAACTGGCGTTATTGTGTCAAATGGGTAAGTTGACATAAAAAAAAAATATACCAGATATATGATACTTAATAAAGTGTAATTCTGGCTAAAATCATGCCAGAGCTGTACATTTATATATGAGTATATATATACACCAGTGTGTAGACACTATTTAATAGAAAGAATATTCTTAATACCAAAATATTATTGTTTTCAATTTATTTAAAATTCACTGTTTTACTGAAAAATAAAACAGAGAGAGCAGTGGAACACATTTTTTTCTTGATTTAGATGTTCATTCAAAGTTATCCTCCCCCATCTAACGCAAAAAAAATTATTTAGTGATTGAATGTAATACTTGATTTATTTATTGACTTCTTGGAGAAGCCAGTGAGCTGGATTGTTGTTTTTATGACAAATGGTCTTATAAATCTGTAATGCACTGTATATAGTATTGAATACTGCTGTATCAGTTTGGTATTATGCTATCAAATACTTATATGATATTACAATATTGATTTACCTTGAATGTGTAGAGGCTCAAAGAGAGACAATAGCTGAAAAAAGGAAAATTAATAATCTGTTGGCAACACTTCAGCTCCATACCCAGTAGGAGGAATATTGTTCCAGGTAAAATACATTCAAATTGGTTATGACTAGTTTCAGAGCATTGAGAATGTATGAAATCAGACATGTACTTTTTTTTTTTTTCAACACAGGAAATTCATTCTTGTTTCTTTCAGCAGTGACTATGATAGAGAACAGTTTGCTGAGAACCCAGTGCCTTTGCTGCTGATTGGCACAAAGTTCGACCAGATTCCAGAGACCAAACGCAGCGAGGTTCTTACTCGGACTGCTTTTCTGTCTGAAGACTTCAATGCAGAGGAGATTAATCTTGTAAGTTAGGAAGTTGATTCTCAGTTTTATGTTTTGTATGCATTATACAAGATTCTCAGTTTTATGTCTTGTATGCATTATACAAGCTATAAAATACAAGAAGAAGATTGCCCTTGGCTCTGTGACAAGCATTTGGGATTGGTGACTGTTCTTGTCTTTACACTGTAATGATAGAGAAGTCTTCCTAAATCTCATCAGACTGCTGAAGGGGTGAGGCAAGTTGAGCTGGTCACATAGTGGTCGAAAATTTTAACATTCTAACCCCCCTTCTAAAATGTCTTCAAGGGTGCCTAGTAATGGTATTTAAGACAGCTGATCAAGCCCACTGTATAAGGCTTTTGTCAAACACAAAAGCACAAGAAGCACAAAGACTAAAAACTACTGACCCACTTTGAGGTTTGTGGCTTAAGCTCTAATTTGTTTTTGCAGGACTGCACCAATCCAAGATACCTTGCTGCAGGCACATCAAATGCAGTGAAGCTTAGCAGGTTTTTTGACAAGGTAAGAACCCCTCGCTCTGTTGTGTGATTGAAGGTAAAGTAACAGACAGTTGACGCAAGTGTAAAACAGAATGAAGAAAACAGTGGGGTTAAACAGGACGAGTTAAGAGATCTTTGATAACCAAGGACAGTCAGGCCAACTGATATGAATAAATATAAACTTTAAAGCATGAAGCATTGTCAAAGATATTATTTATGCCAAAATAGTTTTACAAAAACTGTTTAAAATCATAATCAGACTGACTGACATCAGAACAGTTAAAAATGCCACAAATAATACTTAGACTGATGTCACAGCCTCCTCTAGCCACCAAATTCTATATGATGCCCATTTATTGTATTCATACTTCCCAAATACTTGTAACATGTTGAAAGTGTTTTTTAATTATACTGTGTTAATATCAAAGTGTTGTGCATTTTTAACACGTGTATGAGTGATCAAGTTGCCTTTCAACTTCATAACCTGTTTTTCATTTAATCTCCTAAAGGAAGTATTTTTTAAAACTGGTTTTCTGCTCACACAGTGTCCGGTTTTATTGATCACAATGGTAAATACACAATCTTACAATGAAACACTAAATCTGTCTTTTAACAGGTAATAGAAAAGAGATATTTCACAAGAGATCCAAGCCAGGTGTGTTTGAGTTACATCATTGTTTCATTTGGAAAACAATCATTTTCATGGATTACTTTTCTGTAACCGGTTTGTTCATCAGCCCTTTACACTTAAATGTTAGTAGCAACTGTGAGACTGTGTGTTGTAAGCTCATTCAAGTCAAACTGTTCCAAACTTGTTTCTTTTGCTTTCTTTTCAGATAACTGGTTTCACTGACAGGAAACGATTCAACTTCAAAACCTTGCATTATGACTGACATCATCTGTAGTTTGATTCTTGTATCAAGAAAACATCACAATCACCAACATGACAGATGCAAAATATTACTCCTCTCTTCTTATTATTGACATTTCTTTGTTTATTCCTTTTTTATAAAAATGATGTCTGATATGTATTTATACTGATAAAAATAAGAACTAAAGCCAAGCATAATTGTAAATGAAGGAAATATTATCCAGAAGAAAAGGACTTGAAGCAATATTAAGAGATGAATAATTGTTAAGACTGTGTGTCCAGTTAGGCTTTTAGTTCTTAGTTTCTTACTCACAAACCGAGCCCACATTTTTTATGCGTTATCGCAGTTCATTTTAGTTCATAATATTACATGAACAGTAAAATGAATGAATTGCGTCTTAGTTAGGATATAGGGGACTTCATTAACATTAAGGTTTGTTGTTCCAGATCAGTAGTCAACTCAGATCACCTTTAAAAGCTAGGGATATTTGGGATTTGAGGGAAATTTCAGGGGAAAAAAAAACAAAAAAACTGTAACCTTTACAGGTGAACTTAATGTGACCTTCTCTGAACTTTTGAATTCACATTTCCAGCCGTTCAGTGTTTCAGTACTTTTTGCACAACTTGCTGTTCTCTAACAAGGAGCTTGATGGTAAAATTCACAATAGGTTTTTGATCTAGAATCAACCAATACATTTCCTGGTTCTCATCATACCGTTCACATTGTGATATTTTGAGACCAAGACAACACCTAACAATTGATCAGCATTACCTTGCCATCAGAAGACTTCAAACAGGATGTTCTCAGACTGTACTGACCCCTGAGCCTAGAGTGTCACAGTGTCATCAGCCGGTTGCATTAGAGATACAGAGACTGAAAAACTCACAGAAAGGCATAGAAGTGAATGTCCTTGGACACATCCTACACTGATGACTACTTCATTGTGAACCTGCAGAGCCGGATGATGAATGCCACTCAACTCCAGGCACATCTAGGGGAGGCGAGAGGCCCCTCAGTGTCGTATCAGACCATTCAAAACCTTTTACAGCAGTGCAGTCTGTGTACTAGATGACCTGCAAGGGTGCATGACCATACCACCAGACAGGTGTCATGTGGCCCTCCACTGGCACGCCTTGGCCCTACTCTACTCGGCCCTACTTGATTTGCAGCGTGTTTCCACTAGCCTGTTAGCTCCTAAAACAAGCTAGTTGTAGTACCTACTCTGCTCTGGTTCCGGGCGAGCAGAGTCTATACTAAAAGATGACGTCACCGGCTACTGATTGGTCAGACAATGTCATCATCGATGAGTCATGAGCGCGACGGCCTAGCATGCTAGCAGCAGTTACCATTAGCTTACTCTCATATGTCTTTTCTTTGCAGCTCGATTGCTCTCGTCCTCGGCCTCATTCTGTTGTATAGCTTCCAAAACTCTCCTGTGCTTCTCAAGGGGTATTTCTTCTTGCCACCTGCAGCTTTTTCTGCTTTCCTTTTTTTACTCGGTTTGTGACAAAAAGACAGATTGTTGTGTCGCGCTCAAAATGACGTCACCGCAGAGCCGCTCAGTGACACTGCACCCCATTGGGCAGGCGAAAGCAGCACAAGGCGAGTAGAGTAGAGCCGGGTCGAGTCGAGTCGAGTAGAGTAGGGCTAGTGGAAAAGGGACAATAGTCTTGCATGGGCCAGGGAGGGAGAAGGGATGAGGGGCCAGTGAGCCCCAGTGCTGTTCCCTGATGAAAGTCTTGAGCTTTGAGCAGAATGATGGCCACCACCAATGTTGGTTTAGCCCCTATTGTCACCAGACAAGCATTTGGTGGTGGTGGTGTTACAGTGTGGGTAGGTGTGTCTAGTCAGTACAGAACTGCCCTACACTGTGTGAATGGTACAGTGACAAGCCCATACTACCTGGAAAAAATAAAAAATCTAGTCCTTGTGCCCCTGCATGAATAACACAGACCTAATTTCATCTTCATGCTCCAGCTCATTGAGGTTGCATCATTGAGGCTCATTGAGGTTGCATCATGTGGAACCATGCTAGAAGCTGGGGTACCTTTAATGGAGTGGCTTTATTTGAGGATCTGAGTCACTATGTAGAGGCTCGTCACTATCCAGGAATCTCAATGACGTAAGGACCACCCTTCAAGAAAAGTGGAATGCCAAGCCTAAGCAGACAATAAGTAGACTTGTGAACAGCATTAGACATCGTTGTCAAGGTGTAATCGAAGTTTAAGGGCGCATGAAAAGTTATTGAGACACTCACACTTTTTTGTGTTGTACAAACCACTGTTGTACACTTTTGGTTCTTACATACCCTACTTTCATGATATCACTATAGCATGAGCTTTTAATGTTTTTCCATCAATTTCACCTGAAGGCCAAATACTCCTAACTAGTGTATGTTAAGTGACTCTTGCTTGTTTCACACACCTGTACAGTGTTTCCTCTAGGATTTTTTTCAGCAGCAGGGGCAGGCTCTCCAGGCAGCTATGGCGGCATGAACAGATGACACTTGACAGCAGATTTTAGTTTTATGCCCAGCATAATGCCCCTTTTTATTGAAAAAAAAAAGAAAATAGGACAATAAAATGAAAAAATAAATTAAAAACAAATGATTTCTTGATGGGGCTATAATCAGTGACGAAGTGCCCAACTACCTTAAGCTACCGATATGCTACGTAACATTAGCTGGCCATCAATATTTTGTGAATGTTTATTCAACTTATAAACTCTATTATAAGTTTTCTTAAGCTAACAAGTCTACCATTTCTCCGCTAAGTCGCACCCTGGTTTTGCGACGACACTCCTGACTGCAACCTGATGCCTGTATGCTCTCGCAAGTAGCTAATTAACGTTGATGGCACCAGTTGGTTCTGTTGGGAGGTGGGGAGGTGGGTGCATATCTACCTCAAAGAGTAGATACTGACAGTGGCGATTCTAGAGTGTGCAAGGGCCCCAGGCAAAATCTCCCAAGGGGCCCCCCTTAGAAGCATTAAGTATATTCATAAATAATCTGAAACAAACCATAAGGGTCAGAAACGGAAACTTTATTAGTTTATTTTATTAACTAATTTGTAACATTTAAACAAGACTGTTCAGTCTATGTGACTCTCAAAACAGGGAAAAAAGTGTCAGTGATACAATGTGATGTTAATTTTGTTGACTTAGCAGAGTAACATTCCAAACTTTTTTAAAACTATAAAGACCGGTCACTTGACAGCTTATTTCTTTTTCATTGGGCAAAAACTTAACAATATATAGACAATATTGCCTAAATTTTGACATCAGAAGGGATGAAAAGTGCATAGCATTTGCATTTACTTTCTCTTAACACAAGATAACAAAAAGCCTTTTACCTTGAAACATTTGAAACTGTTTGCTTCATCAGTTTAAGCATTTTTAAAGATAATTAACCTTTACAATTCTTCAAAACTTATTCACTTCATTTGTGCGTATCAAACACATTTAACTTTAATACACTTTACAATCATTCTGGCAGATGCATATATCTCTCCTCCTCTGTCAGCTCTGTGCAGTCTGTTTATGTGAAGCGTGTGTTGACAGCACTTGAGTCCTTGGCCATGTACAGTCATGCGCCAAGAAAAGTGCTATACAAATAAAGTTTGATTGATTGATTGATAATTTGCACGCTGAGCCACTGTAAAGTCACGCGCTGAGTCCCTGAACGTGTACAGTCGCGCACCGTGGTTTTCCACCCAAATCACTCCATTACTGGTTTGTTTCCTCATTACTTTTGTGGAATTTCAGTATTTTACCTCACAAAACATATTCACTTTCTATCTGTCGGTTAACGTTAGTAGCTAGCTAAGCCCACAAGACGGTGGGGTGCCGGTGTCCTTCGCACAACACCGGTGTGTCAACATACACTGTAACAGCGAGCCGACAGAGAGATGCCTGATGTCTCCCGCTTCACTAACAAGGCTAACTATCAGACAACCAACAGTCAGACTAACAAACACAAGTTTAAATGTTTACCACATCTGGTCCATTTTCCGCTGACTTGCTTTCTCCTCTCTTCCTGCTCCTTGACAGATAGCTCCTCTTCATTTTGCATCACTGACTGTGTTTGATTGACACACTTCAAAAAGTTACTGGATGAAACAGTGTGACAGAGATGACACGGGGCCCCTGTAGGGGGGTATCCGTCAAAGAGGTCACTGCAATTTGACCACTGTTTGTTTGATGGGATTAATAGAGTGGGTCACTGCAGTTGGGGGCCCCCTAGTGGCACGGGGCCCCAAGCAGCTACCTGCCTTGCCTGTTGACAAGCTCCGCCTCCGGATACTGAGCAAGATAGTTATTTGCCTCAGCACTCGTGACACCCGACTTAATGCAGGACTCTGCTGTGAAGGCGGCAACATGATGCTGCGGTGGTGTATTTGCAGTTGAAAAAAAAAAAGTGTTTTGCTAAAGGACCTCTTAGACAATACATGTAATTTTGCCCACAGCCCATTTTTTTGTTTATTGTGTGGTATTTGTAGTACACCCAGAGACTCCCAAGAATATACCTTTAGAAAATCCAAAAGTCATCCAGGGCCTGTACTATGACCTATTTTATGATCACTGCCATAGGTGTGAGCCAGGGTGCACACTTTACCCCAAAACTTACTCAAACACCAATAATAAATCATCAAATTGGGTCAAATCACCTTCACTGAAGTCTGGTGCATCTTTTGAAATCAAATGTAAAGCTAAGTATTACAATTGAAAGAAGTTATTGAATTTTAACTGGAAAAAAAAATAGTTTTTTTTTTATGATTTTTCAACAAATTCAATTCTTTAGAGATGTGTCTGACCAACTTACAGTTGCTGTACAACTAAAATACTTACAAATTATTTGGCCACATATATATTCTCAAAGTGGGAAAAAAATCATCAAATTCTGAGACCGGTAAAGTTGTTCAATTAACAGGTTGGGTTACTGTGGTAGAATCAGGATACTGTTCCATGTCTTGTATATCAGGGAACCTTTAAAGATTTGTTCAGAATTCATCCTTTAAGTATGATTTCTTTTAGAATTTGAATGCTAGATTCAAAACAAACATTTCACATGAAATGTTATTCATTTTAATATTGAACAGCCACAAAGGGCCTGTATATTATGCCTTTGTGATGAGATAATAATGAGTCATTGATACAAGTAAAAAGCGATGCAGTTTTGGATTGTTGTAATCAGATTGTATATATCTACAATGACAGCAATACATAAACATTACTTCTGTCAATTTCTGTTTCTAGTACTTATATATACATGTAATCTGTTTTATGGCCTTCGTGTCTTTTTGCATAGCGGCTTGGACAATTTTAATTTGTAGACTGGAACTATAGTGAGGGAAAGGGGATCTGAGAAATCCATAAGATGTATGATTGGCTGGTTATTTCATAGAATGGAGTCTTTGAATTTGCTTGTGTATGGTTGGAGGGGTTTCTGATTTTGAAAATGTTTATAATATCCCAAATAATAGATTACAGATGCAACATGTGCACACATGCCAGAGGTTCTCTTTCCAGCAGGACAGAGACAATAATATGCCTTCACAGGATCATCTGATGCATTCTTGTCAAATTGAATCCAAACATTGTATTTTATTTGAGATCTGTGGCGAGAATGAATCTGTCCCTAATGAGATCAGCATCATGCTGGTAAACCCAAATCTCATAGTCACCATCATTTTTTGATGCTCAGCAATGTAGCCAGGGGACTGTTTGATTTGGTATGTACCGCATGTTATGGTCTCAAGGTATTCCAGATCCACATGAGGAAGCGAGATATCAGATACTTCAAGCTTCTGCCATTCACTCTGAGCTCTCGTGACATATTTGGGTCTTCTGCAACTCGTTTTGCCAAAACATTGTCTTTTTTAAAAGTGAAAGCATACGCTGAGCCATCTTAGTATCTCGTTCCTCTCGATCTGGATCTGAAACATATATTGGTCCTCTGAAGACATTGAGACATGCAGTTACTATGGGCACTAATTTGCCAATGACCTCAACGAAATAATTTGAGGTAAGTTGTTCCTTAAACAACATCCACTTCTTTAAACGCCCGTGGTAGGACTCTACTATCCATCTTGTTTTGGTACAGCAACGATCACTATTGGCTGTTGAGGAATCCAATTGGGATTTACCAGTTGGTAAAAATGACGGCATTCTAGCATCATACCCCAACTTAGCAAGAAGATCTAAGGCATCCCTGAAACCGCGGTCTACAATCATATTGTCATTTGCTTCTAACCAAGATTTCAATATTTCAGTTTTTTCCATGATGAGCCGAGTTATTGTTGCATCATTTACGTTACCATGGTAGGGGCCAATAGTGTCTAAAACATATCCATCAGGCAGTACAACTGACATGAACTTTAGGTAATTTTGTTTTTTCTGTCCTCCGTAAGATGCCCTTTGAAACTGATGATCACTGCATTTGTTGAGGTAGATATATGTACCATCTAAGATAAGAGTTACCTGGTCACCATAAAAAGCTTTAGTAAAGACAGTGTTGTGAGTTATGGCATGGTGGCGTGAAATGTGATTTGTGCCAAGGTATTTGGGGACAACTATTGTGTTCAAAATATCTGCAATTGTATTAAAATATCTTGACAGTGTAGCTTGGGAAAGATTAGTAAGCATGGTCATTTGATTCCATGAGAGGTTTGTTTTCAGTTTTGCCCAAAAGTAAAGAAGCAAATGTATTGCTCTGGAACTATCACTTGAACCTGAAACAAGATCAGATTCACACATGTCATAGATGTTCTTAAATTGCACCAATGTCCTGCCAGTCCATGCATGGCAGTCAGAATCTGACAAGGTTTCAAACTTCAGTTTGGGTGATGTCTCATGTTTGGATACTTCATGTAGAATATATATAATATATATACTTCATATATAGAATATATGAAAAAAATATATAATTCAATTGAATGCACAATGCTAAATTGAAGTTTAACATCCATTTGCTGCAAATTGCATGAAATAAAACATTACCCTTGATATAATACAAGACATGGAACAGTATCCTGATTCTTCCACAGTAACCCAACCTGTTAATTGAACAACTTTACCGGTCTCAGAATTTGATGATTTTTTTCCCACTTTGAGAATATATATGTGGCCAAATAATTTGTAAGAATCTTAGTTGTACAGCAACTGTAAGTTGGTCAGACACATCTCTAAAGAATTGAATTTGTTGAAAAAAATCATTAAAAAAAACTTTTTTTTTCCATTTAAAATTCAATAACTTCTTTCAATTGTAATACTTAGCTTTACATTTGATTTCAAAAGATGCACCAGACTTCAGTGAAGGTGATTTGACCCAATTTGATGATTTATTATTGGTGTTTGAGTAAGTTTTGGGGTAAAGTGTGCACCCTGGCTCGCACCCTGGCTCACACCTATGGCAATGATCATAAAATAGGTCATAGTACAGGCCCTGGATGACTTTTGGATTTTCTAAAGGTATATTCTTGGGAGTCTCTGGGTGTACTACAAATACCACACAATAAACAAAAAATTAGGCTGTGGGCAAAATTACATGTATTGTGAAAGAGGTCCTTTAATAGTTTGGCTCCTGGTATCTGATCTTGAAAATATAATTGGAATACCTGGCCCTTGTATCCTACTTTGTTTTCATCAAACTTGAGTGCTTTTTATGTAACAGCTGTTGGAGTACTTGGCTCATTTTTTTTTGTGCTCAAAATTAAATGTGTTGTGGGGTCTCCTTCAGTGTGTTTGAGAGGGGCTTGTCTTCTAAAACACACTGAAGGTGTGGAGGTGCCCAAACCAGTGACAGGAAAGTTGATGATGGCCAGGAGGCTTCCGTCTTTCATCTGCAGTGTAATGACGTTCAAATATTCAATTCAGTGTTGGCCTTTTTTTTAACACCATAACAGAGCAGACTGTAACTTGAAAATATTCATGATAATTTCTTAACCAGTGTATCACATAAAAAACAACCCACCAGACATTTCTAAAAATTTGGAGAGACACTGCGTGAGGTCTGGAATAAGGCTTTGCAACTCTACTATCCACACTCACAGACGACCAGAAGGAAAAATTTAAAGGAAAACGCATACTATCACAACCGTACAATCAGTAGCAGCAGATAGTTGTTTTAAAAAGTTGACACTCAGTATCAGCAGATGTGAAACTTTTTTGTTTGTGCTCATGTAGGGATGGGTACCGAATTCGGTACTTTAAGAGGTACCGACCAAATTCTATAGGTACTACCGAGTACCGATTCACGTAAAATCAAACAGCGCCATGTTTAGGTACCTAAAGTGAGTTAAAGTGAGGGCTGCAGTTAATTTATTAAGTTGTAGTTCATTTTAGTTACTAGTTTTCATGTTGAAGAAATTTTTGGGACAACTACAATGTTACAATACAAACAGTTGAATGTTGTTTTGATATACATCTGTCAAATTTTATATATTGAGAAATAAATTTACATTGAAAAAATTTGAGATCTTAATATTAAACAAATTAATATTTATTACCCCATAAACACACGCAAAAGTACCGAAAATTGGTACCATTGAGTACTGATACCGATTCCCAGGTACCGGGCATCGGTATGGTATCGGTTCAAATGTGAAAGGTACCCATCCCTATGCTCATGAGTTATTGGTATCGGTGTTGATACCAGTGTTAGTATTGGATACAATGCATTTGGTTACATCAGCAAATTTATATGGCGCATCCCTACAAAGTATAATTATGTTTTAAAATGTAACTCCCCCCATACGAGCTAATATTAATGTTGAATGAGAAAGCTTATTTGGGAAAAAAAGATAAGACCCTCAAAAAATGTCAACTGTAGCCAGCTAGATGCAGTAATTTTGGGTGTGGCTATTTGGACTCCAACTTTGTTGTCAGGCTTTCAGTTCTCACAACAGAAACTCCATGGGCAAGCAGAAAATTTGTTTATCTTACAAAAGAGGAGGTCAAACCCTTTCTTGTATGTCATTTTTGAGTGAACTTTTGAGTGTTTCTGCTGAACTTAAAGAGGCAGTGTAAGTCTTACTCTTAAGAAAAAAATGATGGAAATTGTGCCCTGTGCTGCAAAGCAAAGCAGATCCTGAGTACCTGGGGTACTTATTACTAATCTAAATAAGATCATATGTTTCTCAAACCATTTCATTATGTTTGTCCAGGAAGGGTTCATGTACTCGGACAGTAAACCTCTTACACTCAAAAAGGAAATATTACTTAATATCTGCTGCCAAAGTCAAAGTGTGCTAGATTAACACATCTGTTCTTTAAGAAAAACCATATATTTTAAATTTGTATTATAAATCCCATGCACAAAGATCCATGTTTATACCGAGCGTAGTAAACATTCCGTATTGACCATTTGATGGAGCTTTTATCAAAATAAAACTGACTGCCTTCATTTTTGAAAACATACCAACACAACAACCATTTAATTTAAAATGAATCTAAGGCAACAATATTTCTTCATTAATGTATAATGGTCCCCTCAAGGTCTTTTAATGTCTGTGTGCTTTACATCACATGTGATAGTTTAACAATCCACACACAGGTGTAACACAGTATGAACCTTTGGATTTAATAACTGTTTGACCCTCCTTTGGCAGCAATAAGCTCAAGCAAACATTTCCTGTAGTTGTAGATCAGACCTGCACAACGGACGGGGGGAATTTTGGACCATTCTTCTCTACAAAACCGTTTCAGTTCCCTCTCTTGAGGCCATGCCACGGCATCTAAATCAGGTTGAGGTCAGGACTCTGACTGAGCCACTAAGTTGGTGGACAGATGGTCTTAAGTTTTCCTGCGAAATTTCTTGTAACTTGGGAATTCATTTTTCCGGCCATGACAGCAATCCGTCCAGGCCCTGAGGCAGCAAAGCAGCCCCAAACCATAATACTCCCTCCGCCATATTTCACAGTTGGGATGAGGTTTTTTAATGTTGGTGTGCTGTGCCTTTTTTTCTCCACACATAGCATTGTGTGTTCCTTCCAAACAACTCAACAACTTTTTGGACAGCAATGGCTTCTTCCCTGGCATCCTCCCATGAAATCCATTCTTGTGTGATGTTTTACCTATTGTAGATTTGTCAACAATAATATTAGCATGTGCCAGGGATTTCTGAAAATCTTCAGCTGACACTCAAGGATTCTTCTTTACCTCATTGAGCATTCTGCGCTGTGCTCTCGCAGTCATCTTTAGGATGACCGCACCTTGGCAGAGTAGCAACTGTGCCGAACTTTCTCATTTGTAGACAGTCTGTCTTTCTGTGGACGTATGGACCTCAAGGCTTTTAGAGATACTTTTGTAACCCTTTTCATCTTCATGCAAGTCAATTCTTGATCGTAGATCTTCTGAGATCATCGATCTTCTGAGAGCTCTTCTGTGCAAGGCATGGTTCACATCAGGCAATGCCTCTTGAGAAGAGCAAACTCACAACTGGTGTGCGTGTGTTTTATAGGGCAGGGTAGCTTTTACCAACACATCCTATCTAATCACATTGATTGTATTCCAGGTTGGCTGACTCCTGACGCCTATCCCAGCATCTCAGTTACTTTACTCATTACTTTATTTGAAAATTAACTTCACTACTTGTAAGCGCCATTTCCTAACTATCTCATTGTTTATATGTTTGTTTACAATGATTTATGAATTTACTTTATTTTGAAAGGTTTAAAATAAGACTTCCTCATTTTAGTCACATGAACAGGAAGTGATGTTGTATTATGTCTGCTGTTGAGTTCAATAAACGAGTGACGGCGGCGGAGCTTTACGGTCGTTTTACCGTACAGGTCGTACCACAGCCGACTCAACGAGTAAAACATGGTTTTGTCGTCACTCTGAAGTGGTTATTATGGTAGAAAACTAAGAAACAACAAGAGAAAGCAAAAATGAAAGAAATAGCCACTACATTAAGTAAAACGACCAGCTCGTGAAGTCCCTCGGAGGCCGCCATGACGCCAAGAGGACAAGAGAGAAACAGACGTAAGATACTCACCTTCTAAAGCAAAGAAGACAACAAGGAAGTGTTGCTCTTGTTCAGATGGCACTCATCAAGAAAGCCAGCTGTGCTTTGTGCTATTGATCATCACTTGAACACACTTGTTTTTTTTTTTTTTTTTTTTTTTTTTTTTTTTGGGGCATTTTGTGCCTTTATTGATAGGAGAGAGACAGTGGATAGGCTTGTGAAAGGGGGTGAGAGAGTAGGGGAAGACACTCTGCAAACTGGTCACAGGCAGGATTCGAACCTGGACCGGCAGAAGCATGTACATGGGGTGCTAACCACTACGCCAAACCAGCACCCCTTGAACACACTTGTTGATGCTGAAGTTGTGTAAACAAGGGTGTAATGGCGGACGAAGACACGCAAGATCGACGGCCGGAGGCGCAGAGCTGCAGCACCAGCGTCGACCACAAGAGGGGAAGAGCACCTAACCAGGCTTATTAAGACAAGACGATCCAAACTCTCACAATTAACGGCAAAAACGAACTATATAAATGGACTTATGCAAAATAATGAGAGTCCAGACATCATTGATGAGCAACTAACTGTTTGCAAAAAGTTATTCAAAGAGTTTGTTCATGCAAATGATGACACAAAGTTACACAAAGTAATAAATGATGTTGAAAAATGGATAGAAACAATAAGACAACAACTTCAAGATGACATCAGACCAGATGATAGTGTTTCTGCTGTTGAAGAACCAGTAACAAACAAGTCTGCTTTAAATGACGCACGAAGCAGTGTTAGAAGTAGCTCTTCAAGGTCCTCCAAAGCTTCATCCATATCATCGATGCGACGAAAGGAGCAAGCAGAACACGCTGCTTTGATGACAAGAGCAGCATCGTTGAAACAGAGACAAGCATTAGACATTGAGGAATGCAGATTAAAGGCAAAGAGAGAACAACTGGAGATGGAGACAGCTATCGCTGCTTCCACAGCTAAACTCAAAGTGCTGGAGGAATGTGAATATGAATCTTGTAAAAGTGATGCAGTAGTTTATCCAGTGGCAAGCTCAGCAAACCATCCACAGCAAATGAACCTGCATCCAAAGGTAAAAGTTGAAGGTCCAGAAGTAAACAATTACCAATTAAGACAAGAACATGAACATGACACACAGCAAACTCATGTCAAAAATGGTCCTGACTTGTGTGAAGTGATGTTAAAACAAAATGACATTACAGAGATGTTGGTCAAACAACACAAACTGGCACATTTACCCCAGAGAGAAGTTCCAGTGTTTAGTGGTGATCCACTGGAGTATAAGTCTTTCATAAGAGCTTTTGACCACACCATTCATGACAAGGCTGATAATGACAGTGACAGGTTGTATTACCTTGAACAGTTTACGAGAGGTGAGCCTAGAGATCTTGTGCGAAGTTGTCAGCACATGACTTATCAAGGGTACAATGAAGCAAGAAGGCTACTAAATTATCACTATGGGAATGAGTTAAAAATTGCAACTTCCTATATGAACAAAGCATTCAACTGGCCACAGATTAAACCAGATGACGCTAAGGCTCTCCAGAGTTACTCGCTGTTTCTCACTGGATGCAACAATGCAATGCAAGACATTAACCAGCTTCAAGAAATTGAGAACCCTTCTCACCTCAGAACAGTAGTTTCTAAGCTGCCATATGAGAGTAGAGAGAAGTGGAGAGTCTCAGCATTTGACATTCAAGAGAAAAGCGGACAAAGAGCAAAGTTTGCAGATTTGGTCAGATTTATAAACAGAGAAGCTAAAATAGCTACAGATCCTGTTTTTGGTGAGATAAAAGACATTGAAGATAAAGGAAAGCCTTATGCGAACATCAAATCAACTCGTGCAGCTAGACCAAAGGGAAGCACCTTTGCTACAAGTGTAACGCTGGCTGGAGGAGAAAAATCACCTGAAGATGGTAAAGGAGGTCTCCTGTGTCATACCAGCAGTTCTTTCCTGAAACCATGCATGTACTGTGAAAAACAACACACATTGTCAGAATGTAACAAAATCAGAAATCAGCCTTACAAAGACAGGCTTGAATTTCTAAAAGTCAAAGGGTTGTGTTTTGGATGTTTGACATCAGGCCATTTAAGTAAAGACTGCAGAAAAAGAGCTTCATGTGAATACTGCTCTAAGAAACATCCCAGCATGCTTCATTTCACAAAGGAGGATGACAAGAACACAGCAGACAGCAGTCAGAGAAACACAGCTGAAACAGCTACTACTGGAGAATCAACACACGTTTCAGGTGGAACCTGTGGAGCCACTGGGGCCGGTACAGGCAGTCGTGTTTTGTCAATTGTGCCTGTGTGTATCAAGTCAAAGAAAAGCAACAAAGTAATACAGACTTATGCCTTTATGGATAATGGAAGCCAAGCTACCTTTTGCTCAGAAAAGCTAATGAGACAGCTTGACTTAGAAGGCAAGAAAACCCAGATCCTGCTTCGCACCATGGGTCAGGAAAGGCTAGAGCCAAGCTACAAACTCTCTGGATTAGTGGTGTGTGGTTTGAAAGAGAACATTTATATCGACTTACCAGAGATCTACACTCATAAAGACATTCCTGTTTCCAAAGAGAACATCCCAGTGCAAAGAGACCTAGAGTTCTGGCCACATCTTCACAGTGTTGATCTGCCACAGATAAATGCAGATATAGGTCTCTTAATAGGATGTGATGTCTACAAGGCTATGGAGCCGTGGGAGGTTATTCACAGTGAGGACAATGGCCCATATGCAGTGCGAACTGTCTTAGGGTGGGTCATCAATGGTCCACTAAGAAGAAATGATTTCATTTCATCTGAAGACGAACTCTGTGTTTCTGTGAATCGCATTTCTATTGCAGATGTTGAGAACATGCTTGTGCAACAGTTTAACCATGATTTCCCAGAGAAGGCCTGCGAGGAAAAACAAGAAATGTCACAAGACGATGTTCAGTTTTTAGACTTTGACAATGCAACAGTTACAAACGTTGATGGACATTACAGTGTAGGTCTTCCTTTAAGAAACAAAGACAACAAAATGCCCAACAATCGTTGTGTTGCAGTTCAGAGGGCAGAAAACCTTAAAAGAAAGTTTGTTAAAAACAGCAACTTTCACAAAGAGTATCAAAGCTTCATGTCAGACCTGCTGAGTAAAGGATACGCAGTTAAAGTACCAGAAGAGGAAGATGCACCTGAAAGTGACAGAGTTTGGTACATACCTCATCACGGGGTATTCCATCCACAAAAAGGGAAACTGCGTGTGGTATTCGATTGCGCTGCATCATATCAAGGCAAGTCACTCAATGCAGAACTTTTGCAAGGCCCAGATCTAACAAACTCACTGGTAGGAGTTTTAACAAGATTCAGACATGATCATATTGCTTTAATGTCAGACATAGAAGCGATGTACCACCAAGTGAGAGTACCACCAGAGGACAGCAACCTCCTTCGATTTGTCTGGTGGCCAGATGGAAACTTTAGGGAACCTTTGCAAGACTACAAGATGGTTGTGCATTTGTTTGGTGCAGCATCTTCACCAAGCTGTGCCAACTTTGCACTCCGAAAGACAGCTGAAGATGTGAAAGACAAAATGCCACCTGATGCAGTTAAAGCAGTTCTTAATAATTTTTATGTAGACGATTGTCTTTTGTCAGTATCAAACGAAACCCAAGCTTGTGCAATGGTCAAAGACTTAACAGCAGTGTGTGAAGCTGGAGGTTTTCATATAACCAAGTGGATGAGTAACAGCAGAAGTGTTCTCGCCTCCATTCCTGAGACAGAAAGAGCAAAGGAAGTCAAAGATTTAGATCTGACTCATGATGCATTACCTGATGAGAGAGTTTTTGGAGTCAATTGGTGCACAGAGAAAGATGTGTTCAAAGTAAGGATAAATGCAAGGCAGACTCCATTAACAAGACGTGGTATACTTTCATTTGTTAGTGCAATATATGATCCTTTAGGGTTCATGTCACCTGTCATTCTTCCCGCAAAGATGATTCTACAGGAGCTTTGTGGCAGAAAGTTCCTCTGGGATGAAGAAATCCCTGCAGAGTTGGCAAAAAAGGCAAAGATTTGGATTTCAGATCTCACAAAGCTTCATGGTTTCACAGTGGACAGATGTTTGAAGCCAGATGGGTTTGGAACAATTACATCAGCACAACTGCATCATTTTGCTGATGCCAGCGAAAAGGGTTATGGAGTTGTCACCTACCTTCGCATAACAAACAAAAACGGAGAAACCCACTGTGCTTTCATCATCAGCAAATCAAGAGTGTCCCCTCTCAAGCAAACAACAATCCCAAGGCTGGAATTAACAGCAGCTGCTGTGGCTGTTAAAATGGACAAACTCATGAGAAAGGAGCTCCAAATGCAGCTTGAGGATTCTGTGTTTTGGTCTGACAGTACCACTGTGTTGAGATACATTGCCAGTGAAAGTGTTAGATTTAAGACATTTGTTGCTAACAGAGTTTCACTTATTAGAGACAATACTGTACCAAGTCAATGGTTGTATGTTAGCTCTGAGCTAAATCCAGCTGACCATGCCTCGCGAGGCATGAATGCAGACAAGTTCACAAGGTGTCAAACCTGGATTCATGGACCAGAGTTTTTGACAAAGGATAAAATAGAATGGCCAGTGTCACCAGACATGAGAGAAACACAAATACATGATGTGGAAGTTAAAGCCACAGTGACTGTAACAGGTGTACATGAGAGCTTGCTGAACAACTTCATTTGCTATTATTCAGACTGGCACAGCTTAAAAAAGGCAGTATCATGGATGCTTCAGTTCAGAAGGCTGCTTCAGAGCCTTAGCTCACATCGCAAGTTTCTTCTGTCACAAGTAAATGAAAATCTGAGTCTTGTGAAGAAAACTGAAAAGATTTCAAGAGAAATGAAAAAATTCAAATCAGCCATTAAAGGATCTTCTCTCACCGTTAAGGATGTTGCAGAGGGAGAACTTGAGATTATCAAACTAAGTCAAAGTCAAAGCTTCAGTGATGAGATATCATGTCTGCAAAAAGGTGACAAGATTAAGAGGAGCAGTCATATTGTGAAACTTGATCCTGTTTTGCAGGATGGGATTTTAAGAGTTGGAGGAAGGTTGCACCAGTCCTCACTACCTGCAGACGTCAAACATCCTGTGATCCTTCCAAAAGGTCATCATGTTTCTACTTTGATCCTCAGACATTGTCACAAAGAAACTGAACATAGTGGAAGAAACTACACCTTGTCAAAACTCAGAGAAAGATTCTGGATTCCACAAGCAGATTCTGCAGTGAGGAAAATTTTGTCAAAGTGTGTAATATGTAGAAAAACTTCAGCAAAGCCTGGTGAACAAAGAATGACAAGTTTACCTCCAGATCGCTTGGTTCCAGACTTGCCTCCATTTACAAATGTAGGTATAGACTATTTTGGGCCATTTGAGGTCAAATGTGGGCGGAGTAATGTCAAAAGATATGGCGTTATGTTTACATGTCTTACTGTAAGAGCTATACACATAGAAGTTGCCCACTCGCTTGAGACAGACTCGTGTTTAAACGCTTTCAGAAGGTTTATAGCCAGGAGAGGCCAGGTATCTGTGATGAGGTCAGATAATGGTACTAATCTGGTGGGAGCAGAAAAGGAAATGCGTGAAGCAATCAAAGGTTGGAATCATTCAAAAATCTCAGACACACTCATGCAGAAAGGCATCACATGGTTGTTTAATCCACCAGCTGGTTCTCACTTTGGTGGAGTTTGGGAGAGGCAAATACGGTCTGTGAGGAGAATTCTTACCCAAATCCTGAACCAACAGCCACTAGATGATGACGAACGCCTCCATACATTGTTCTGTGAAGTTGAAGCAATTGTCAACGGCAGGCCAATAACAAGAGTCTCCAATGACCCCAACGACATAGAGGCACTTACACCAAACCATCTGCTCTTGCTTAAAAGACAGCCAATTCTACCTCCAGGAGTGTTCGACAAGGAGGACTTGTATGCAAGAAGGAGGTGGAAACAAGTGCAGTACCTGACTGACATTTTTTGGAAGCGCTGGATCAAAGAATATTTGCCGCTTCTACAACAAAGACAGAAATGGTTAATGCCACGGAGAAACTTGAAACCAGGAGATGTTGTGCTCATCATTGATGACAGCGCACCCAGAGGTTCTTGGTTAATGGGGAAAGTTGAAAAGACAGTTTGTAATCCGGATGGATTTGTCAGACGAGTTTTTGTCAAAACTAAGACTAATGTTTTGGAAAGGCCAATAGATAAGTTGTGTGTGTTGCTTGAAATGGATGAATAAGTGAAGTTAGCACTAAATGTTATTTGCTCAGAGTAATTTAGAATACCAATGAGTTAAAGTTTGAATTTTGATGGATTGAAGTATGTCGTTAAGGTTAAGAAATTATTCAGAGTTTATTATACAAATGAGTTATGATGTGAATGGAGTTAAATGTCGCTTTAATATGTTTTGAGGTAATTGTTACCCACCTGCAGTAACAATTAGGGGCCGGAATGTAAGCGCCATTTCCTAACTATCTCATTGTTTATATGTTTGTTTACAATGATTTATGAATTTACTTTATTTTGAAAGGTTTAAAATAAGACTTCCTCATTTTAGTCACATGAACAGGAAGTGATGTTGTATTATGTCCGCTGTTGAGTTCAATAAGCAGTGGCCGGCGGAGCTTCTGATCGTTTTACCGTACAGGTCGTACCACAGCCGACTCAACGAGTAAAACATGGTTTTGTCGTCACTCTGAAGTGGTTATTATGGTAGAAAACTAAGAAACAACAAGAGAAAGCAAAAATGAAAGAAATAGCCACTACACTACTTATTACTTTACTTTCCTGTTTTTTAATATACTGTTCAGATACATGCACAAACTTCATAGCGCCATAACTTTGTGTTTATTGAATAAATGTATACAAAATGGCATATAACACCATATGAAAGAACAGTGCCTCACTAAGTTATCTACTAAAAGGGATGAAGGAGGCTATGGTGAGGTCACTCAGTTTCAAAATACAGTTTATCAAAACAAAAATCTCAATGAAAAAAATATAAAAATAAAGCTCACTTTACCTCATAAAATTAAAACAGGAATGCACTTGAATGCAAAAAAATGCAATTAAATAAACAGAAAAGTGACATTGTGCATCTGCCAGTTGTGTCCCCAGTCACAAATTAGTAAACATATTAATGAAATACTGTGTGTTGCAGCTAATCAAAATGCAGAAATGCAACAAAAGTGCAACAGTGAAAACTGCAATAAGAACTTCTCAATAATGCTCTCTGTACTCTTCAAATGATCATTGTACTACATGTAAAATAACTAAAAAAATATAACTTCAGCCCAGGAATGTACTGACGCTCATAAGGTAACAGAAAATGCAATTAAATAAACAAAAATGTCACACTGTGCTGCCAGTGGTGTCCCCTGTCACCAATTCTTAAACATATTAACAATGATATACTGTGTGTTGCAATTAATCACCATGCAGGAGTGTAACAAAAGTAGCAAGAAGCTAATCTTCAAAATATCATTAGCAAAAGCCTTTCAAATCTTTTATCAGACAACCTGTTTCTCCTTGGGGTCAAAACAATGCTGCCCAGGCTGAAAAGCCTTTTGACGGGTGCACTTGACAGGATTGGAGTGTTGTCCTGACTTGACAACTCCTTAATCCTGGGGAACCTGGAAAGAACTTCCCAGTCGGACCCGGGCAGTGCTAAGTACTCCATAACTTCAGTCTCTGCTGTGTATGAAAGCTCCTCTTCAAAATCAAAAAAGTCATTGTGACTGGAGGTGGCGGCAGGTCCCTGGACTGCTGGTCTCATCAGTGTCGAGGGATCTTGAGGAGTCCGGGCACGACACTCAGAAATTAGTAAGGCTTTGACCTCATCTCTTCTCCTCTCATCTTTGATCCAGCGAAGCTTGAATTTGGGCATTGTGGCAGCAGCCATCAGAGCATCCTTGCTGTCTAAGACAGGTGCAAATCTGTCTTTGATTGCCTATGAAATGCAGATGAAACAGTAGGCTACATTAGCCCTTTCATGCATGGATTATTAAAACACAAAGGAATACTTTTTTAAATATTTGTTTTTACTTTCAAACAAGTTAAAAATCATGGTCATGTTTTTTGGTGTTAGATTTTGGGGGACGTTTGCATCTGTTTCACCTTAAAGATCCACAAACATGACTTTGACAAACATTTATTAAGAGCAAATAGAAGGGGAAAAAAAATCTGAAGTATATGTATTATTGCTGTTTACTCAAACTATTCAATGGGGAATTTCACCAAAATTTAAAACAAAAAAATCAGAATTATGTGAAATCTGAATACAGGTATGATACCCAATGTGCCCTTCGTCAGCTGTTTTGGATTTATGGTGCAAAATCTCTATTTGGAAAAAATGTGCAAAAGACAATATTTTTATGAAACTTAAAATAAAGTTTCGGGGATTTACCTCCTGGTAATTGGACATGTTACTGCAGCCTACAGGGTTTAAAATTTATTCCAAATATCTGTCTACTGTAGCAGACACCATGCATGAAAGGGTTAGACATACAGTTCAAAATAACATTTACAGCATCATAAATCTGGGCTAAATCAACTATATTAAATAGAAAGGGGTAGAGCCTATTCACTTTATAATTCAATGTGTTTACCTGTACAATAGCATCAGGCATGCCAGCTGTCATCTGGGAAAGGCCATCCTTCAATGCAAGCAACTTTGACGTGAGAATATCCAAGGTTGGCAGGAGGGTGCCGTAGTAACAATCATCTCCTTGTAGTATGTCCAATGCGGCAGCAAGAGGTCTTGACATTGCACAATATTCCCTCGGGAACTGAGACTCTGTCTCAGTGATGCCCTTAACAACCAGTCTAGAGCAAACTGTGTTTAGATCTCTGGTTGGGATTTCTGTGATGAGTGACAAGGCGTCATGAGTCGAGTTCTAGCGTGTGGCTGTGGGTATAATGAGCTTTCTTTCTAGCACATCTTCAACCTGGTCTGAAGCCACAGTGGAGCAACTAGTTTTTGTCCAGAGAGCTGTACACTTGGCAAGAGAACTTCTGTAAACTGTTTTACAGTCATTGTTCCTGGTCAGCCATTTCTCCAGGTCATTTTTTGAGATGAGGTTAAGGGTATGTGATGCGCAGTGCAGATGAGGTGGAAGTGAAATTGTCTCGTCTGTCCCTGTGGCTAGTGCTTCGGCAACATCTGTAAAAATTACCTCCTCATCATCAGATGGCTCGTCTGACTCATGATCAGAGTGCGATTCAAACATTCTGAAGGCTTTTACAAAGTTTCTGCCTTTATCAGTGACACATGCTGTTACCTTATGTGACAGTCCAAAGGATGAATGGATCTGGTCTATTTCACACTCTATTAAATTGTATGTGTGTCTTCCTCGCACCCTCTTACAAGCCAGAGCAGCCTTGTCACGCTTTAAAGTTACGCTGTCTATCCAGTGCACTGTCATGTCGAGGTAACTTTTGTTATTGGCAGACCAAATGTCCGCGGTGGTGGACACATAATCCAGTAACTCAAAAGTCCTTTTAAGATTCAGCTCCCTGTCTGCATAACATTTGTCCAAATATTCAGAAAATGTTTTGCGATCAAAGGTTGGCTTGCAAGTCGTGGGTATTTTTACAATTATCTTCCTAAACCTGGGTGATTCTATTGTGGACAGTGGAAGCATTTCTTCAACGATGAACCCTGCAGCCAGTCTTGTTATTTCTTTATGTGTTACCTACTTCTGTGCTCCGATGGTTGAGAAAAGCTTGGCTTGTTTAGGGGGGTCAGCTGCTGATAACTCCCTCAGTTTGCCGGAGAGCAGGCTCTTTCGCCACAAGTTTTGTACTGGCATGAACGTTAGTCAAATATTTGGCGAGGTTGCTCAAAGACTTTGCAGAAGTTGAAAGCTGTCTGTCGCCAGGACATATGGTGCATTTTACTCTTATATTTTTGTCGTTACAACCAACAAATTCAAAATAGTGACTATATCGCCACTGAGCAAAGCCCCTCTCACTCTCCATGTCCGTCTCCATTTTCCCTCTTCCCATATATGGGCCATTCTACCGAATTTGTCCAAAGTGCAGGGTTGGAAATTTTTTTTTCAAAGTGTTTTTTTTCCCAAAACTTTTTCCATACATATGTTGTACCATATCTAAGGTACATATATCTTGTATAGTGCAGTCAATATTCATATTTTAATTTCTGCCTGTTCTTGAAATGTTTTTTCGACTCCCAAAATGTGTCACAACCGAAACATAGCAACACACTGCAATAAAAGGTTATTATTTTAATCTGTTCATATTGTACTTCCATGCCGCCTCTAAAGAATATTTGTACAAATTTTTCTTGGAGGGTTTTAAAACAAAATCAATAAAAATGATATTTTAAAGATTTTTTCCAAAGTTCAATTTCTAAGACTCATCAAAATCAAAATCCAATCTTTTCTTGTAAAATGAATTCCACTGATTATATACATCTCAGAGTTAATGAGTTATGAAATTGAACATACATTTAAAGAATAGTCATCATAAAATGTTAGTTGATGACTCAATATCTTTTATTTTTTACAAAACACCCAGTGTTTCGGTTGTGACTGCACCGTTTCGGTTGTGACTGCACTATTTTGGTAGTGACCACTATTTTTTGTTTGCAAGGTTGTATTATATTCCCTCCACCTTATTGCTTAATATTAACCTCAAACATGTCTTACATTGGGAATATTATAAACACAAATGTTTATAATCAATCAAATGACATTTACTTTGAAGGCCAGCATCAGCCTACTCAACATCACAACGCATCTACTGTAACATTACTTAAAGGTGCTGTGAGGAGAATCTATTACCGGCGACATTAAGACTCTGCTACCCATGAGCACGCGTGGCGACTGTCGTAATGCTGCGTTCCAGTAACCTCTGAACTAGGAGTGACATCATCTCTGACTTATCGGCGTTCCAGTTGAAGTCAGAAAAAAACATGCCGATCTACCAGGCTATGGTTAGCTGTTGTTAGCACGCCCTGCGTTGTTGTTCACAAATATCACATGAAGAATGTGATTATCACTATGGCAGCATTTTTGCAAATGTAAGTCTAACAATACTATGTATACAGCTGATCTAGAGCGACACACCCCAGTCAGAATTGAAATAAATTGATTATTACAAGAGCTAAATAACTGTTCACACTGGGGGCATCCACCTTCGATTATCAACTCGGGGGTGGCGAGGTTTCACCGAGTTCCCAGCAGGAAATTCCGACTTTGGGGGACGTTTCAGTTGTAGTCTCCTACTTGGAACTCAGAAATTCCAACTTCCGACTACAACTCGCACCACAAGCCAAAGCGTGTGTTTGTTGTGATGCTAAATGAATGAGACTTTTTTGTAATTATTTAGAAACTCCTCACAGTCCCTTTAAAACATCTTTTTAAAAAAAAATAAATACACACACCAGAAAGTCTTATGCAAGAACTTTAATGAACTTAAAACAAAACAAATAACTTCTTCAGAATAACGTGGTCGACACACTTGGGCTAAAAGTCTAGTTTTTAAAATATTTTGTTTTGCCATATTGGTGTTTTGTTCATTTCTCCCTGTTGCTTTCTCCTGATGCTTTATAATATAAAACATGAATTAGCATTATCTACATGTTTTAAGTAATAATGATAAAACTGGACTTAAGCGAGTGGACCATTACATGTTGTCACAACCGAAACAGATGACAATTTTAGCTTATTTTACCTAATAACTAAAAAATGCTACCAACCACATGGCCAGCAAATGGATGTTTGAACAGGTGTACACCCATAAAAACATAATGTGTTGCATTAAACCTCCAAAAGTTTACCTAATTGCAGAGAATATGTGTTTGGTAGTGACAGTTAAAAATGTTCCCGACAGATTTTCAGATTTTGGAACACATTTACTCCAAACTGATGAGAGATAACTACTCATCATGATGCCATGAGGTAGAGGGATGCTGAGTCTCTGCCTGATCAAAAATGCAGGGGTGTGGCTAAAAACCAGGCTCAACCTATGTGGTAAAACTGTGTTCCGGTGTCGGTACCAGATCTGCTCGGGGGCCCAATCCCAATGTCCACACTCACACACTCACTGACTTTGAGGCGCGCTCCCGTAAAGTCCGTGAGGGCTTAGGGCTGTCCCACTGCCAAATCACAAAGTGTGTGAGGGATCTCGCTGACTTTTTGAGCCCTTCATGCGCCCTTTCCGTGAGTGGGCATCTCTGCAGACTTAGCGTGAGGGAATTACCCAGAGTTCATCGCGTTGTGACGTGTGGCAGGAGTCTCCTGGAGCAACCAGCTGGCAGTCGCTAAAATATGAAATCCCAGTCACCCTTAAAAGTTCACAATTGTGTTTGAATAGATTACTTTAGATTTGATAGTACTTTATTAATGCCTTGGAGAAAAACTCAACCAGGGACAAAGATATATTGGAAGAAAAGATAGACCAAAATAAAACTATTAATTAAAATACATAAATATAAATAAAATAAAAATATAAAAATAAATAAAATAAAAATATTAAAATAAAATTAGAAATAAAAATAATGCACTTATGTTCTCTTGACATTAGTGAAATGGGGAGGAGATCATACAATATTCATCAGAGATCAAATTGTATGTGTACAGTTAATAAGCAAACAATCTACCAATAAACATGAGGAAACTCTACCACTCGTTTTAAAAATCAAATTTTTTGTTAATTTGTTATACTTATTTGTATTTGAGCTGTTGAGGTAACAAAGCAACTTTGTTTCCCATCGAGAGTGTTTGTTTATCATATTTTGCAAAAATAAAATGAAGTTTACTGTTAAATTAAAAAAGGAATAATAAATCAAACTTTTCAAGATGTTGCTCGGTTTGGAGTCATGAGAGATGCAGTGTTTTGTTCCTATGCAATTGAAACTTTTTGCCATTTGTTTTTTGAATGTTTATATAGCTGTGCATTTTGATCAGGTGTAGAGCAACTCTTTAATGCACAAACCAGGTCCACAGTTCAACTTACAGAAAAGGACCTTTTATATTTTTATGAGTGAAAATAGAAAATGTCAGAATATGTGTTTTCTTTATTTAGTTATACTGTATGGAAAATGTTAAATTTATGTAAGTGTAAATGGACACAAAAAATACCAAATAAACAAAACTCTGAACATTATGGAATCATTAAGTTTGATCATTTTTTAGATGCTTCTTGTACTTTTGTATGTATGCATATGTATATATACATCTAAATATGTATATAATGTAAAGTTTCTATATACGCGGTGTTCAAAATCTTTGCATATTGGTGTATGTGTTTCACATAAATTAAAAAAAATGTTAAAAGTAAAAAAAAGGTGGCAGTTAATGTTATCTCTTTCATGATTGCTGTCAATAAAAACAAAGGGCTGTCCCATTCCTGTCTATTGCACTTCAAGCCCTTGCAGCCTCATGCACTCAATCACTTTCCAGGTGCAGGAACTTAAGTCAATGAGGGCTCAGGGCTCAGGGTTTAGGGAGGAGATTGAGATTCAGCCGGGCTGTCAGATCGGCTCGGGGCCAGCGCCTACCGATGACGTCACGCTATATGATTGGCTAGAAATAGGCAAAATGACGTAGAAGATTGTGATTGGTTCAGAGACGGCGTACGACGGCGTATTAGGGCCACTTTAAAGAAATAACCAGTTGAAGAATAAACATCACACACACAATACAGTATTAAGAATGAGGAGAGGCTGAAAATTAAAGGTACTACAGAGGAAAAATACAAAACATAACGGTAAAATGCAAGACTTGTCTGTAATTTACGCTAATAATGCCACAGATTGACGTAACACCACCGTCCGGCCGTTACGAACCCTTAACGGAAAAACAGCCATAACTGACTTTTTACAATTTTACATCTTATTACGTGTTGAAAAGGTAAAGATAACAAGTAGTGGCTCATATATTTATTTTTGTGTACTCCCGTTGTTGAAGCCTCGCTTCCGCCGCATTGCATTGTGGGTAACAGTAGGCGAAGCAGGCTGGTCTGATGCATATTGTGAATTTTTCCGGAAACAATACGCACTTCTAGTATAGTATGTGAATTAGAAAATGGCCAGAGGTTCGAGGTGAATTAAACAAACACAGAAATAAAGTAAACCGTGACGGTCTTTTAACCTATCACAATGTGACAGCATGACGCCATTGATAGGCGCAGGGCCCCGAGCCGATCTGGCAGCCCGAGCAGATCTGGTACCTACACCGGGCATGACATGAAAGCGTGGGACAGCATTTTTTGAATGATCTTTTTAAATTAAAAAAAAAGTAAACCCACAAAACATCCAAATCTTTTCAATGCTGTATAAAAGAAATCAAAAAGATATTTTAAAAAACATCATTGAAAAAAAATACAAAATTGTTTTAAGTATTATTTTCATAGGTCGAAATTTAGGGCTTAGGGGTTGCAGGGGGGTGCAACCAAGGGCGGACTGGCGTACGGGGATACCGGGGATTTCCCCGGTGGGCCGCGGCCGCAACATGAGAGAGAGGGGCGGGGCATACTGTGGCAGAGTCGCCTGTCAATCACGCAGCGAACGGGGGACAGTGCCAGACAGCGTTGTTGGAGGATTTGAAGATTGTATCTGTATTCTGCACTCATAGGCGGATCTACCGGGGTGGCATGGGGTGGCAAATGCCACCCTAAAATAAACCCTTGCCACCCCTACTGCCACCCCAACTGGCAGCAATGAACTGATAGGAAAAATTAACAGTTACGAGCGCGAAGTTCCGATGTCCGACGACAGTGAATGCAGCACCGAACATACAGTCTATGGGCGCGAAGTGAGAGAGAGCCAGTCGGGAGTCGAGGAGGAAGGCACAAGGAAAGAGGTAAAAACCACAGTCTAGTACACAGTCTAGTATTTGAGGCGCGCAGGCGGCGTCGTGTTCTTCATAATCCGTCTGATTCCGGACACAATTCACTGCCACTCACCCGGATAACGGGGCTGTGTGTGTGTGAGTGTAAGCGATGCTACAGGCTGAAAAGACGCTCACAGGAAGAAAAATCAGAGTCCAAAGTGACCGTGTTTCTGCTAAAAACCCACCGAATCGAACCGAAACAAGCCCCACGTGTCTTGCTCACATATAAACACAGACACAGAGATCCACACATTTAAAATTTAAATAAAACATTTAAATAGCTCATAAACACACTGAATATTGATTCAGTTTCTGTAAAGGGAAACCTTGTAAATTTAATCTGCTCTTTAAATTTCTGTATATGGGTGATTCCGCCAACAGAGTGAAATTTCTGTCCCCAGCATTTTATTGTGTATTAAATTTATAAACACAATTAATAATATATAATGAATTATATTTGTTATTATACTGAACACTATACACTTTAATCTTTGTAGAAATAACACACACACACACACAGATATATGTGTGTATAAATAGAGATACATATAGATATATAGATATATATATATATATATATATATATATATATATATATATATATATATATATATATATATATATATATATATATATATATATATATATATATATATATATATATATATATATATATATACATATATATATATATATATATATTTATGTATATATACATATACACATATATATATGTATGTGTATATATATATATATATATATATATATATATATATATATATATATATATATATATATATTTAAATATATTATATTTAAATATTTTAAAATGGCATCCCAAACACTTATATATAGCACTTCTTGCCTGTCCCCACAGCGAAACGCTACAGTTTACAAGTCATTCTGAACAAAATCCTTCCAAAGCAAAATTTCTTTTGCATTCAAGTGTGACTCCATGTTCTATCCACACTTTTAAAACAAAAGTTTTACAAAAAAGTCATTATATTTTGGTGAAAATTCACATTTTAGTGCTGTCCCCAGGTTTTCACTCATTGCTATTACCCAAACACATTCCCCCCTTTAAAATTTTGGAACATTCCACCAGTGACATGTTCTGCAAGAAGTGACATCATTTATGTCTTCTGCAAGTCATGGGAAGACCAAAAGTAAGTTATCTCTTTTATTTTTCCTTAAATTTAATGATATATTAGCTGTTTTAGAGACGGTCAGTCTAAAAACTCAGTCCTGTTACCTAAGTTATCTCTAAGACATTTGTTGATATCATAAGTAAAACATTCAGTTAAATCTTAAGAATTTGCTCCATGTTCTCAAGCTACTAGCAAAGATGCTAAGTGGCTAGATTTCACACAGTTGCTAATTTTATGCCACAAATTCATTCCTGTTACTCAAATAAAGAATAACTGCAAAAAAGTCATTTTGTCATAAATATTAGTGTTTTCATCATGTAACCAACCATTTCTTCTCAATTAACTCTTTTTCTAAGAGTCTAAAACATTGTATGTGGTTGATATCCTTTTAAACACGTTTTTAAAATGGCATTTGAGTTTTGGTAACAGCAGAGAAAAAATTTGCAATGATAATAAACTGTCAAAAGTTGCAATAAATTAAATAAAGTTGCCTGAGATTGACCAGTACTCATTTTAAATGAGTAAATGTGTATATTACTAAATTCTATCTTGAAATAGAATGAAAAATCAAGTTTATTTTGTAGCTTTACAAAAAGCAAATTGCACTCTCTTGGCAGAATGACCCATACCTCTGTTTTGGTTACTGAGCAAATCTGATTGATAAAACCTTAAAAATAAAGAGTTGAAAATGTGACACCAGTGTAAATGGTGTAAATTCTGCTGAACATGAAGCAGTGTTTTTGCTGTTCTTGTTTTTTGATAGCTCTTATTTTGTGTATATTACTGTGCAGAAAAAAAACCTGTATGTACATAGTTACAAAATATTTTTTTAGTTTTTCTGACTGGAAGCTAAATGTATTCATATGCGACCTCTATTCAGGTTTGTGTCCGGTGGCTTGTTTAAGTACCATGACCCATTGGTTTCCATTGTGTATTTATGCTGCTGACCTTCTTACAGTCCATTAGGATAGTTTTTTCTTGTACAAATTCTGCTTACATGTGGAATATACAGTATGTTCTAAGTTATGCACTAAGTCTTGCAAGCAGGAATACTTCAGTGTTAATTGTCTATTTCTCATCAAACTACGATAACAGCTTCAGTTTATAGGCATCTGATGTAGGTTGCCACCCCTAAAAAATTCCTGCCCTCCTCTTGCCACCCCATAAATATTTTCTAGATCCACCCCTGTCTGCACTGATGGAACCCAAAAAGCAAAAACGCAAAGGTGGCGCAGAGAAATTGAGGGAGAAGAAAAAAAATCCCTCGAGGAAAATGCGGCCACAAGTCACAAAATTAGCGACCTGTTTGCACAGCGTTCGGCATCGAATGGTTTATCTAGAAGCAGGAGCAGCATCAGCAGCAGCAGGAGTGAGCTGACCAAACCACCTGCACCTGAGTCGTCCTGCTTCAGAAATTATGACGAGTCCTCTGACGCGTCAGAGCATGGAGCAGAAGAGCCCGGTCAAGAAACCACTGATGTGATGATGGTAAGCTAATGCTACGTTTGAAACTTGGAGATGCTACAGGTGAAAATGCTAATTAGGCGAATAGCCTAATGCTGCCAAGTGCAAAACCTAGTTTGAGTCCGAAATTATCACTATTCACTGAGTTATAGTATATAATGTATAATAATAGTAATATTTAGGGGTGTAACGGTACATGTATCCGTGCCGAACCGCTCAAAAAAGGTTAGGCACAGTGCTGTACTCGAAGGGGGACAGGAAGTTTACGTTAGCCGCTGCACATGGCTACTTAATATTCACGGAGTACTCGTCTACTATTGGCTTGTTAGGGCAGGCATTTTAATATTCATAAGGAGAGTGGACTGTGATTCGTGCTCTTGCGATCACAAAGTTATTGATCTGCATAATCAGCACATGGCTACTTGAATACTCATGAGAAATACACGTCGGAGTTCTTATAATACATCTATGGTCGGAGCACGTTAGCATGCTAAAGGCTATGCTCACAGCGGTGAAGACGTAAAGCTGATGGAGGGATAAAAAACAAAAGGACAGCCCAAAACTATGGAAGCGTATTGCTGCCAATACTGAAATGAAAATGCAAACATGAAAATGAAAATGCAATACACTAAATGCATTTTCAATTCAAGATTAAAGGTGCATTATTTGCGTCAAAATGAAAATGGTCAAATATACCATTATCATTTTCATTTTCATCTACAAGACTGCAAACTGTGTGACATAATTCAAATTTAAATGAAAAAGGGTGTTTGCATTTTAATTTTCAAGAAATGGTCCAGGACATTCATGACATAATTCAAATGAAAATGCAAACATGAAAATGAAAATGCAATACTGAATTTTCATTAACATTTCAGGATCAATAGTGCATTATTTGAGTCAGAATGAAAATTAAATGTCAAATATACCATTAGTATTTTCATTTTCATCTTCAAGACTGCAAACTGTGTGACATAATTCAAATTTAAATGAAAAAGGGTGTTTGCATTTTAATTTTCAAGAAATGGTCCAGTCAATACATGACATAATTCAAATGAAAATGCAAACATGAAAATGAAAATGCAATACTGACTTAACATTTACATTTCAGGATCAAAGGTGCGTTAAGTGTGACAAAACTCTAATGAAAATTCAAATGACTCCTTGGTTGAACATCATACTCAACACTAGGTGGCAGTGTGTACATACGGCACTGTCATCAATCCAACAAGTAGCCTACAAATATGTCATACTTGGGCAGAATTAAACATTCCATTGAGGAATCGGCTCTCTTGGTAGAGCAGAATGAAATCGCCAAATCAGATGTCTGATAGTGTGTCTCAAATCGCATACTTCCATACTCAAATATTCAAAATTTTGAGTATACTGCGTCAAAATGAAAAACAGTATGCGACGATGGCAGCGGTGAGCTGTGGCTCTGCGCTGACTACACTGGATGTGACTGCGCTGCACAAATGTAAGTTATAAACACGTGTTGTTTCCACCAAGCACCATGCGCTGTTGTCCTTTTGAGTGCATTTTTTTGTGTTCTTTGTTATTTTTGTTTTTTTTTGTGCCACGAATGGTCGGCTATCAGTTATGCTAACGCTAGTTGGACTAGCAGCTATCTCGAATGCTAACGCGAGTTGGGCTTAACAGCTGCCGGGGTCCGAGCATTAGCCTGAATAATCCGGTAAATAAAAATAACCAGCGGGTTAGCAGACTTTGCACGGGGACTATATGATCAGAAGCACCACGCAGACACTTCTGTTTATTGGTGTATTTTAATTGTCGCGGCGCCCCTCGTAGCTCTCGGTTGCCTTAGTCAGCTGCAGAATCTGATACCTGTAAACACAGGTATCAGTAAAACACTGATATCTGTAACTCTACACCGCTGTTTGTGATGTTGTTAATATGGGATTTATGTTCGCCTTCGCTGTAGAGGATACTGATGTTAGAAGTGTGGGGTGAGCTCTATCGGTCAAAAAAAACTCGTTAGATACGGCACCTATTAGCTACCTTTAGCTTGGCAGATAGCCTGTGAATAAAGCCAGTATCCGCCACGGAGGTTAATCTGTAGCATATCATGTCATTACTGTCATGTTTCCCCTTCGATGTCTGTAAGGTTACATGTTTTGCTCTTTCTAGGGATTGATGAGTAAACCAGGGGCCTGATAGCCTGGAGGGTTGCTGCCTGTTCACGGGGAAGCATAATGCATCAGGTACCTGCTATGAGTAAGTGAAAGCCGAGGTTATAATACAACATTATTGTTATGGTTTGTATTTAACTTTTTGAATAACATCCTGTAGGGGGTTCATTGCAGAAAGGGGGCTGGAAGGGAAATTCACCCCAGCCCTTGTCAGTAAAAAACATGGGTAAACTTTGGTTTGCTGTGATGTGATCAACAAGTGGATTCCGTATGATGTCAGTGTACAGTCATAATTACATAATTCTGTTTTTCTGTACTGTGTTGTCCTTCCTGCACAGGACCTAAAGTGCCCCAAAACCAAAGATGGACCTCCACCTGGTCTTTGGGGTACCAAAAGCTCTCTCCACCACACATCTGGCTCTGGACAGGTGACCATTAAATCGCTGGTTTTGGAGAGGCTGTCCGTGGGGGGTGATGAGGGCACTGCTTGAGGCAGTGGTAGCCACCATCACCAAGGATGCAGAAGCCTGGCAGAGGATACTTCTGCTGCAGGTAAATGGGGCTGTGCTTCAGCACCCTCTTGTTGTGCTGACCTGGAAACCCCACAGAATTGTCCTGAAATTTTGTGATCACACACAGCCTGAAACTGAACTGAATAAAAAAATTTAATGTGCAGATAACATGCTCCATGCTGGGCTGATGGCTTCACCCACACATCAATGCTGCCAACAACCTTTCTGAAGGCTGCTGATCCAGCCAACCAGGTGAAACCTGCACCCAGTTAAAGTCGGTCTTCTGCTGATGGTCCCTTTGGGTGCCGAGGGGAACCATCAGACCCCCAAAGGACTCCCTGGTGAGGTGAAGTCTGGCCGCAGGTCACTCTCCCCATCGAGGAACATCGGTAGGAGTGGCACTAAGCTTACAGTGCTGCCTGGGGTTTTGAGGCTGGGGAAATGCAGCACTAATGTCTTTAAATAAAATAAAATTAATATTAATGGTGGTGTGTTTGTCATATTCTTTGTGGTACATTTAACATGCTGATCTAATACTGATGCTTCAATATTAAGCCTTTACTACTACCAGCTTAACTGCAGAGAATAAGACATAAAGCGATCTATATCTATATATTTCATAAATGTATATTGTAGTTCTCATATATATATATATATACATATATATACATATACATATACATATATATATACATATATATATATATATATATATATATACTGAACAGTTTCTAAGTAGTTAAAGGTTAATTCTGATCAAATTTTTCATGTTTACTATTATTTTAATCTGTGATAAAGGTCTGTATTGTTTTTCCCATGCACCTTGACTGTCATCCTGGAACTTTTGAATAAATTTCACTGTGTGTATATATATATATATATATATATATATATATATATATATATACATATATATATATATATATAGATATAGATAGATAGATATAGATATATATGTATGTATATATATGTGTGTTTATATATATATGTATATATATGTATATATATATGTGTGTGTGTGTATATATATATATATATACGTATTTATATGTATATATATATATATATATATCAGTGTTTCCCCTATAGTGTATTTGGGAGGACGCCCCGCCCCCCCAACAGACGCGCCCGCCCTGCTTACAGGATTCAGACCGACGAACATTTTTAAAAAATCATATCCATTTGGATCAAAGTTCTTATGACAGATTTTTATCAAATAAAAAAGCCAACTAGAGTCTACTGTTAAAGTCTAACGTGTCGCTATGGTTTGCTAACATTCAATAGAATGCATTTCTCCTCTCCACTCTGACAAACGCCTCCTCCTCTGCTCCTATCGCACAACACCGATAAGCCGCGCGGCAACCAAACCGTCTCTCGGCAGGCGGAGTGCCCCCGACATGCATTCTTTTATTAAGAGGCTGCTGCCACCGCGGTCCGAGACGTAGCGGTGATTCAGCGAACGTCAGAGCAGAGGCCACCTTAAAGTGCCTCACAACACTCCCTTCCCTAAAAACAATTCAGTAGAAGTGCTTTCCCAAGCGGCGACCGCTTCTGGGTCCTAAAGGTGCGTTCACACCGCAAGCGACCCAGCTACCAAAGTCGCGTCGCCCACTGAGGTAGCGTCGCGCGTCCATAAATAGCCTACCTGTTTGGTCGCCTGGCGTCGGCTGTCCCTCGGTGACGTCACGTCGAGTTTTACCGCGATCGCATCATATATCCCACAATAGGATGTATCAGCAGACATTATTCCAGCTGTATCCTTTTCACTCACTTAACAAACACAAAACTCTGCAGCTGATGATGCAGCAGCATCCTCTGTGAGTTTACTGCGGTCCGTCTGCAAATGTCCTCACTGAGATTAGTTCCGCCTACGCGGAAGTCATCCGCCCTGTAGTCCGGATGAATAACAGCACCGTCACAAGTACACACACCGCTGATTGGCTGATGCTGCACAGCCACGCACGACATCACCTGAATATATCAACTTTTTTTTAACTTTGACATCGCGGAGTGAAGCGGTCGTCTTGTCGCCAGCTGTTGCGTCGCGGGAGGGTTAGACCCGCCCCATCGCGGCTGTACATTGACTTTGCATGGAGAGTGATCGCCGAGGTAGTACAGGTAGCGTCCAGTGTGAACGCAGCTTAACGCCGCGGTCAAAACCGCTTGCTGTCTGCCGCCTGTCCCTCATTGAAATGACTGGAGGCGGCGCGTTGCCGTCCGGCAGTGTGAAGGGGAGTATACAGACACACACACACACACACACACACACACATACACACACAGGCGGCGGAGGAAGGAGCGACCATAACGGTAAAAAAAGAAAAAAAAATTAAACATTAATGGATGACCAGAAGCTTACCAAACAATCTCCCCAAGCAAAAATCTCGGTGTTTTTAGGCCAGCTGTCCTTACTAAGAAGAGAAGCACAACTAGCAGTGCAGGAAACTTTCAGCATGTAGTTTCCCCTTATTGTCAGTCACTATAACTTTATTAAGCATGAATCATCTTCTCTCCACCTGCTGAGCTTACATGGTTACATGAAATGTTACATTCTTCCTGTTTTTTTAATACTTTTTATACTTCATGCAGTATTTTTTAAATATTTTTGAGAATGTTGTAGTTGTATGAAAAAGGGCTCCATTGCCAAAAAAAAGTGAACAAAAATCAGTGTCCAATATTTATTGAGATCTAAATGCTCTGTAATTATGATATCACGGAGCATTTTTGACGGACCACGCTCCCTCCAGCACCGGTATCCCCCCCCCCCCCCAAGGCAATGAACCTAGGGGAAACACTGTATATGTATATATATGTGTGTATGTATATATATATATATATATATATATATATATATATATATATATATATATCTATATATATATATATATATATATATATATATATATATATATATATATATATATATATATATATATATATATATATATATATATATATATATATATATATATATATATATATATATATATATATATATATATATATATATATATATATATATAGAGGGGGAGTTTTCAATCAGCATTGACACCCGGTTCTGGACATCTGATTTGGCAATTTCATTCTGCTCTACCAAAAGAGCCAATTCCTCAATGGAATGTCTAATTCTGCCCAAGTATGACATATTTTGTTGCTGACTTGCCATCTCTCTGCCTGTCCTCTTTCCGCTCGCGGTAGAACTTGGCGCTTCCTTTTCTCCTCTTTTGGTAGGCTACTTGTTGGATTGATGACAGTGCCGTATGTACACACTGCCACCTAGTGTTGAGTATGATGTTCAACCAAGGAGTCATTTGAATTTTCATTAGAGTTTTGTCACACTTAACGCACCTTTGATCCTGAAATGTAAATGTTAAGTCAGTATTGCATTTTCATTTTCATGTTTGCATTTTCATTTGAATTATGTCATGTATTGACTGGACCATTTCTTGAAAATTAAAATGCAAACACCCTTTTTCATTTAAATTTGAATTATGTCACACAGTTTGCAGTCTTGAAGATGAAAATGAAAATGATAATGGTATATTTGACATTTATTGCATTTTCATTTTCATGTTTGCATTTTCATTTGAATTATGTCATGTATTGACTGGACCATTTCTTGAAAATTAAAATGCAAACACCCTTTTTCATATAAATTTGAATTATGTCACACAGTTTGCAGTCTTGTAGATGAAATGAAAATGATAATGGTATATTTGACATTTAATTTTCATTTTGACGCAAATAATGCACCTTTAATCTTGAATTGAAAATGCATTTAGTGTATTGCATTTTCATGTTTGCATTTTCATTTTAGTATTGGCAGCAATACGCTTCCATACAAAACTACCAACAAACAGAGGAGAACACTTAACTTTTACTGAACCAGAGGACCCATAGGACCCAGAGGTGCAGCTGAATTCATCGGCTGATGAAGATCATAAGATCGTCAGTGGGTGAGCAACAGTTCATTTAAAATACAGAGTTTTGTGTTGGTGTTTCATGTGGAGGATATGTGCCTCTGAGCTGCTAATCAGAGTTTATAAGCTGTGGGCTTGCTGGAAGTTTACTGAAGCTACTGGTTGCTTAATATGTGAATTTAAACTAGACATAAGAAACAGATTGTCATGCTTAATAATAGAGGAAAGGAGCAAATAGACGTTATTCTGACTTGTTGACAGACGGGCTGTAGAGACAGGATGGTCAGCTCAGACTTAGGCTGGGTTTAGTTTGTTATCGTCTTGAACTCTGGTGAATTTTCTACTGAAATAAGAGGCTCCAGCCTCGTTCTTGTGAGACATGATACTGGATCAGTGTTTGTGTTTCATGCCCGGTAGTTGTTATTGAGTTCTGGAGTTTGGTTGGCTTTATATAGATATGTGACATGAGTACAATCCTTAATCTATGAAATCTAACTAAAGTCTTAGCCCTCTGTTTCCAGTACTTGTGGTTCTGTAGTTTTGATTACAAGCATATCTGCATATCTGTCTCAGCAAGCAGCAGGAGTAGAACAACTGAAAATCATCCTTTCCTTTGTTTATAAAACTGGCAATTTTAAGGAGATTAAATCATTATTACTGAATTGAAGTATTCTGACAACTGTTGATTTGAAGTCTTATAATGTATTGTTACCTCAACCCCACCAAAAAGATTTCCATGGTAAGGAAAAAAAACACTGTAGTGCAAATTCAACTGCCGTAGATTTTAGCAGCCTCTCAATGACAGTTCAGATCGGGCCAAAGTGATAACAGCATCCATCAGCATGCTTATAGCATAGAATCTAAGACCATATTCAGTTGTGAAAAGTGCTGGTTTTAAACTCATGCTAAAGGTGACTGAGCCCCGGTATAAAGTACCCAGTCATCCACATTTGAGACAGGAATTTGAAAAGAAACTCATTATTTTTTATTTCATACATTTGTTGTTTATTTATTTTATTTAACTTATTAGAATTACCAAGCAGCACATGGGATTTATTTTGGTTTTAAGTTTGTATAATAAGACATTTTTGGTTTAATAAATGTGCTGAACAAACAAATGGTTTTGTGTTGTTCCCATATTGTACTGAAAATGTACCGAACCGTGACCCCAAAACCAGGGTACGCACCGAACCGTCATTTTTGTGTACCGTTACACCCCAAGTAATATACTAACAACAATAATAATAACAGCAACAGTAGATACTGTTATATTGTACTGTTGAAATCAACCTGTTTTCTTGAATTGACTAGAATAGTAAATAATAAATGAAGGAGTAGTTTAAAATGTGTCTATGGAAATGTGTGTATGGAGGCTAACAGTGGTCATGGGGAGGAAATAAATAATATGCTCATGTGCCTAAAAGATACAGTTCATTAAGTCATAATTTGAGGTTACAAGATATAATTTATTACCATGTCTTGATTAATTTTTCATGTGCATACTTTACAGTTAAACTATTTCTTGTAAATATTTACTGATGATTGAATGTATTGATGATTAGTTGTATAGGTTAACTAGTGTGTGATTAACAAAAACTAATTTCTTATGCAGACTGAAGATGATCCAGTTGTGGACAGAGGAGATCGTCCTGAAAGCAGCGTTACTGTTAAGGTAAGGCTGATGACAATAATGCTTGTTTGCCATGTTTGCTATTTAGCCATTTGCACTAAGCTCAAATCCTGCCATCCTTATATTTTGTTGATAGTGCAGTTTTAATAGCTTACTAACATAATTATCAATGCTAATCTTTTTGTAGTCTGAAGATGATTCTGCTGTCAGAGATAGCCAGGATAGTCAGGAAGTCACTACCCTCCATGAAGCAGTGGATCATTTTACCAGACCCAAGCCAGACACTCTAGACTTTTTTCTAAATTTTCACCCCCAGCAGAAGGCAGACAAGCCTGTAGTGCAAAGAGCATTTTTTCGCAAAGATGGTACCAACAGGAAATGGCTATCATACAATGAAGACAGAGAAGCACTCTTCTGCTTTCTTTGCATGGCTTATGCTGATCCTAGAGATAGCAGCTCCTTCATCACTGGCATGACTAACTTCACTCACATACACCTTGGAGTCGATGAGCATGAGCAAAGTGAAAATCACAGAAAATGTGCTGAGGCATACTTCCTCAGGTCCTCTAAAAAGACTATTAAGGACCTTCTCATGGGACCTCAGATGTCTGTGCACAGAGAGCAAGTCCGCAGGAGGCAACAAGTGTTGGAGCGTATCATAGAAGTGATGAAGCTCATTGGTAAAAGGGGTTTGAGCCACAGAGGCAAGCAGGCAGAGGCAGCATACACACTGGATGATGACACTATTGACCATGGGAATTTTTTGGAGATAATTCTTCTGTTGGGAAAATATGTCTGTCTCAAAGAACACCTCACTCTTAGTATAGAAAAAAGCAAGCAAATCCATCAGTCCTACTCTGGATCAAAAGGAGGTAGAGGTTCTCTTGTCACTTTTCTGTCCAAAACAACCATCGACTACATCATCACCACGATCCAAAATCTAATGAAGGTCACTATCGCTGCTGAAATCCGGGAATCTGGCATGTACCCCATCCAGATTGACACCACACCTGACATCACATCACAAGACCAGTGCTCTGTAGTGATACGTTATGTGACAGACATCATTCATGAGCGACTTGTAGCTGTAATCAGATGTGAAGCATCCACTGGGCTGTACTTTGCACAACTTGTGAATGAGGTGCTGGAGACCATGAACCTGGATGTGAAGCGGTGTATTGGAAGTTCCACCGATGGGGCCTCCAACATGCAAGGCCAATATAATGGTTTTTCTGCACTGCTGTCCGAAAAGTCCCCCACCCAAGTCCATGTGTGGTGCTACGCGCTCATTCTCAACCTTGTGCTGGCAGACACAACACAGTGTGTATTGGCAAGTGGATGTCTTTTTTCTTTGTTACACAACATTGCTGTCTTCATCAGAGATTCCTACACAAGGATGAATATCTGGGAGAAGGAGAGTAAAGACCCAAGACACAGACGTCTTGCGCCCATCGGAGAAACACGCTGGTGGTCCAAAGATGTTGCTTTGTCCAAGGTATTTGGCTCTTTTGGAAAGCCAGATGGGGTCTTGTATGTTGATGTTCTCCACACCCTCTCAGCTATTACAGATGTAAAGACCATCAGCACCACTGCACGAGTCAATGCAATAGGATACATCACCCAGCTCCTGAAATATGAGACAATACTTACAGATCAGATTTTCCTGAGAATTTTCCATGCCACCTCACCGGTCTCTAAATACCTCCAGACAAGTGGAATGGACATTCTTACAGCTCACCGGATGATTGTGGGTGCAGAAACACAGCTGAAGGATAACAGCAGAGATTTCAAAGGGGTCAAGGCAGCAGCTGACATGTTTGTCCAGTGGGCCAACAATCAACTACAGGAGCAAAATGAGGAGACTGAGCTGGAGGCTGAGGCCTCTCTGCCACAGAAACGTGGCAGGAAGAAGAAAACCATGCCTGGGGAGACTTGCCAAGATGAGGCTGTGACTGATGCTGATGCATCATATGAGATTGATGTTCATAATCAAATCATAGACACCGTCAGGGAGCATCCATCCAAATCAGGGAGCATCCATCTGCGATTCCTGAAAAATGGAACTTTGTATGCTGATCTGTCACTTCTGGACCCAAAAAACTTTGACCAGGTAGCAGCTTATGCTGGTGGCTTCCCAGAGTCAGCCCTTGAACATCTGAGCAAGTGCTTGCTGCCATTTGATGACAGAGCAACGGTTGCCAATTTACAAGGTGAACTCATCAGTCTGGCAGGACAGTGGAGGAAGTTAAAGACATCTGTATTTGAGGAATACACAAGCAAGACAACAGAGGATGGCCCAGGTGATGCTGAAGATGAGGTGGAGATGGTGTACAAAAAGTGCTCATCGTGCAAGGACTGCGCACTTTGTTGCTACCGTGTTCTGAGGCAGTACAACCTCCTCACAGATGCATACCACATAATTGGTCTTGCATACAGGTTCCTGCTCACCCTGTCTGTCACACAGGTAGCATGTGAGAGAAGCTTTTCAACCCTGAAATTCATAAAAAACAGACTGAGAAGCTCCCTCTCTCAACAGCACCTTGAGGCTTTTATGCTCATGGCTACTCAACCAGATGTTTTGAAGATGCTGGATAGTGACAAAATCATAGATGGTGTTGCAGAGAGAAGCCAGCTGCTGCAAAAACTACTAACCGAGTGAGGTAATAATATGTTTATTCACAATGCTTTTACTCTGTGACTTAACTACTCACCAATACTTGTATTAGGGAATAACTTATTATTGCAGACTACTGAACAAATAGTTAAAGTATGACCTATTAGTTCTAACCAGGGCTTCGGGATTTTTTAACTTGTATCTCGTCGTGTACTATCCCTTCATGACTTAAATATTGTAACTGTATTGTATATTGTAGCTTAAGCAATATTTCTTTTATAGGTATGTGTGTATGCATGTTCCAGAGGAGACTCCAGAGAGGACTGTGACCCCCCCCCCCCCCCCCCCATTTAAGTTTTTAGTCAGTGGGTTATTTTAAATGTAATGCTCATTTTTATATTTTGCAGTTAGTTAAAGTTACGGTTAAAGACTATGTGGTTAGCATCGTTGTTTATCTATTTTTTAAAACATTTTTATTGTTATTGTGGACTTATTGTTGATTTATGTTGCCCTCTAGTTGTTTTTGCATTAAAATCACTGCATGCTTTAAAATCACTTCATTGCTGTAGTTATTTTATTGTAGACTACTTAAGGGATCAGGTTAAGGATTACTATATTAATATGGTCCAAAACAATGTTAAATTATTATTTTTTCACTCATGGTATGGGGAAATTGTGTCGCCGTTTGGTTGCTTTGCACACCGCGCATTGAGTGGGCCTCTCTGTCAATGACTTCCCAGGCCACCCTCCCCACCCCAGTCCGCCCCTGGGTGCAACAATACATGTATCTGTATTGAACCGTTCGATACAGTGACCATGGTTCGATACATCCATGTACCGAACAATACGCTATTTTGTATTTATTTATTTGATCAATTTCTGACGAGGCGCTGTGCACTGAAAGTTCAGTGAATCTGCGTTAGATTACTCCGGGCTGCATTGTCGAGCACAGATCTGCTGAGCTGCGTGCGCAGTACCTCCCCTTTCATCCAGCCAAGCTGCCGAGACAGAAGAAGCTACATGCTATGTTCTTATCTGTTTTTATTTTCCTGACCTGTTCCATTGTTGTTTTCTTTTGCTTTTATTTCTTATCTTATTTATTTTTATCTGGAAAGCACTTTGGTCACCACGAGTGTTGTAAAGTGCTCTATAAATAAATTTTGATTGATTGATTGATTGATTGCTAGGGCGCTGCTACATGAAGAGTGCTTTACCTTCACCTGAAACTGAGGACCCTCCACTATCATTCAGATCTGGTGTTTGGGACTACTTTGGCATCCGTGTTAAGTATGACCCTAATGATAAGCGTGGACAAAACACAACAGAATGTTTGAAGTGCAACACGATGCTAAGCTACGTCGGGGGAAAACAACCGACATCATCCCGGAGTTGAAACAAGTGAAAGCAGACAGAAACAACAAGCAGCACACATGCTACAGACTTTACCTGGGTCATTAAGACAGCCATTAGCACATGATTCAAAGAGGACAAAGGAAATGGACCGGGCCATAACTACTTTTATTACTGTGGACATGAGACCCTTTTCTGCTGTGGATAACGACACTTGATACACTTATAGCTAGTTCTTTGTAATATTTACTCTGCTGCTAAGAATGCACCACATAAGATGGGCGACTTCTCTATTAGATTCATTTAATTTTCACTTATTCTTATTTTTACATGGTATATAATGGCCGTTTTTTTTAAATCTCTAACAGGGCAGTACACTTCATTCCACATAAATATTTGTAGTAAAAGGTCACTTTTAACTGACAGTGTTAATCGATATTTCTTGCATATCCCTTGTATTCATATTTATTTTTTATACTATTTATTCTGGCCCTAATAATATTCATAGTTTTATATACTTATTCATTCACAATATCACTGTGTGTTGTTACAATCCAGGAAGCCAATGCAACGAAATTTCATTCCAAGTGCACTGCTGTGTAATTTGCGTAATGACAATAAAGGAAGTCAAAGTCTCAGTAATGTTTTAGTTTTTTATGGATAAGTATGCACTGAAGAATGTGCCTGGTTTAGCTGCAAGAGGTACATTTAATTCAATTTAATGATATATACTCTGAGTTAAAACAAATGTTGGTTATTTTAATAAACCAGAAGTAAAAAAGGCATTGAAATTTCTCATATTTTGTATCAAAAATGTATCGAACCGTGACAGAAACGTATCGAACCGAACCGAACCGTGAATTTTGTGTATCGTTGCACCCCTAATATATATATATGTGTATATATATATATATATATATATATATATATATATATATATATATATATATATATATATAGTCATGGAAAAAATTATTAGACCACCCTTGTTTTCTTCAATTTCTTGTTAATTTTAATGCCTGGCTCAACTAAAGGTACATTTGTTTGGACAATTATAATGATAACAACAAAAATAGCTCATGAGAGTTTAATTTAAGAACTAAGAACTATTCATTTTCCATGGTTTTCTTGATAATAACCAAAATTACTTAAATTCTTACATCAATAGCTATGGCATTGTACCGCCAAAAACACTACTTTTAAGCATTCCATGTTTTCTTTTCTGTTTGCTTTAAACACATGATACACACAAGAGTTAATACTTGATTGCATAACCATTGTTTTTGATGACTGCAGCCATGCGTCTTGGCATGCTCTCCACCAGCTTCTGACATTGTTCTGCTGTCACAGCAGCCCATTCCTGTTGGACAAATTCAAACAAATTTTCTTTGTTTTTGGGCTTGTGGTTCTCCATTTTGAGTTTGATGATTTTCCACAGGTTTTCAATTGGATTAAGATCTGGTGATTGAGCAGGCCAAGGCATGGTCTTGAATGTTGTGGTTCTCCATCCAGGCTTTAACTGACCTTGCCGTGTGGCAAGGGGCATGTTGTTGGAAAATCCAGTCATTCGAGGCAGGAAAGAGTTTTCCAGCTGATGGAAGAAGACTGTTTTCAAGGGTAGTCCTGTACATGACCTGGTTCATTCGGCCTTCACACAATTGCATTTGCCCTGTTCCACTCAGACTGAAACAACCCCAGATCATGACTGATCCACCCCCATGTTTTACTGCAAGACAGTCTGGGTTGTAAGCTTCTCCAGGCTTCCTCCTAACCAGTAAGTTGGCTGGAGTGGGCATCAATTCAAAATTGGATTCATCACTGAAGAGAACCTTAGCCCAATCATCAACAGTTAACCAAAACACCTCCATTTGTGTGAGAAACCGGGCCTTCCTCTGCCTTTCATTGATGAAGGGCTTCTTGCGTGCTCTGTGTGACTTCAAACCAGCTTCAACAAGTCGGTTTGAACTGTCCTTGCTGAACAAGTCACATTTCTCGACAGTGCCCACTCATTTTAAGGTCCCTGGAGGTCTGGCACGATTCCTGACACAGGAGCGGATGAGTGCACGGTCATCTCGTGGGGTAGAAAGAGCGTTTCCTGCCACGGCCAGGTAGCAATTTGGTAGTGCCATGTTCAGCTTGTTTTTTTGTTGTAATGAGCGGCTGTCTTGGAGATCTTCAGTTTTTTCGCTACCTGTCTCTCACTCATGCCAATTTCCAGCAGTGCCAAGATGGCTGCCTTTGTGGCTTCACATAATTCTTTTGTTTTAGGCATTATGTGAGAGCTGACAACTTCTGAGTTGTGCTACGGCTTGAATGTAAGCAGGAAACCACTCTAGACCTTTGCATGTGCAGTGCTGCTTGTGACATGAAATGGCCTCTTATATACCCTGGGAATCAATTAAGCTTAAGAATGTCAAATAGGACATAAAGTATTATGTGACCAGCTGCATTTTTTGTTGTGTTCATTGTTTTATACGTTTAGTGGTACCAGATATTAGAATGAACAAGAAATTGAAGAAAACAAGGGTGGTCTAATAATTTTTTCCATGACTGTATATATATATGTATATATATATATATATGTATGTATATTTAGGGCTGTAATCAACCAAAGAATATATATATATATATATATATATATATATATATATATATATATATATATATATATATATATATATATATATATATATATATATATATATATATATATATATATATATATATATATATTTTACTGCTGTATTATCAAGTACAACTAACTTGCCATTATCAAGTAAAATGTACTTACCCCAACCTTTAACATTTATGAAAATATTAAGTAAATGTTACTTTGCTATATTTAAATTAGAAATTATATCTATTTTAAGAAAATAAGTAAAGTGCACTGAAGTTTTCATAGAAAACTTCAGTGCACTGATAAAAATGAGTAAATCTTAATTATCTGTAATATTTATTGTTGTGAAAATATTAAGCAGATTTTCTTATTATTACCATTTTCTATTACTTGGTTGTATTAAGTAATTTTACTCACTTTTAAGCAATGGTTGCTAAATATATTTTTCTCCATCCACTTACTTCTATCACAAATCACAACCAAAAATCCAGTTCAATTAAACAGTTTATTTTAACTGTTTCTTCAAACAATTTTTGCATTAACCATTTTCTGTTCAACATTATTATACAATATACATTGCAATACAATTTTGTTTTATACCTGAAACCAAACATAAGTGGGCATATTATTAGAAATAATACAAACACGACGAGGCTTTAGTTTGCAAGAGCTTGGTAACATTTACATGAACACTAAATGTTTTTTTGTAAACATTTACCTAAAAGTGCAAATGCAACAATTGAACTGGCACTCTGTACTAGTGCACCTTTAAGAATGCTATTAGAACTTGTGCACATAAAAACATAAACAGTCAAAGCTTGTTGACACTGCCAATGCAGATACCGATATTTCAGGTCAAGAGCACAAGATCTGTGCTTAATAAAAACTGACTTGTTTCTCACAGTGTTACAGCATATTATCACATGAACAGCTGTAAAACAAGAAAAACTGCTCTGAACTCTTGAAAAAATGAAACCCTTGATATTTAAATGTACCCATGCAGCGATGAGAAGGTGCATCAGTTTTGAACATTTGTATCATTTGCCAATATTCCAGCCGATGTGTGGCCAATATATTGGCTGTAAATATCTGCAAAAATTTTAATATCAGCCGCTAACTTTTCAGGCTGATATCAGCTGATACCGATGTCAAACTGATAATATTGTGCATCACTACGATTTTTGCATCAACCCTCTTCAGCTACCACAAGGGCCTTTGTGGACAATAGAGGTTGAAAAAACTCCTTGTAGCTTTAAGTCTAATAAAACAGCAATCAAAATGTTTCTGTTCAACAGTATTATACAATATTCATTGCAATATAATTTTGTTTAACCCCTGAAAACAAAACGTAAGTGGGCATATCAACAGCAATAACAAAAGCAAGACAAGGTTTTAGTTTGTAAGTGCTAGGTAACGTTTACATGAATACTATTTTTTCATTAAAACATTTACCTAAAACAGTGCAAACTCAAAATTTAAACCGGCAATCTGTACTAGTGCACCTTTAAGAATGCTATTAGAACTTTTACACATTAAAGGAACACTCCGACTATTTTGGACCCACGCCCTTTCCCTATCATTGACAGAGTGAGACAAGCTCAAAAATACCTTTTTTGTGTCTCTGCGTCCAGTGGCTGGCTCCCAGCTGTTAGCTCCGTACGTAGCTTAGCTCAATGGCTGGAAGTCAATAGGAGTCAAAGCCGGACTGACAAAAGTGGACAAAATACTCCTTGCAGTGGACCAGTGGAGGGCGTATTAGCAGGTGAAATAAATCCAAATGGTTATAAAACATTTTAAAAGACGTGTTTTCTTTCTTAAATCCGCTAAAATAACGTTTTGATAAACACAGAACTGCGCATGCCGAGCCCGACGGAAGTAGAGCGGACTGAGTACTGCGCATGCGCAGGTCCGTGTGTGTATCAAAACGTTGTTTTAATGGATTTAAAAAAGAAAACGCGTCTTTTAGAATGTTTTATAACCATTCTTATTTACTTTAGGTGCTAATAAGCCATCTTCTGGACCATTGTAAGGAGTATTTTGTCCACTTTCGTCAGTCCGGTTGCTACTTCCGGTCCGCGGAGTACTGCGCATGCGCAGGTCCGTGTGTGTGTATCAAAACGTTATTTTAACGGATTAAAAAAGAAAACACGTCTTTTAAAATGTTTTATAACCATCCTGATTTACTTTAGGTGCTAATAAGCCATCCTCTGGACCATTGTAAGGAGTATTTTGTCCACTTTCGTCAGTCACGCTGCTACTTCCGGTCCGCGGAGCACTGCGCATGCGCAGGTCTGTGTCTATCAAAACGTTGTTTTAACGGATTTAAGAAAGAAAATGAGTTGGCTTATTAGCACCTTAAGTAAATCAGGATGGTCATAAAACATTTTAAAAGACGTGTTTTCTTTTTTAAATTCATTAAAATAACGTTTTGATACACACACGACAGTACTCAGTCCGCTCTACTTCCGGTCCGGAGCTGGCGCATGCGCAGTTCTGTGTTTATCAAAACGTTATTTTAGCGGATTTAAGAAAGAAAACACGTCTTTTAAAATGTTTGGTAACCATTTGGATTTACTTCACCTGCTAATACGCCCTCCACTGGTCCACTGCAAGGAGTATTTTGTCCACTTTTGTCAGTCCGGCTTTGACTCCTATTGACTTCCAGCCATTGAGCTAAGCTACGTACGGAGCTAACAGCTGGGAGCCAGCCACTGGACGCAGAGACACAAAAAAGGTATTTTTGAGCTTGTCTCACTCTGTCAATGATAGGGAAAGGGCGTGGGTCGAAAATAGTCGGAGTGTTCCTTTAAAGCAAACTGTCAAAGGTGTTGACACTGTGTTTTCAAGCTGTTGACAGTTATTTGCAAGATGGAGAAGTGAGCTGGGGTGTACCAGCAGCTGAAATGGTTCAGTCCATTCCATAGTGACAGCATTTAGGATAGCAACTTCACTTTTAAAGCTTGTATTTTTGGGGACAGCTTAATCCCATCCAGCTCAAGGAAGAGTTTCTGAAACACCTCAAAAGTGTAGCGCAGTGCCAGGGGGTATGCAAGGTTGAGAGCATAAATCAACCTATTCAACCTGAATATCTGTGCTAAATACAGTCATTAAAGAAGTTTTGTTTTGCACATTTAGAATTATAATAAGGATATTTACAATAATTTACGATCTACTGCGTTATTATGACGAAAAGTGCAGTCCTGACAGCTGGAGCTCGTTACTTCTGTCACCGCTAGCTGAAAAAACATGTACAAAAAACTGAACTTCTCCTTTACCCCTTGAAGCCCCTTGGGAGCCAAATTGGTACATTTCGTTTTGTTTTTCTCTTTTTTTAAGCTCAATATCTTGGTCAGTTTAAATGCAAATGATTCTCCGCCAGTTTTTTTTTTTTTTGATTCCATGAGCTCACTATACTGAGTTGTATAGAACTGGAGATATGTGGTTAGCATGTTGTACGTTAGCCTGTGATGTTTGGGGGAAACCACATCACTGTTATCTGGTAAACAGCACAAGATTGTGGTTTGTGTGTGCTCAGGACTGTAAGCTTTGCATGGCTGGACAAACAGACCACTCCTTTGCTCGAGTTACGCTGCAACGTGAAAAGAATGTAGCTGTGCTTTATTCATAGGCTTTGTGGACCAAAGCATTTTACTAATGTTTCATGATGACATCAAGAAGCCATGTTAAATTGTAGAAAAGGAGAAAAATATGGGACCTGAAATGTTAATTTTTTGAATAAATTCTAATTAATCCAAAAACAAATAACGCATCAAAATCAATTTTGTTATGAATTACTGACCTAGTTAAGGTAATAACCTCACCTCAATATTCCATTTTGCACCTTATTTTACCAAAAATGCATATTTTATGTTGTACCCTGATGAAAAACAGGCGTTTATGACAAAAAGTTAAAAAAAAAAAAAAAAAAAACATATATTACATAAAATAATTAAAAAAAAACTAAACATCTATGGTTTGGTCAGGAGTAGTTGAATAGATCTGATGCAGTTAAAGTAAAAAAAAAACAAAAAAAAACATTTTTATCACACTTTTATGAGAAGAACCATTTTGGTACACAAGGGACTTGAGTATGTATTTATTTGTTGAATGCCTCAAGGGTAAAACATACGATGGATTTCTTTGCATTAAGTCCAACATGGGTGACTTTTTTAATGTACCATTTGCACCATCACAGAGCAGAGTAGATTCCTTCCACTGTTGCTTATAGGTTTTAAAGTCGTGAAATGTTTTAAAATCGTGTCATAAAAAAAAAAAAAACATGCATTACCAGGCAATCTTGAAAAAGTTCCTCTTCTTTCTCACCGAGGTACAGTATGAGGCCGTGGATGACAGCTTCACGTCTCATTTCAATGCTCTGATTCTGTGAACAGATTAATAGTATGTCAAAAGTTCATGATTACTCATACACAATTAAAAATGCATTGCGTTTTTTTTTACGTAGAAATAATAATAAAACCAATTGCACTGAAACAATTGAGTTGTGTACAACCATACACACCTGACTTAGTTTGTCCAGGAATGGACACAGCTTGGTCCCCACAACACCTCCCTTGGCTTTCATCAGAGCAATGTCTCAGTGTGTAGTGATCAAGCCTGAACATGAAGTCTGCTCCAGGGAAATTGTAGTTATTCTAGTTATTCTTATTCTATTCTTCTTGAATTCTTCCTTGATCTGAAATGACAAAAGATTCAAAAGAACATCAGGAACCAGGCTCAATAGTCTGATGTAGAAAGATGGGAGGGTGAAGTTTGTGGAAGGCATTTCAAATTCTGTAAATTTTACATGTGGAATGAACAAGTAGGTAGTAGGTACTGACAATTATCAACTATTCTTATTAGACATTCAATTTTAACTTTGAGATAACTGTTTGGATTTTTTTTTAATGTTCATTCTTCAATCAGGTACAGTGCTTTAGAATGTACCAATACATTAAAGTCAATTATTTACAACACAGTATTATTACTGCCATGAGGAGCTGGTAACATTTCAGGATTTAATGATTCACCTACCTCAGCTTCACAAAACAAAGCAAGCCATCTCTCTTTGAAGTCCTCAACCGCTGGACTGCCACTCACAACTTCAAGCCTCCGACAGGAAAACGTTTTTGCCATCTTTTCTTGAATCACCTTAGTGTTGTTTTTCTTCTTAAAGGAACACTACACCCAAACAACAATTTGGCC